>JAJPUD010002108.1:68811-154018 GCA_023553655.1 Myrmecobius fasciatus | reverse complement strand
GAAATAATTTATAACCTTGTTGACTTGAGGAATAAGATATAAATATATAAGGTATAGAATGTAAGATATCAGACATCATAAAAATATATAAATATACATATATAAGATAAGATAAAATCTATAAGATTGATTCCTGTCCAGCTGATGTCAATACTGTACATATATTGAATCGGAATAGGACAAAACCAATCAGGTAACAAGGACAGAGGATGTTATCTGAAAATACTTAAAAAAAAAAAAAATGAAAGAAAGAAAGAAAGAAAGAAAAAGGATTGGTAATTGCCATAGGGCAGTTACAAGTAATTTTGGAGTCTGTAGAAATATGCTGCCCTTGATTTCCTCAAGAGGGAATGATTGATTTGGAAAAATGGGATTCAGTAGGAAAAACAGATGAAAAATATGTCTTCAACCATCAGAGACAGTTCTTTTAACTACCAAAATCCTTAAAGTAGATTCTCCTACCAGTACTCTGGAGGAAAAAGAAATGACTAAAATTCTAGAATGCTAATAAAAAGGGAGAATCAACACGATTTATGACTCTCTTCACTGCCTCTCCTCCCAGATCCTTATCCAAATCCCTCGCATAAACATAGATCTGAAAGGAAGCAAAATTCTTATGAACTCTACTAGTTCAGGAGCCAATTAAGAGAGTTAAGGAAAGAAGAGAAGACGTTCCTTTAGAAATGCAATTAGCTTTTCCTGTTATAGAAGCTCCTGATCCTAATAATCCAGCTCAAATTAGAAGAGAATATCAATTTAAATCTGGCAAGGACCTAATGTGACTTTTGCTGACTTTTGTCAATTGCTTAATGATAGCAATCTAACCTTCAATCAGTATGGGGAAGCAGCTTAAATTTTATTGAAACAACTTGCCTTTGAAAATGCTAATGCTGATTATAAAAACACATTAGCTGGGGGGAAATTGAAAAAATGACTTTAGTAGAAATAATTTTAAAATGTCAGAATATTAGGACTTTTACTTTTCAAGCTACAGTAATGATTGCTGCACTAAATCAGGACAATTTATGATCTAAAAATCTTTTTCAAATTCTCATAGATGCTATAATTATGGATAATTGGATCATAAAAAAATTGTATTACTCAGAGGGTTGCATTTCATCACAATTTCAGCAGATAAACCTTTGACTTTAGGTCTACTTCCTTCTGGTACCCTAGCTCTCACTTTAGGATGTAGTTCACAGGCATTACTAGGGTTTAAGGTTATTCCTGGAGTAATAGATTCTGATTTGGGGGGAAAATATGTATTCTTTGCTATGCCGCTCCTCACCATAATATTTAAAAAGGGGGGGGGGGGGCTCAGTCATTAATAAAGCCTTACAAAATAATATGAAAAGCATAAAAATTATATGTATACATATATAAAATAAAAATTCAGGGTGCTGAAGATTTTGGAGGTACAGGAAAAGAGATGTTCTGGCTGCAATCTATCACTGATTCTAGACCAATTTTAAAATAGAAATTAGAAGGGATAATTTAGTTACTTTAAATGATTCTCAAAAATTGGTGAGGATATTAATTGAATAAAACTGTATTTGAAATCGGAAAGACATGAATTGACAAAATTTTAGGAGGAGATTCTAACCCTAATTCAAAAATTCAAAAAGAAGTCTGAGGATCAGCTACAAGCAGTAGATGGTATTTATACATGTTACTAACAATCAGCCTCTCTCCCTCTCCTTTTTTTTTTTTTTTTTTTGAGTTTTGAATTTGATTGCCTGATCATTAAGTCAATAACCTATAACTTGAGAGAATTTTAAGCTATTCAGAAAAATTCAATCCTGAATAGGTCTGTATCTGGACAAGAGTTGGAAGCTTCTGCTCAAGGTGAGATCCTTCTGACTCAGTTTCCCAGTTCTGTTTATTTCCCACCTGATCATTCCTGAGTCTGATAAGGTAGGATTATTATAATTGGATCTCAGTCTAAACTAAGGAAGCTTTATTTTATCATGTGTATGCTCTCAAGCTGAGGCCTGAAAAACCAGTTCTGATGATATTATCATACCACTTTGTATTTTCCTTCTATAACACATTTCTATGATAAGAACAAATAGTCAACACAAATTCAATTATATAATATCTTGTTGTTTTCAATCTGAAAAATATGTAGTCATTATATCCTAAATAATTTGGTGAATGGGGATTTGGCCTAGCCATCTATTTGTCATAGATACACATAGATGTTTGTGTGAAATAAGTTTCCAAAATAATTTAAGAATAATTAATGTGATTTTAAGACCTCTGTTATTTTATTGTTTATTGAAACTAAAGCTGAAACATCTTCAACATTTGTATATACTGTGTGTCCTGTGACACAAATATATTTCATTACATGAAAAGTTGCTGGCCAATCTACACTGGTCTTCTTACATCTTATAGCAGTCCTTATGGCCTGATTGGTCTTTCTATCTCAGGTTATCCTAACTTCTATTTGTTATATGTGTTTTGTATTCTAGATTTTGGTCAGTTATAGCTACATTGACTAGCTTCAAGGAACTGAATCAACCACTGGATGCTTCAACCAATTCCAGCTTGTCATCCCCTCCATGAAAGGATGGGACCCTGCAGGTGACTCAGGTCTATGCCCATTCTCAGCAGGAAGTAGTTTCAGAAGATGAGATAATACCCCCTGCTCCCAGAGAACATTGGGCCCCATTGGTTTGAGGAAGAACTGGAACTGATAGGTGAATGGACCCCAAATTATCCAGTGTTTGAATCCCTGTTCCAATGTATTTGGGATTTAGGATAGCACAAATTTACATATCTCAGATAGGGGATTCCATGATGTTTTCAAGCCCTTCAGTAATATATTGTACGGCATGTTTAAAAATATCCACAGATGTTTCTAACTTCAGATACTGTTTTAAGGAATGGCACTGGAATCCAAATTATGAATGTGCTAGGAGGATGTGTGTGTGTGTGTGTGTGTGTGTGTGTGTGTTTTCTCTCTTGCTAGTTCAATCAGGTTGTTTATCTTGTCTAGATTCTTGGTGGCTAGACTGTGGAAAGCTTTAGAATTGCTTCATCTTTTGTACACAATTTCTATTTTAGATATGGTTGAGTAGTCATGAGAATTAGGGAAAATATCCACTTTGCCATCTTGTCAGTCATAAGACTCAGAAGTCCTACTTCTCATTTTAACTTTTATTAAACACAATTATGTTCATGTTGGGACTCATAAGTAGAAGAAAGAGAAGAATTTAAGTTAAAGATTATTTAAAGGACAATGAAGAAGTATAGGCACATTATAAACAAGGAATTTTATTTTTAAAAAAGGTATAAAGATGCAATAAAATTAGTGTTGTTAATCCTTTGAAGAGTAGATTAAGTGGATTCAATATAATTACAAATTGTTCTCCACATGGATGAACCAAGTCATAGTTCCAACAACTGTCTATCAGTGTCTGATTTTCCACTATCTCGCAGATGTTGACAGTTCCCACTGATGTAATAAGTACTCTGTGTCTTCCTGATTTTTGTGGAGGGTGGGCCCCCTGACATGGGGAAATTTCTAAAAATGATCCCCACACACCTGAATCTCCCTTGGGAAAGTTATCTGGTTCCCTCAGGAATCTCCCACTCCAACTGATCTGTTAATCACTTTGGTCTGGAAAACAATCACCACCCTTTATTGAATTGAAAATTAGCTCCCTACCGGGCAGCTAGGTGGCACAGTGGTTAGAGCACCAGCCCTGAAGTCAGAAGGACCTGAGTTCAAATCTGGTCTCAGCCTTGCTGTGTGACCCTGGGCAAGTCACTTAACCCCAAATGCCTCAGCAAAAAAAAAATTAGCTCCCTGGGCCACAGAAGCCTAATATAATCAAAGGCTGTACCCCAAACTTTTGCTAATTTCCTGTCAGGATTTGGCCCACTGAGAAGTTGTTTCTCAGTGTAAACCCATCTTTGCTAAAACCTTTGCTAAATTCCTTTTGGAACTGGCCCACTGGGAAGTTGTTTCTCAGTGTAAACCCATCTTTGCTAAAAAACCTACCTTTGCTAAATTCCTTTTGGAATTAACCCTCTGGGAAGTTTTTTGTCAGTATAATAAACCCATTTTTGCCAAAACCTCACTTGCTTGCAGATCGGGACTGCAAATTCTTTTACAAAAACCTATGACACTGGCCTGGGGACTCCATTGCTGCTAGGGTATCTCTCACTCCTCATTTCTCACACTTCAACACCACTTTTTATCATCTTTGTCAATTTAATAATTGTGCAATGAGATTGTTTTTATTAGAAAGTTATCTTTTCTAAGGTTGTTCATGCCAATTCTTTGAGAACTGTTTATTCCTATCTTTGTAACCTTTGTAACCTACATTGGATTACTTGCTGCCTAAGGAGGAGAATGAGAGAAAAAGAGGGAGAAAAATTTGGAATGCAAGGTTTTGCAAAGGTGAATGTTGAAAACTATCTTTGTATGCATTTTGAAAATAAATTCTTATCTTTATTGGAGGAATGGCTCTTTGGAATATATCTCAGACTGTTATTAGAGATATTTGACACAATGATTTCCCTCCAGTATATAACATCCTTCTTTAGCCTAGTTGTATTGATTTTGTTTGTGCAAAAGCTTTTAAATTTTGTTACCTATTTTTAAAAAATTTTTTGTGATCACCTCTAACCACTTCTTCTTTAAGAACTCTCCTAGTTGTAAATGTGAAAGGTACGTGATCTAGTTCTTTTCTCATTTAAAAAAAAAAATGTTACAGCTTCCTATTCTCAGACTGCATAACCATTTTGAGATTATCATAGCATACAGTATGAGATGTTAGTCTAAACTTAATTTCTGTCAAACTGCTCTCCCAATTTCTCTAAAGTATTTGTCAAATAGGGAATTTTTCTCAAATAATTTATATTCTTGAATATATTTATATATATATATATATATAACACTAATTTATTGAATGTTTTATTTCCTAATTTTTTATTTGATTTTATTTCATCTTTTGAACATAATTTCTATTTTAGAGATGTTTGAGTTGTTATGAGAATCAGGAAAAATATAAATTTATTTTATTTTCCACTTATAAATGGCCCATGTTTTATTTCTTTTTTCTTTTTCTCAATTACATGCAAAAAGAAAATTAACTTTAAAAAAAGTGAGGGGGCAGCTAGGTGGTCCTGAAGTCAGGAGGACATGAGTTCAAATCTGGTCTCAGACACTAAACACTTCCTAGCTGTGTGACCTTGGGCAAGTCACTTAACCCCAATTGCCTCAGCAAAAAAGAAAAAAAAATGTGAGTTCCAAATTCTATCCCTCCCTCCCTCTTCTTCCTTCTTCTTGATAAGGCAAACAATTTTCTATAAATAATATATGTGTTGTCATGCAAGATATATTTTCATATTATTCATGTTGCAAAAGAAAATAAAGTAAAAAGAATCCAAAGAAAAATAAAGTTTAAAAAGTATGCTTGGATCTGCTTTTAGACTTCATCAACTTTTTATCTGGAGGTAGATAACAGTTTTCATCATAAGTTCTTCAGAATTGTCTTGGATCATTATATAACTGAAAATAGCTAAGTCATTCACAGTTGATCATCATACAATATTGCTTTTACAACATTGTACTATGTACAGTGTTCTCCTGGTTCTGCTTACTTCACCTTACATTAGTTCATCTAAGTCTTTCCAGGTTTTTTCTGAAACAATACAGCTCTTTATTTCTTATGGCATAGTAGTATTCCATCATAATCATATATCACAACTTGTTGAGCTATTGCCCTGTTGATGGAGATTCCCTCAATTTCCAATTCTTTGCAACCACAAAAAAGTGCTGCTATAAACATTTGTGTATATATAGGTCCTTTTTCTTTATCTTTAATTTCTTTGGGATGGAAACATAGTAATTGTATTGCTGGATCAAAGGCATGCACAGTTTTATAGCTCTTTGGGCATGGTTCCAAATTGCTCTCCAGAATGATTGAATCAGTTCAATACTCCACAAACAGTTCATTAGTTTTTCTATTATTTTTTCTATTTTTCTAGTTTTTCTATTATTTTAACTAGCATCAAATTACTTGAATGATTTTTGCTTTATAGAATAATTTCAAAACTGAAAGTTCTCCTCTGTTTCTGCTTTATTTTTTTCTTATTTTCCTTGGTAGTCTAAAAATCTTTAGAAAATTATTTTATACTTTCTTAGACATTTCAGGACTTTTAAAAGCTGATTTGGAAACTAGTATATCGGACATTAGTAAAGCCTGTCTTATTCTCAGTAAGCTACCACTCTAAATTGAAATAGCAAGGGGGAACAAATGTAATGGATTAGTACAGTCTATCATGAGTCACAATTTGCTGCATTTAGTACTTGTGTTATCTCTAAATACATACATGTACATATATGTATATACACACATATAGGTATGTATGTATATTGATTTTCAATCATCAGTAGGATTATCTGAATCAACTCACCACTGCCCATCACCAACTGTCCTGAGGTACTTCCTCTTACAATTTTGCCTTTATAAAAAGGTTTATAGGAGTTTGATTTATTAATTCCTCACCATGAAAAACAATGTACAATTACCTCTAAGATTTCTGGGGGTAACTTCATTTTAGTATTGTAGACATTAGTGAATGTCTATTATCAACTCCCCATCTTCTTCATGCATGATTTTATCAGTTTTGGTTTTTATCATATTTCTTCTCTCAGCTTTCTAATCTGAAGAATATTTATCATTGGAAATATGTTTAGAAGAACTGCACATGTTTAACCTACATTGGATTATTTGCTGTCTAAGGGAGGAGGATGAGGGGGAAAAAGGGAGAAAAATTTGGAATTCAAGGTTTTGCAAAGGTGAATGTTGAAAACTATCTTTGAATGCATTTTGAAAATTAAAAAAAACTATTATTAAAAAATTAAATTTTTAAAAATAAAATATTTATCATTTCATTTTTTCCCATTTTAGTTGTTTCTTTCTAGATTTTATCCTATTCTCTATCCTTTGTGGGGTTCAAAAACATCAGTTCCCTCTTCTAACCACCAATGACCTTCAGGTGTACATCATATTATCCAATCAACAATCAGAATTGTATTCTAGGGATAATGTTAAGAACTGGGATACAAAGAATAATATCCCACTACCTGATATATTTCCTAAACCTTCTTACCTACTATTTCTAACCTTTACCCACTGAACCTATGTTGTGGTTCAGCTGTGTCCAGCTCTTTGTGACCCATTTTGGGATTTTCTTGGCAAAGATACTTGAGAAGTTTGCCATTTCCTTCTCCAGCTCATTTTATAAATGAGGAACTGAAGTAAAAAGGGTTAAGTGACTTGCCCAGAGTCACACAGCTGAGGGCAGATATGAGGTCATGAAGATGAATCTCCCTGATTCCAAGCTCAGCACTCTATCTACCATACTACCTACCTGCTTCTTGAACCTATTGTATATCTTTCTCCAACATTCCAGGAACAAACATACCATAGTTTTGAATTAGGTAAGAATAATTATTTTAGTATATTTATTTCCCAGTGGATAACTTGAATATTGACGGTCAGATAATTTTTGAGCCACAAAATTGACCAAACTACAAAATAGACAATGCTCATGAAATAGATAAAAACTAAAGTAGTCCTCTTAAAGTATAATCTGTGTTTAGCTACCAAGAAGTTGACATACTACTGGAGTAAATGAATAACAAGTATATTGACATTTTCACCATAAATGAAACCAGAAACATAAAAAATGTTGCAGTTAAATAGGAAGACAGACCACAAATTCTCTTTTTAGACTCAAATAATGGATTGGGAAGAACTGATTTTAACCTGTACCTAAAAACGACAACTTTCTTAATTTCATACTATTTTTCCTACACTATTGTTAGTCTTTTAACTAGTAACTCTGCCTCCGAGTATCTATCCGGTCTAAGTCATCCTTCACATAGCTGCCAAAATAATCTTTCAAAGGCCCAGATCTGATTAGATCACCTTCCTGAATAAAACAAACAAACAAATAAATAAACTTTTGGTGGTTCTAGACTTGCCATAGGCTAAAATAAAACTTAATCTGATATTTAGTACCCTCTACAGTCTGGTTCTTACCTTTTTTCCAGACTAATTTTACACTATTCATCACAAACCCTACTTTCCAGTTTAACTAAACACTAGTTATTCAATGATGTCACTTCTATTTTCCTACCTCCATCCTTTAGTATAGACTACCCCCATGCTTAGAATTCATTCCCATTTCATTTCCAACAATTGGAATCCTTTTTCTTCAAGGCTCAACTTAGAACTTTTCTCCATGAAATTTACCCTAATCTTATTGGCTGAAAGAGAGGTGCTGTAAGGTTTACAAACCATTTCCCCCCTGCAATTAGCCCTGTGAGGAATGTAAACAAAGTAGACAAAATCCATTTTATAGATGAATAACCTGAGTCTCATTGACTCCTCAAGGTCATACAGTAAGTGTCAAAAACAGGAGTTGAACCCAGGTCCTTGATTCACTAGCTTGCACAGTTTTTGTTCTAATAACTTTGACAAAAGTTGAAGAAATAAAGTCTGTGGAGTTCCTGATAAGATCTTCCAAACTAAATCTATTTTGATCAAAATATTTTTATGCTAGATGATTTAAACACAAAGCTGGCCAAAACAGATTATAGTGCAAATAGGATTCAAATGAAAGGAAGAGGATACTTTTTATTACAGAAGCTTCAACTTGATTCATTTAAACAAAATGCCATTTCTGAAAACATAAACGGGAATAAGCATTTCTCTATCTCCTATTCTATGCCAGATATCATATTAAGACTTTACAGATATTCTCATTTGATTCTCACAAAAATCCTTTCAAGTATTATCTTCATTTTACAGTTGAGGAAACTAAGGCAAACAGGTCAAGTGACTTATCCAGAATCACACAGCAAGTAAGTATCTGAGTTCAGAATTGAACTGCCCCTGTTCATCGATGATAGAAAGAACCCCATATTTTGATTTCATTACCTAAGGACTAGATTACCCTATGAGGTAGCAATGGCATCTAAGTTGAAATTGGGAAAAATAGCCATAGGCTTAACCAAGTTCACATAAGAAAAACTTGAGTTATAAGTGACACAATTGTAAAGGGATTGGGAGATCAATTTCCTTTTTTAAATTTTTTAAAACTTTTTATTGTTTTCTTTTTCTGGTTATACATGCACATTAACTTTTAAATATACATTTCTTTATGAATCATGTTGGGAGAGAAAAATCAGAACAAAAGGGAAAAACCATGAGTGGAAAAAAAAACAGAAGAAAAAAGGGGGGAAAATGAACATGGCATATGTTGCTTTACATTCTTTTTCCATAGTTCTCTCTCTGGATGCAGATGGCATTTTCTATCCAAAGTTTATTTGGATTGCCTGGGATCACTGAACTGCTGTGAAAAACTGATGCTAAGTGAAATGAATAGACTCAAGAGAACATTGTACACAGTAACAAGAAGATCATGTGATGATCAATTCTGATGAATGTGGCTCTTTTCAACTTCGAGGTGATTCAGGCCAGTTCCAATAATCTTGTGATGGAGAAAGCCATCTGCTCCCAGAGAGAGAACTGTGGGAACTGAGTGTAGATCATCACAATATAGTATTTTCACCTTTTATTGGTGTTTGCTTGCATTTTGTTTTCTTTCTCATTTTTTGATCTCTTTTTTCTTGTGCAGCATATAATTGTGAAAATATGTATAGAAGAATATGCTTAACATATATTGGATTACTTGCCATCTAGGGGATGGGGTGGGAGGAAAAGAGAGAAAAAAAAGTTGAAACAAAGTTTTGCAAGGGTCAATGTTGAAAACTCTCTCTGCATACGTTATTTTTATTAAAGCTTTTTATTTGCAAAATATATGCATGGGTAATTTTTCAACATTGACCCTTGCAAAGCCTTCTATTCCACATTTTTCCCTTCTTCCCCCTATCTTCTTCCCTAGATGGCAGGTAGTCCAATACATGTTAACTATGTTAAAATATATGACAAATCCAATATATTTGCACATATTTATACAGTTATCTTTATGCATGTGTTTTGGAAATAAAAAGCTTTAAAAAAAAAAAAAGAAGAAGAACCAAGTCTTTCATAATTGATCTTCACAGTCTTGCTGTTACAGTGTGCATAGTATTCCTGGTTCCATTTGTTTTGCTAATCATCATTTTGTGTAAATCTTTTCAGGCCTTTCTAAAATCAGGTTGTTCATCATTTTTTATAGAATAATTATGTTCCATTACCTTCATGTACCACAATGTGTCCAGCCATTTCTCAATTGATGGGAAAATGTTCATTTTCCAATTTTTTGCCACTGCAAAAAGAGCTGCTACAAACATTTTTGCACATGTGGGTCCTTTTCCCTCCTTTATGATTTCCTTGGGATACAGACCCAGTTAGTAGCATTGGTGGATCAAAGGATATGCAATTTTATAGCCCTGTGAGCATCGTTCCAAATTGCTCTCCAGAATGGTTGGATCATTTCACAACTCCACCAGCAATGCATTAGTGTCCAAGTTTTCCCACATCCTCGCTAACATTTATCATTATCTTTTCTTGTCATCTTAGCCGATCTGAGAGATGTGAGGTGGCACTTCAGAGTTGTTTTGATTTGTATTTCTCTAATCATTAATGACAGAGCATTTTTCCATTTGACTATAAATGGCTTTGATTTCATTATTTGAAAATTGTCATTTCCTTTGACCACTTATCAATTGGTGAATGACTTGTATTCTTATAAATTTGAAACAGTTCTTTGTATATTTTAGAAATGAATCATTTATCAGAAACATTGGTTGTAAAAAAATTTTTCCCAACTTTTTTTAGTCTTGTTTGTGTTGGTTTTGTTTGTGTAAAAACTTTTTAATGTAATGTAATCAAAATTATCCACTTTGCATTTCATAATGTTCTCTAGTACTTTTCTGGTCTTAAGTTCCTTCTTTCTCCAGGAAGATCAATTTTTAAGAAACCTCTCCAAAAAGAGACCAAAGGAATGAAGAAGTTCATAGATGGTACTTGTGTACCCCTCCCAAAATAAAAAAGATAATCTTCCTCTATTGTGGTGCAGTGGAAAGAACTCTACTTAAAAGTCAGAAGATCTGAGTTCAAATTCTGATTCTACTCATTACAAATTATACATTCTTAAATAAATTTAATAACTTTCTAGGCCTCAATTTCCTCACTTGTAAAATGAGGGAGTTAGGATTATTTTCTAGCCATCAATTGTGAGTCAATGACCTTATACATCTTTCTCTTTGATCCTATAATATCAGCAACTATCGACTCATATGTCATCTTTTGCATCTCTACAAAATCTTTATGACAATGTTCTGAGCTTGTGGCAGAATCTTTAATGAATGTTAACAGTTAAACTTTCACGGATGATTTTCTAAAGTAAATCATGTTTTCACAATTAAATAACTTAGAGATAGAGAGAACATAAAATCCCACTTATCTATTGTTTGTGACATGTTTTCAAATGTAAGGCTAAAGATTGTCTTCAAACAAGATGTCAGCCTACAGGTTAGGATCCTCTGATAGTTATTGCCATGGAGATAACTTTTTTCAACAAGTTGTAGAGTCTCAAATGAGACACAAAACAGAGAGACATGTTGCAAATAGTATTTGCCAGTGCCATGGAGGATTATTTCAAACAATAGGATTTTCTATTGGAGAGGGTTTCTAAATGTAATCTTATTCACAGAAGACATTGAACTAATTGGGCTGAGTTCTGGAACACTACAAATTCTCTTTAACAAAACCTATAGTCCTTTGAAAGAGTTTTCCTTGAAAATCAATATGGGAAAAAAAGGAGGTGATTGAAAAATTGCATATTGCCTTGATTATAGGACAATTGATTGTATGGGCAATCTATTGGACATACATACATACATGCATACCTATATACACACATAAAAACACACAAACATGATAGGCACTGTAGCCATACAGTTAAAATAGGTTCAGAATTTTTTAAAATAAATTTTTATTGATGTCTTCTTTTTCTAACATCATCCATAGTTATCCCTATATCCCTTTCCCTTTTCAGAAAGTCATCCTATATAACAAATAGTTTAAAAAAAAAAACATTAAAGCTGATCAACACATTGAAAAAGTAAGAAAATGTGTCAATAACATCTGTAGACCTCCCATTTCCCCAAAAAGGTGAATTAGAGATACCCTTTCAGATCTTTTCACTTGTTAATGACTCAAAATTTATTTATTTTTATTTTTTATTAAAGCTTTTTATTTTCAAAACATATGCATAGATAATTTTCAAGATTCACCCTTGCAAAATCTTGTGTTCCAAATTTTTTCCTCCTTTTGCCCTACCCTCTCCCCTAGATAGCAAGCAATCTAATATATGTTAAACATTTACAATTCTTCTATACATATTTCCACAATCATCATGTTGCACAAGAAAAATCAGATCAAAAAGGGAAAAAATGAAAAAGCAAACAAAATAAAAGCAAACAACAATAATTTTTAAAAAGTGAAAATACTATGTTGTGATCCACACTCAATCCCCATAGTCCTCTCTCTGGGTGCAGATGGCTCTCTTCATCACAAGACCATTGGAATTGGGCTGAATCTCTTTGAAGTTGAAAAAAGTCTGATCCATCAGAATTGATCATCATATAATACCCTGTGTACAGTATTCTTTCTACTCAGTTCACTCAGCATGAGTTTATGCAAGTCTCTCCAGGCCTCTCTGAAATCATCTTGTTGGTTGTTTCTTACAGAACAATAATATTCCATGAAATTCATATACCATAATTTATTCAGTCATTGTCCAATGATGGGCAGCCATTCAGTTTCCAGTTTCTAGTCACTACAAAAAGGGCTGCTACAAACATTTTTGCACATGTGGGTCCCTTTCCCTCCTTTAAGTTCTCTTTGGGATATAGGCCCAATAGAAACACTACATAGCATATTCTCTATCAGAATTTGCTAACAGAAAATTACATTAAAATGTCAGTAGTCACTTCTACTGTCAGGGGGGAAAAAGTGGACTTTTTTTTTCCTTTTTTTAAATTAAATTAAATTTAATTTAATTTTTGTTAAAGCTTTTTATTTGTAAAACATATATATAGGTAATTTTTCAACATTGACTGTAGCAAAGCTTTCTGTTACAAATTTTTCCCTCCTACCCCCTACTCCCTCCCCTAGATGGCAGGAAGTCTAATAAATGTTAATTATGTTAAAATATTTGACAGATCAAATATGTATATACATATTTATACAATTATCTTACTGTACAGGAAAGAAAAAAAAAAAAAACCTGAGAAGGAACATAATGCAAGCAAACATCAATAGAGAGTGTGAAAATGCTTTGTTGTGGTCCAGACTCAGATCCCACAGATCTCTTCCTGGATTATATGGCTTTCTTCATCACTGAACAACTGGAACTGGTTTGAAACATCTCATTGTTGAAGAGAGCCATGTCCATCAGAATTGATCATGATGTAGTCTTATTGTTGCCATGTACAATAATCTCCTGGTTCTGCTGATTTCACTCAGCATTAGTTCATGCAAGTCTCTCCAGGCCTCTGAAATCAGTGGACTTTTTTTTCCTAAGTGAAAAATTAGTGCTATTTTCTGCCCATTAAATATTAAAAGAGCCAAAAGGAAGCTTTCATGACACTGGGTGGAACTTATATGTGGAATTTTGGGAAGGCATGGACAAGAACATCATAGAAGAGATGGAGGTAGATATATTGGAATTTATGTTATTAAACGGAATACCTATGCTCTGAAGATTTTCTATTGATTAAAATACTAAGCTCTAGAATTAAAAGACAATTGACATATAGTATATTATTGTTTCTCAGAATATTATCAATGTTCAAGGATATCCTGAAAAATCTTTAGAGCACTATTAAACTCTTAACTGTTCAATGCTTCTCTAAGACTTTTGGAACACCCTGCATAAAGTATTACATAAAAGTACAGTGTTATATACTTCCAGTAGCATGAACAAAGAGCAAATAAAAAATAGAGAGGATTCTTCATAATCCCTCTTATTGGGAGACAGCAAAGAATTGTTGAGTTTTACAAATCATCTGTAATTTCCATTTTTGAAAATTAGTACCAACTTCCTTCCAGTGAAAAATTTTGTGCTATCACTGCTGACATGTAGCAAAATGGCAAAATTAAATTTCATTTTATTTTTCTTCCACCTTAACTGACAATAGCAGAATCCAACTTATGTTTGTATGCATTACCCCTTAACCCTTTGGTGGAAAAAATGAATGAATAGAAAGAATATGGGTCAGGAAAACCCATACAAACAAACCCAACCTTGGGTAATTTTTTTCCCCTGAGGCAATTGGTATTAAGTGATTTGCCCAGGGTCACACAGCTGGAAAGTCTTAAGTGTCTGACACAGATTTGAACTCAGATCCTCCTGACTTCAGGGTCTGCTCTATCCACTGCACCATCTAGCAGCCCCGGATAATTGTCAAAGAAGAAAACTCAGTCGAAAAAGACTTTTTTCCCCCTAAAGCACTTAACCTGTGGAAAATCTTTTGTTTCCGCAAAAAATTATGTTAGTTAACGCCTCCCCCCCCCCATTGCTTAATTGGATAATTCAGTGTTTTTCCATAATGGTGATCAAAGTTTTAAATAAAATTTAAATGGGGCATTTGTGACCCCTTTCTCTGCCTTGGGGCTGATAGGGGCATTTTCCTAGTACCTCTGGGATGGTAGAACTATAACTTGTTATAGAAACATTAATGACGATAAAAAAAAAAAAGGGGGGGGGGGGGTTTCGGGGCTAAAAAATTTTGATTGCTCGATAGTCACTTTAGGGCCCATGTTGCTCTTGTATGTCCTGATCCTAATTTGAAGAAATTTTCGATCCCACATGGCAAAGTGGCTCCTATCTGAAGCCCCAACCTGATGGGATGCAGTCTTCCCTTTTCTCTCTCTGTCCTTAAGGTACCATTTGAGGAGCTCTTTGGATTTTCTGTCTACATTATTCTAATGTTCTCATTCTATCCCTCTTCATCCCACCCGCCCGCTTCCTTATATCTGGAAATTGGATGTCAAATTCTCTTCTCAGTCTCCAATCAGATGCCTCTCCAAGGCGCCCGGGAGCAGCCCCTGCCTAGCCCATCCTTTGGTCCCTCTCCCTCAGTGGACAACCTATCTTCCACCATTCTCTTGGGCCCCTTGAGCTATCGGTAGCTTCTCCACTTGGGGCTGAGGACCAAGGGGCGGGGTCTCTCGGCCGGTATCCCCGCCCTTCGTTCCCTCTTCCCTCCCCCTCCCTTCTCCCTCGCCCCCCACCTCCTCCACCCAGACAATGTGCAGTTTTAACGTCCGGCTTTCGCTTGAACTTCGCATCTCTCAGCCCCCGGTGCCGTAGTGACCGAGGGGAGTCTGAGTTCTCAGGGTTCGGACCCCGGGGAGTATTGACCACTGCGCGCACCTTGCAGCGGCAGGAGCCACAGCAGCTACTCCTCGATCTCCCACCAGCCTCTGGCAGCGGAGCTCCCTCCCTGGAGCCATGAACCAGCGCTTTGTAGTGACCCCCGCAGCGGGAGGGCCGTTAGAGCCCGGGTCTCTGAGCCGCGGCGCCACGGAGCCAGAGCGCAGCGGCCGCAGCAGTCTGCGCCTCAGCCCGCGTCCCAGCCCCAGTCCCAGTCCTCGTCCAGAGGCGCGGCAGGCTGTCGAGAAGGTCCCACCAGAGCCGGGGGCGAAGGTAGCCAAGGATGATGCGTTGCCTATCCTGCACTACTATCGCGAACCCAGTAGATACGGTAGGTCCCCGATATCTACGACCTCCTATTGTCTCCTCTGGCACAAATCACCCCAAACCTCAATGCATTTCCCTACAGACCTTTAATTTGGGCATAGAGGTGTATTGTTACCCCAGTTTCCCGGGATTGGGGATGAGTGGTGTAATAAGAAAGGGACAGGGAATATCCAGTGATTAACCCAAGAACACTCAGGATGACGAGACCCTTCCACATTCCGCTCCTGGTCGCGTTAACCCCCTTTCCTTATTGTATCCACTCCAGTCTTTCCAGTTTGATCTGAACAGCAGTGCTGATTCTAACAAGCCAAGAAAGAAGCTGAAAAGTGGCCCTTTTGACTTTCCTTGGGCTCTTTAAGTCCAGTATCAACTTGGGAAGAATTGCCCAGCAGTGGGAATTCCTTCCCGAGGGTATTGCTGGATGATTCCCTGGGGGCCTCGAGGCTACTGAGGAGAAAAACAAAGAGCTATGCTCTGGTGGGGTGTTTATAGATCCCGGGTTTATTGCTGCTCATAACACTTGCTCCATAGACGCTGGGCTAAAATTCAAACTGCAGCCCAAGAAATAGACTTCTATGAACGTTGCTTTCTGTTTCTCGAAAGTCAGACGAGAGTCAGAACATTCAGCCAAGTGATTACATAGTAGTAATCCGTGGTCTGCAGAGTTGAAATAGGGACTATCATAGTACGACAAGTTTGGCGTCCTTGAGATTTATTCACTGGCATTGACTGGACAATTTATCTGTATTGGCATGATCTGGCTACTTCTGTACTACTGGTGAAAGTTAAACTTTAATCATTCATACTCTTGCCCTTTATCTACATCTTTTGCCACCCAAGACATCCTTTCTTTACCTCCGAGTTCCATCCGAGCATCGTAAATACCGCCGACTAGTCACCGCTCTCTTCCGGGTGCATTTCAGTACTGTTGATCTTGTTTCAAGAAATCATGTGATTAGAACCATGGTTGTCTCCAAGGTTGCTTCTTAGTCCTCTGTGACAGCCTGTCTACTTCCTACTGGCAGCGTTCCCATTATAACTGGAAAGGGAGGAAAGTCGAATTTATCACTGAAATTGGACTTTCCTCCTTACTTTTTTAAAAGGAGGAGAAGAGGAAGGATGCTTAGTCAGTGATAGGTGTGCTAATTAATTCTCTGGATGTTTAGTCTTTTTTTCCATGAAATCCTAAGTTTTAAAACCAAGATGAAAATCAGACCAGAAATGTGATGACTGCCTAGGGACCTCTTCTCAGAATAATGCTTTTAAGTGCATAAAATAAAATATATAGAATTACAAAGAAAGCAATTATGTTGAAATACAGTTAGCAACATTTTGGAAAAAATTCTTATTCCTAGGTTAAGAACCCTTGATCCAATCCATCCTTTTCTCCTAGCAGCCCAAGAGATTTATTTGCTCAAGAGAATATGTGGCCTAAGTAGGGACTATAACCAAATCTTTTAACCCACTCCCCTCTTCCCTCCTCCCTCCCGATATCCCAAGCTTCTCTCGATTAGGCCAGGCTACCTGGAAAGAAGCTGGACTTCCACTTTTTCGAGGTGTCCTGGTCTAGAAGAACTCTTTTTGAGGAAGATGAATTATTTCAATAATCGGCCTTCCAAAGTGTTTTCTCTGCCAGTTTAAGTGTTCCTTTTTATTATACCTACAGTTCAGAACTTTGAAGAAAAGCATTTTTGTCTGTTATTATTTTCTTCTGTGGTAATAGTTTTAGCCCAAGTAGATGAGAAACTAAGTGCTGAATATAAGGGAAGAAATGTCTCTTTTCCTTCTACTGAAGAGATACTTAAAGCTATTTTTGTGTGTAATGGATCCTTCCATGTGGTGAAACCTGTAGACTATCTTGAAGAATAATGTTTTTAAATGCATAAAATAAAGTATTTAAGATTATAAAGAAACCAATTCCATTGACATGTACTTATCAAATGTTTTCTTTTAAATCACTTTTCTGGACTCCAGGTTAAGAAATTTAAGGTCTGTAATCATCTCTCTTAGACAAAGCTGAAAAGAACTCTAACCACAAAGTGAACCTAAGATCCTAAATTTAAAGCTTCAATTATTCCCAATGTTACCTAGTCCAACTTTCATTTTACAGATGAAGGAACTGAGTGAGGCCTTGTGAGGTTAAGGGATTTACCCAAGATTAAAAGGATGTAAGTACTAAAGAAAAGAATTTCAATTCAGGTCCTGATTCTAAATACAGGTTTCTTCTTTTTCTATTTATTTTTTCAAGTGCTGAACAGAGTCTTTTAGGGGTTGTTAATCTAGTATTTTGTGGAGAAAATTTTTCTCTCTATGTAATTTGTATACTACAGATGGGGAATTGATTTAATTTGGAAAATGTCTCTGGTTAACACCAAGCAGTGCTTTGAAAGAAGCTACAGATACTATGAAGTGAAGTTGAGGGGAGAAGTTGGTAGCAGTCTGAAAAAAAAATGTATATATATATATATATATATATATATATATATATAAATATATATTCATTTCATTGAATTAAAGCCAGAAGAGACCTTAGAGGTCATCTTTATCTCATCCCTTCTTTATACAGAGGAGAAAACTGAGGCCCAGAGAGATTAAGTTGCCATCAGTCACACAGATAGTAAATACCCAAGGTGGAATTATTTATTTTCCAGGCTTGAAATCTGTGGAATTTGACTTGTCCTATATGACTGCACAATATAATTATTTAAATCACCTCAGAAGGAAAATATAATTAATGGGGAATAGGAGGGGAAATTTCTGATTGTAGGAGATTGCCAAGTGATAAGGCTATGATCTGTCCAGTCTTTAGTTTCCTTGAAGGGCAGGAGAGCTTTTTTTTTCATATAGTATGGCAAATTAATTTAAGACAAAGTATTGATTTTAAAGTTAAACATGCAGATTCCACTTTTCATGAAGCTGTTTCTTATCGGAAATGAATTCTCTAAGATGATTTCCTGAATATCAATGTTTTACTTGGTCTGGAGACATGTATCCCAAATGAGGAGCTAAGGAAGGACCTTAAGTCTAAACCAAAGCCAAAATACCAATTGTAATTTAAACCAAAGGGGTTTGTAAAGCATATTGATGAGGAAGAGTCCATGAAGGATAGGAAAGGAAGAAGTGGGGAGAGAAAGAGGGGAACAGAAAGAGAGAGAGAGAAGAAAAAGAAGAAGGGAGGAAGGGAGGGAAAAGAAGGGAAGAAGGAAAGGAAGGGAATAAGAAAGGAAGGAGAAAAACATGGAGGAAGGGAGGGAAGGAGAGAAGGAGCGCTCGAGGGAGACCCAGAAAGGCAGAAAAAGAGAAGGTATAATAGAGAGAAGGTGACTGCTAACATAAGGACTTAAGAGGAGGGAGGAAGGAATGAGGCAAAGTATATGATTAAGACAATTCATTATCTTTTTTCTTTTAAATTATTTTCATCACTTACTCCCTATTTTCTCTATTACTGTAGCAGCCAACACCATTCTGCCAATCCTTAGGCTCCCAGCCTAGGTGTCATTTTGAACTCCTCACAATCTCTCAACTCCCATATCCAAGCTGTTGCCAAGATCTGCTGATTTCACCTTTGCAATATCTCTCCTATAGTTCCCCCTTCTTTCCTCTGACATTGCTACCACTCTAGTGCAGGCTCCAGGTATTTTCTCTGACTGCCCACCATAGCGGATACATTATCTTCTCCACTCTCAATACTGACCTCCCTGGCTTTAAGTTCCAACTAAAATTCATTAAAATGTTTGTATTTAATAGTATTTTATTTTTCAAATTGTATGTGAAGATAGTTTTCAATATTCATATTTGCTAGATTTTGATTTCCAATTTTTTTTCTCTTCTTTCCTCCTCCACCCGACAGCAAATAATCTGATATAGGTTATAAATGTGTACAATCATTTTAAACCTATTTCCATATTAATCATGTTTTGAAAGAAAAATCAGAAAAAACCACGAGGAAGAAAAAACAAATTAAAAAAGATGAAAAAAGTATACTTTGATCCACATTCAGTCTCCCTAGTTCTCTCTGGAGGTGGATGGCATTTTTTATCCCAAGTCTCTTGGAATTGTCTTAGATCACTGTATTGTTGAAAAGAGCTAAGTTTATCATAGCTGATCATCATAGTCATACTGTTATTATGTACAATGTTCTCCTGTTTTTGTTCACTTCATTCAGGATCACTTTGTATGTCTTTTCAAACTTTTCTGAAACCAACCTGCTCATTATTTCTTAGAGAACAATAATTTTTCATTACATTCATAGACCATAATTTCTTCAGCTATTTCCCAAATGATGGGAAATCTTTTACAGGAAGCCTTATCCAACCCTTTTTTTATTTCAATACCTCTGCTTTTTTATCTCCTATTTATCCCACATATAGCTTGTTTTGCATATTTGTATGTTGTCTCCTCCATTCCATTATAAGCTCCTTGATAGCTAGACCTGTGTTTTACTTCTTTTTGTATTTTCAGAGCTTAGCATTGGGTCTGGGACATAATAGATGCTTAACAAGTATTTATTGATTAATTGATTGAATAAGGAATGAGGAGATAAGTTTAAGGAAAGAGAGATAAAATTAGGTTCAATGTAAGTAAAAACTAACAGTTCTAGCTGTCTAAAAATGGAATGTGTTGGCTACAAAAGCAATGGCTTGTTTCTCACTAGAGACCTTTAAGTAAAGTCTTCTAGCAATGATTTTTGTAGAGAGATTATTATAGCAATAAATTTTGTAGGGAATTTCTTATACAAGTACAAATTGTAACAGGTGGTCTCTGAGATCTTCTAAACTCTAATGTTCTGACTCTTTACCCTCAATCTTCATTCATTTATTCATTCATTCAGTAAACATTTATGAAACACCTATAAGGTACCAGGTACTGTACTAGGCACTGGAGATACAAAGACAAAAATGAAATAGTTCCTGTCCTCAAGTAGTTTACACTCTAGGTTGGGAGAGGTAGTGGAAAGCAAGTTTTTGTTTTTTGAGAAGAGGGGGATACTAGCAATTGGGAGAATTAGGTGGCACTTTAGCTGAACCTTAGAAGAAGCTGATGATTCCAAGTTGTGGAGAAGAAGGTGTACATTCCAAGAATGAAAGAAAACCACTGCCAAAGCATGCAAGCAAATGATGGGATGTCAAGTACAAATAATACTCAGTAGGCCACTTTGCCTGGAATATAGAGAATCAAAAGGAAAAGAAATCAGCATTAAACCCATAAAGGTAGTCAGTCTAGAGCTATACTGTGAGGGGCTTTAAATGCCAAAAAAAAAAAAAAAAAAGCACATTATGCTTTATTGTAGAGGCAGTAAGTAGCTATTGATGTTTGTTTTTTATTTTAAATTTTATGTTATTCTGAACTTAAGAAATAAAATGAGCATTTTCATAACATCATAAAATGGGGAGGGAGGAGATGATTGTACATGAAACTGAAAATCTGTGATATACAACTTGCTATTCCTTATAAATACGTAATAAAGTGATTATGTAATCCCCCCCCCCCTTTTTTATTTTCTCTCCCCACTAGGGATGGCCACTAATGAAATCCCCAGTAACTCGGTGAGGTAGCCAGAGAGGGACTGGAGCATTGATGGAATTGCTCCTTGGGACAGGCAGGGAAAAGCATTGTAGGAATCAGTCTTAATCCCACCCTCTGTGGAGGTCCTTGGCAGTTCTGCCTTGCTATGTCCAGTCAGAAATCCAAATTGTATCAGACCCCTGAGTTTGAATTGCCATCGCTAATGCCATCATTACTGAATCCATCTTGGGGTCCTAGCCTACCATGGTGTCTTTCCCTTCCCCCTTCCTCTTTCCCCCTTCCCTCATGCTACTTGGTGTCTCTCCTCTCCTTGCCCCCCACAGTGGCTCATGGTGTCTTCCTCCTTACAGCTAACTAACTCTTTTAGTGTGCTAATTATCTTTTGCTGCCAGCTAAGGGCATGCTCCAATCTTATGAGGTATTCCCTTTCTCTTGACCAATTGTGGATTCCATTAAGGAACTTGTCTTTTCCATCATTAATTTTACCTAAAATATTAGCTTTGTATTTTCAAAATATAGGCAAAGATAGTTTTCAACATTCACCCTTGCAAAACCTTCCATCATTAATTGTTAAACAACAACAATAAAAACACCCTTTCCTTGCTGACTATATGCTTTCCAAATTCTATTTCACATTTACCATTACTAGTGTCTATTGGATCTCTTCATTTTGTCTATAACCTCTTTTCCTAAATAAACCTACCTTAGCCATTGTGAATTTTTCACCTAACTGAACCCAATATTTGTTGTCTACAACAATCTCATCATTTGATGCTAAACCCCAAATACATCATTTGGAGCCAAGAATTACTCTCCTAAATCACATCAGCTACCATAAGATACAAATGTGTGTGTGTGTGTGTGTGTGTGTGTGAGAGTGTGTGTGTGTGTGTGTTCTATACATATTTCTATTTATTAGTTCTTTCCCTGGATGCAGGTAGCATCTTCCTTAATTGGTTTTTGTAGTTAATCTGGGTTTTTATATTAGCCAAATGACTTAGTCACTCTTTTTAAAACAATATTGTTGTTACTGATGCTTTTCAAGCAAAGCAATGACATGGTGAGATTTAGGCTTTAGAAATGTCAATTTGGCATTTCTATGAAGATGATCATCTAGAGGAGAATTTTGGAATAGTCCAGACAAGAGTTGATAAGAGTTGACTGTGCAGAGACAAGGGTTTAGACTTGGATGTAGAGTCAACCTGACAATTGATTGGACTTGATGTAGGTAAGGGAACACGAAGGTTGAATCATCTGCTGTAAATGGAAAGCATTGGAGTATAATTTGAAACCTGTGTTGAGAGGAAAAATTTTGGAATAGTTGTTATGGAAAATGTGATAGGGAATGGATAAGAGTACTCTTTTCTATTTTTTACTTATTCATAAATTGTTCACCTATCCATAAGTGTGATAGATAATATGTTCTAAGATTAATACAATATATTTTTGAAGCAGCAATGAGAGCTCAGTTGAAATGAGGCACCATTAGTTAGTAGCAGTCTTCACTTAGTAGTAAGTGAAGTCATCTTGATAATACTTTCTCCCCTGATAGCAGCCTAGGAGTAGATATATAAAAATAAGATGATAGAAACAAGAAGCTGTCAGTAATAGAGACTCAAGACACAATATTGCATCCTTCTCTTTTTCTGTTCTATTTTGTATAAGGAAATGCTCGTTTGATTTGGTGCTTATTTAGAATAAAGTAAAAGAAATTTTCAAAGAAAAAAAAAGAAATTAGATGACAGAACTACTCAGGAATAAGGATTATCAGGTTATGAAGCTTAGAAAGTTAGGGGAATAAAGGATAACAGATTACTATCTAGTGAACCATTACAGTGGAAGAAAGTAAGCTTTGAACTGTGCATGGAGGCAAGTGAAGCTAGAAGAGGAAAGATACATTGGGAAGTGGGACTTGGTCAAAAACTTGGAAGTCATGATGGAGGGAGACAAAGAATAGATTTAATATGAATAAGAGACTGTAAAAAGTAGAAAAGGAACAGCTTTCAGTAAAAAGAGTTGAAAGGACTGTGCTATCCTTGGGTAAAAGCCAGATTCCTATTAAAGTGAGTAGATGAAAGGAGTATTGACTGAAAAATTCAAGAATCTATTGAGCTGGGGCTGCAGAGGCCAAATTGGAATGAACTAAGAGATGGACTGACTGGATTGATTTGGGGCTGGTCAAAATAGGAATGAGGAGTCAGGCTTTAGTACCTCATAACCCAAACTTGTGCAATGGGAGCTGGCCTTACTCAGCCCAACTCAAACAACAGAGGTTTTAGGGAGCTAATCTGTCTCAAAGTTCAAAATTTGAGGGGGAGGAAGTATGGCTTAATAAAAAAAATATATATATATAACAGAATTGGAATCAGAGGACTACGTTAAATCCTTGTCTCTGCTCAGGTCACCTGTGTGTGTTCTTGAGCCCATTCCTTGGGTTTTTGTTTTCATATCTGGAAAATGAAAATGGTTCTACCACTCACACTGTAGTCTTCTCTAAAGTCTCTTCTCCTTTTATTATCTATGAGTACGAAATATCTGTATTTTGGAGTGTGTCTGCAAGGGATCTCAGCCTCAAGCTGTGCTTTTGCATCCTCTCTTTTCCCTCCCTGTGGATCTTCCAAGTTAAAAAAAAAAAAAAATCAGACTGAACAAATCTTTTTTCCTTTGGCTCAGTTTCCCCCTTTGTAAAATGAAGATAATATTAATAATATTTATTCACATCAGATGAGTAGATAAACACTCACTCAGTTAGATGGCACAATGGAAAGAGCACTGAATTTGGAATCAGGAAAACTCTTCTCCATGAGTTCAAATCCAGCCTTACATTAAACTAGTTACATAACCCTTAGTAAGTCACTTAACCCTGTTTGCCCCAGTTTCATCATCTGTAAAATGAGCTGAAGAAGAAAATGGCAAACTACTCCAGGATCTTTGCCAAGAAAACCCCAGATGGGGTCATGAAGAGTTGAGCACAACTGAAATAACTAAACAGCAACATCTACCTATAGCTTACTTATCCAAATGACTAGGACAGTTCAAAAAGGTAAACTTGTACTAATCTTAAAGAAAAATTCCTAGGTTTTATTTTGCATGAGAGGCAATGTGATTAGCATTGATTTATAAAGAGATAGGATAAAGTGTCTCCTCTCTAACACATATTGGCCATGTGACCTTGAACAAGTCATGAAATCTCTCATTGCCCCAGGCAAGTGTTTAAACTGCCAGTTGGGAAACAAGTTCTAATCTATATTAGTAGAGGAAATGTCTCTGGACATTCTCTAAGTCAATGAAGTCACAATTTTGGACACATACTTCCCCCCCTTTTTTTTTTCCACAAATGACAGTAAAACAACTGCTTGATGATGGAATTCCTTCAGCATTCATCATTACTAATGAATAACTTTCTTTTTTTTTGTCCATATAAACCATAAAGAAAAACAAGTGAATTTAGGGATTTAGAAACAAGTTGTTCATCTAGCACAGAACTGGTGATAGAAATTAAACTTGAGGGGCAGCTAGGTGGCGCAGTGGTTAGAGCACCAACCCTGAACTCAGGAAGACCTGAGTTCAAATCTGGTCTCATATACTTCCTAGCTGTGTGACCCTGGGCAAGTCACTTAACCCCAATTGCCTCAGCCAAAAAGGAAAAAAAAAAAAAAAAAAAAAGAAATTAAACTTGAGATTAGAGAGCTAGGCTGAGTATCTGAAGTCCTTGAATGTATTTTTTCTTTGTCCCTCCCTGTATTGTGGATACAAAAGGCTCAGGAAATGGAAATAAATAATTTTCTGGTAAGGATATAAATTAGTTTTTCTCATAATCGTGTATAAAAATTTCCTGATGAATGTAAAGTTTCATAACTGTGAACTCAGCATTATGCAATAGCAGTAATAGTTTAGAACCTCAGAATCTTAGATTTGAATGGGTGTTTGAAGATCATCTACTCCAACCCCTCTGTTATACCTATGAGGAACATAAAGACCAAAGAAACTAATAGGTCCTATTACCTAGGATATAATATGAACTATAAGTGAGGCAGACATATGTAAGCAGATGAAAAATAGATATGTTGTTGGGGAGCAACTGGGAATTGGGACAGGTTTCATTTAAAAAGGTGGTACTTGAACTAGGTATTTAAGGAAGTAAGGAGTATAGAGAGCATTGCTGTGAAAAATAGTAAAAAATGGTTTCTGTTTAATTTCATAGAAATGAATGGATGGATAAACAGCATTTGTTAAGTACTTACTATGTACCAAGCACTGTGCTAAACTCCAGGAAAGAAATAGAAAAATCAAGACAATCCTTACTGTGTAGGAACTCATGCTGTAATTGGGAGAAATAACATCTAAAAGAAAATTTAGTATAGGACAGATGATAAGGCCCAGATTTCCATAGGTTGTAACTTTAGATGATGTGATAGGTACCTGGAGCACTCCCCCTCCCCCTCAGGTTCTTTAGAACCCCTGGGAGATCCATAGACCCATAATAGTTCTTTGGATAGATTTCAGTACATCCACAAACTTGGATAGGAAAAAAATACATCCTTACTTTCGTTAATTTCCAGCTGAAATTTAGCATTTCTTTCAATTATTTTAAAAATATTATTATAAGAGATCTATAATTTTCATTAGACTGCCAAAGTCTAATTTTTTAAAAAATATGAAGAACTCCTGGTATAGAAGTAGGCAGATAGCAAGACGTGGTGGTCCTTCATTTTACAATAATTACAAAAATTAGAATAAATAATTAATAATAATAATTACAATAATACAACTCCCAATCTTATTCAAATGGTGTGGTTCTTAAGACTACCAGAGAAGAACCAAAAAATAAAGTAAAAGAGGAAGGGTACTGGTTTTTTTGGGGGGGGCCTGCTGCCCCCAATAGCCTGGATAACTTTGGGATTAGAAATGAAAGATAAGTGGGAGAAGTTGTCCCAGTCTCCAGTATACATGTTGCATTTCCTCAATCAATCAATAAGCATTTATTAAGTACCTATGAGGTACAGCTAGATGGTTCATTGGATAGAGTTCTGAGCCTGGAGAGTCTAGAATACCTGAATTCAAATTTGGCCTCAGATAGCTGTGTGACTGTTTACCTTAATACATGGGGTGGGTGGGGGAGGAGGGGAGGAGTGGAAAATCAATTCAGTAGTTTTGCCAAGAAAACCCTGCAGCCAGTATTGACAGGTTATGATCCTCAGGCTTATGGAAGAGTCACTAAACTAGATGTTAGACATATAAAAACAAAAACAAGCAGTTTCTGTCCTCAAGGAGCTTATTTTCTTTTTTTAAATAGCTTTTTGTTTTTCCACATGCATGCAAAGACATTTTTCCAACATTCTCCTTTGCAAAACCTTGTGTTGCAAATTTTTCTCCCAATCCCCATCCCCTCCCATAAACAACAAGCAATCCATTATAGGTTAAACATGTGCGATTCTTCTAAACATATTAATATATTTGCCATGTTGCTTAAGAAAAATCATATCAAGAAGGGGAAAAATATGAGAAAGAGGGGAAAAAAAGTAAACAAGCACCACCATGAGGAAAAAATGAAAATACTATGTCTTGATCCTCATTCACTCTCCATAGTAAGGAGTTCTTTCCTCTAAGCCGTACTGGTGATACTTGCCTCTCTTGTGAATTTAGGTGGACACTTGTTATGCAACCTAACTTTGGTAGATGTTGCAAATAAAAGACTCTCAATTAGCCCACAATTTCCATACATGCAATTGGCACAGTATTTCAATCTGAGAATTTTTCTACAATTCATTCTGAAGTAACAACCTGAGTGAAATAGGGTTCAGAGGATTGACTCCCAGGAGCTAAGAAGTGAACCCAAGAGATCAACAGGGCAGTGAAAAGAGCAGCCAATTTGGAGTCAGACAACCCAGGTTTCTCACCTGTCGATGCCATATGACCTTTGGGCCTCTGTTTCCTCATCTGCAAAATGTAAGTGTTGAACAGATTGCTCCCAAGAACTTTGCCTTTTCAGATCTGAGTCTATAATCTTCTCTAGTCCCTCTCTCACTTTAGGCCTTTTTCTCTGTAGAGATTGTTTTTTTTTTTTTCTTTTAAAGCTTTTTATTTTCAAAACATATGCATACATAATTTTCAACATTCACCTTTGCAAAACCTTGTGTTCCAAATTTTTTTCTCCCTTCCTTCCCTCCACTCCCTCCCCCAGACAGAAAATAATCCAATATATGTTAAACTTGTGCATTTCTTCTTTACATATTTTCTGTGGAGATTCTTTTTTATTATTAAAGCTTTTTATTTTCAAAACATATGCATAGATAATTTTTCAATACTAACCCTTGCAAAACCTTGTGTTCCAAATTTTCCTTCCCTTTCCCTCACCCCCTCTCCTAGATGGCAAGTAATCCAATATATGCTAAACATGTTAAAATATATGTTAAAATCCAATATATGTATACATATTTATACAATTATCATGCTGCACAAGAAAAATCAGATCAAAGAAGAAAAAAATGGGAAAGAAAACAAAATGCAACTAGCAGCAAGAAGTGAAAATGGCATGTTGTGATCCACACTCAGTTCCCACAGTCCTCTCTCTGGGTATAGATGGCTCTCTTCATCAAAAGATTATTGGAACTAGCCTGAATCATGTCATTGTTGAAAAGAGCCACATCTATCAGAATTGATCATCATATAATCTTGTTGTTGCCGTGTATATTGATCTCCTGGTTCTGCTTATTTCACTTAGCATCAGTTCATGTAAGTCTCTCCAGGCCTCTCTGAAATCATCCTGCTGATCATTTCTTATAGAACAATAATGTTCCATAATACTCATATATCATTATTTATGCAGCCATTCTCCAACTAATGGGCACCCACTCAGTTTCTAGTTTCTTGCCATTACAAAAAAGGCTGTGTGGAGATTAAAAAAAAAAAAAAAATTACATACTTAACTTTTGTCTTTTGATTTCCTCTTCCTACTGGATGGGAAAAATGGGAGACTAAATTTTTACCAAAAGATAAAATGTGTTTGGTTTTACTCCCTGGTTTTATTTCCTCTTTGCTCTTTCTGTGATCCTTTCCTTATCTCATTCAGGTCTCTAGTGTTTTCCTTCTGTGAATTCTGCTCTTCCTTGTTTCTTTTCTTTTTTTTAATAAAATTTTTTTATTTTCAAAACATATGCAAGGATAATTTTTCAACATTGACCCTTGAAAAACCTTGTGTTCCCATTTTCTTCCTTGCTTCTTTTCAACAATGAAGTGATTCTAGGTAATCCCAAAAGACTTGTGATGGAAAGTGCCATACCCCTCTGGAGAGAGAAGTTTGGAAACTGAATATGAATAAAGCATAGTATTTTCAATGTTTGTGTTGTTAGTTTTTTTTCCTTTTTCATTTATTTTCTTTTTGATCTGATTTTTCTTGCTCATCATGATAAATGTGAAAATGTTTAGAAGAATTGCATATGTTTAACTCTATATCAGATTGCTTATTGTCTTGAGGGAAGAAGAAGAGGGAGAGTGGGAGAAAAATTTGGAATACAAGGTTATGCAAAGGTTAATATTGAAAATTATTTTTGCTTGTATTTGAAAAAATAAAATGCTTTTAAAAAAGAACTTTTTCTGTTGTTTAGAAAAGTTCTGTTATTGCTTATTATTATCATTTTATGGCCAATCCATCATTCTATACAGTTTTTTGTTTTTGTTTTTTTTTGGTATTCTATTCACTGTGCCATTTACCTTCTTCCACATTTAATTTTGATCTTTGATTATAGAATCAATTTACAGCTTTATTCTTAATTAAAGGAACTTGTGGCAGCCCTTAACACATAAAAGTAGGTATATATTAGGGCAAGGAATCCTTATCAACATGAAATTACACCAAGAAGTTCACCCCTGCTGTTGTTGGTATTGTGTTCTAAGACATGGATTGAAATGTATGAATTCAGATCAGGTTCTAAGATGTTCAATGCATTTCTTTACTTTGGACTTCCCTTGCTCCCTTTGACTGACTCAATTCAGCCTAAAAATAAAAGTGAGATTAAAAAAAGAACAAATGGTAGGACAGGGGTGGCTAAGAAAGGGAGAAATAGCTGTGTATCATCTAAGATTCAGCCATATTTATCAACAGTGATTGTCCCCAACTACAGCAGATGAGCCCTTAAATTCTAATTGTGGCACAGTCATATCCTTTGCTGAATTCTGTCAACTCCTTCCCTCAGCCCAACCTATGCACAAAGCATTCAAATAAAAAAGTATTTTTCACGGTACAATTAAAAAGTCAACATGTTTAACTATTGTTCTTTGATTAAGTAGGGTAAAGTCTTCTCCTTGAATGAACAGAAACAAGTTTAAAAAAATGAAATATTAAAAAAAGTTGGTCACCCTATTATGTATGATGCATATTAAATGTTAACAGAAAAGCCCCACTATTTTGTACTACCAATAAGACAATGTATTAAGTTAAAACACAAATACACATAGAGAGAAACACAAGAAGTTTTTTGTTATTGTGACTTAAGCTCTCCGGGAATTCCAGAGCTGAGTACGTACTTTGTCCTGAATTGCCCTTCCATTTCCAGGTATTGTGACATAGTGACTAAGAACAGCTTTCTCATTGCTCTGAAAATTTATGGGTCTTTGGAGCCCAGGTTTTGTAATGCTGGGGTGCATTTCTGCCAGCCCAGGAACCTAGTAGAACTTTCATATCATTCTGCAAGAAGGAAATCTAGCCTGGTTTTCTAATTCAGTTGTTTCTTTTCCTGAAAGTGGCACTTTTAATAGTTCCTTATGCTGTGAGTTTTTATCTTTTAAAAATGAACCTTGTGCTCATTTTACTTAATTGATTTATTTATTTACATAAAGAGCAGATCTGAAAAGCAGGCTGTTCCAGTGACGATCCCCTGTGGACCTTAGATCTATTGTAGAGGGCAAGAACCCCAGAGTTCTGAAGTAACATGGGCTGGAAAAGAGAAGACAAGGAGGAATTCAGGAGTGCTACAAACTAACCTGCCTTGTATTTTCCATAAAGCTGGACATCACTTTGTGTTGGGGGGAAGGTGGTTGTGAAGTAAAAGAATATGGTTACTTAAGGGAATACTGAAATAGTTACAGCTGATTTGAGTTATTGTGTCCAAAAAGAAAACCATTAACCAGTGTCTGTTAACCTAGGGATGAATCTCTAATTCCATAATGAACTCATTCTCTAATTCTACTTCTTTACACTTAACTAGCCTAATCTGGACATACAAATAAATCACCTCCAGGCCCATCCTCAAAGATATTCTACTCTGGTGGGGATCTCCATTTGTATAACTGTTGAGTGTACTCTATGTACTCTATACCTGGAATAGCTTCTCTCTTCGCTTCAGCCTCTTAATATTCCTAATTTCCTTCAAAACCCAGCTTGAGTCACCTTCTGTATTAGGACTTTCCTGGTTCTCCCTCTGGGTAGTGCCCCTATTTCTTGTTGTTTAATCATGTCCAATTCTTTGTGACCACTTTTTGGAGTTTTTTTGGCAAAGAAACTGAAATGGTATGTCATTTCTTTCTCTAGCTCATTTTAGAGATGGGCAAATAGGGTTAAGTGGCTTGCCCTGAGTCACACAGCTTGCAAGTGTTTGAGACCAGACTTGAACTCACAGCCTCCTGACTCCAAGATTGGCATTCTATCAACTTCACCACCTAACTGCCCTATCTCACCCCACCCCAAATGATCTTGTATTTATTTTCTATCTACCAGTGTTTGTTTGTCCTTTGCTCTAGAAGAGGACCATGACATCAGGGAGATGATGCTATGATATGCAAGTGAATTGGATTTAAGTGAGGGAGATCTGGGCAAGGTCACCTACCTTACATTCCCCTCCAGAGCCATTTGATTCTAGTGGCCAGATATAGATCAACATGACTGGAGATGGCCCTGGATGCAATGGGAGACCTTGGCCCTTTTAAGCTAAAGTCTTCAACAGGTCTCAGTTTGACTGAGGCTGCACCCATTCAGTGATTAAGGCTGGGTAGCAATTGAAGCAAAGGGTCTCTTTCACCTACTCCAAACAAATCTAAATAAATCCTATCAGTGTAGGGATGAGGAAAATCTGATTTGCAATCCTCCTGTTCAGTTGATGTAATAATGAGATGAAGTCAATAGGTAATGATGTAGTGACAAGATGTTAATATCTGGTGATCTCTTTAGGAAGGAGTAACACCCTTCTGTCTGATCAAATTAAGAAGCAGCAATAAATTGGTCACACCTGGTGATGAGGAGGGAAATTGGAAATGGGGAATGGAAACTCTAGAGTTTAATTCTAAAGTTCCACAGCCCATGAATGGGGCTGTCTTTGGAGGAGATCCCTCTTTCCACTGCCTTGCCCCATAGTTGTATTGACCATGTCATTCAGCAAGGGAGATACTTTCTCAGAAGGAGGGAACCCATCTAGCAGTGAGTTCCAGAGAGCCTGAGGCCCATTTAAAGGAGCAGAAACATTCTCTCCAAATAGAAATGGCTACAGTAACCATCACTCAAGATTAGGAGAAGCTTCAAGTATGACTGTTGGCTGCAGAGAAGAGAGATAGCTGTAGACCTAGAAGATACCTAGCCCTAGCAAGTTCCAGATGAATTGCAGAAAAGACATCCCTTCCAGCCTACTCAATCCCAGAGCTGTGAGTGATATAGACCACACACCTTCCCTATATCTCTACCATTATATGTACTACCATTATAACCATGTACCTACTCTTATATGGACACTATTTTGTGAGACAGTGTGCACAAGGTTTATAGGAGAATATTTCATACCCTGTTTTTATGATGCCATGTTAATATCTTTGCTAAGAGGAAAGAGAGGCTATTAATGAGAGGCTTCCTTGTAGGGGGGGTATGATCTATAGTTTTAGGAGTGGGTGCCCTTGAACCTTGGAGTAGCAGCTGCCTTCTGGAGACTCAAACTTCTGGGTATGAATGTAAAGTTGGGGGTGGGAGTAAACCAATGGAGTGCTACAATCACATATTTACAGTACATGTTATATAGTTCCATTAGGCTGTGAGCTTCCTATGGTCAGGGACTATTCCATTATTGTATTTGTATCTCCAATGCCTAGCACAGGGACTAGGACAGAATACATGCTGAATTAATTAGTGCTGATTACTTCCTGATCACTGCTCCCCCAAATGAATTAGTCTCATTTCCTTTTTTGAATGTTATCTCTTTATTCCTGCCTTAAAAGGCAAGTTGTCTTAAATAGTGTATATATGAGGAAAAGATTATGTTAATTTATGAAAATCATCTTGATTGGAAAGAAATATTAATCCAAATCTTTTTTTTTTTTCCCTAGATAGAATAATGTGGGTAGGTAAAAATGATTAAGTTCATTGGTTTCTCAACCTTGGTTGTCTTTTTCTTTAAGACTACAGTAACATTTAGCCTCTCAAAGATGGCAAACAGTAGGCACTATCTTTTTTTCCCAGTGCTTTCCCTTTATGTAATTATAGAATTCACCTGGTTCAACATTTTGTTTGTGTGTTTTATATAGCACAATATACTTAGAATCATAGGGGCAATCTAAAGAACCTTGGATTAGGTGGCTAAGGAGCTACATCTTTGAATTCTGGCTTTGCCACACTTGCTTTTGTGTGACCTTGGACAGATCATTTCACTTTACCTCTTTGGACCTCAGTTTCCTTATTTGTCAAATGAAACAGTTGGAGTAGAATAGTCTTTGGGGTCTATTCCAACTCTGGATCTATGATGTTATGGATTTTGGAACCAGGCAGCATCTTAAAAGTATCAAATCATTTTTATACAATTATTTCATTTGATGCATACAGGAAACCCAGTGACATAGGAGGGTAGATAGTTGTCATCTCCATTTCATTTATGGGAAAATTGAGATAGGGAGATTGTGATTTATTTTTGTTAATTATGGAAAGTTATTGATGTAGCTAGGATCAGAGTTGAGGTCTCCAGCCTGATGACTCAGAGCTTCTTATACAATGCAATGTCCTTTTATTTATGCAACTTTTTAAAGCACTGAAGAACTATTTATTGTCCCTGCCAACTCCAGGAAAGAATCTGGGAAGCTACTATAGAAAGCAAATTGTATCTCTTCTAACATTGCCTGAACACAAGTATAACTTAGATACAATTCAGTTTTTTTTTAAAATACAATAGCTTTTAAACTTTTATATTTATTTAGTGTTAAATACACTATTCTCACAGTAACTCTGCAAAATAATGAAAGTATTACCTTCATTTTACACATAAAGAAAACTGAGACTCAAATCAAAGTGACTTGCCCAAGATTACTTAATGATTGAGCTGGAATTCAAACCCAGGTGATTCTATGCCCAATGCTCAGCTGGCTATCACCTTTACTGACCTTGTTTTTTCCTTCACTTCTCCTTTTAATGAATTAATTCAACAACTAATTGACACCCATATTTCACTTATCAAGAGGCTTTTATTTATACTGTCTACACTTTTTTAGCTGAACAGCACCTGGGCATTGGCCCAAGAGTTTGGAAGTGGGAAGGATAAAGAGGTGAATTCCAGACCAGTTGATGTAAGAGAATAACAGACAGTCTCAAATTGTATATACTAGTAACTCCACAGTTGCCAAACTGTGCAGCATATTACTAAAGTGCTGCCAGAAATTCACTAGGGCATCCCAGGCTATTTTAAAATTTCAACCTAATTGCTGGAATTGTTAGTTATCTCTTTTGACCTAGAGACACTGAGAAAATTATTTATTCACTAAGGGTATATTGAATTGAAAAAGTTTAAAAACCTCTGAGTTAACTATAAACTCCTCCATCATCACCAAGGCAAAGAAGTAAAGTTGTCCTCTTCCACATATATTCTTCCCTGTGATTTCATTTCCCCCTTCAAGCCTTTCTGCTATTATTAGTGGATGGAGACTTAAAAAATGTGCAAGGAGACAGGATTTAAAAGAATCTTGCTCCAAACCATCATAAAATCCAGAGTGGTCTTTAAAAATTTTAGATGCTAGAATGGCCCATCTTGAAAAAAATAATCAATTAACCAATTCTGATTATTTTTTCCTATTACAAAGAAATTAATGGGAAAAAAAAGAAAGTACCAGTTGAAAATTTCTTCTAAGAAGCATGTAAAGTTATTAAGCAAAGATCATCATAGACTATTAGAACAGGAAGGAGTTTCAGAAGTTACATTAATTAGACACCTCATTTTACAGATTAGAAAACAGAGATAAAGACTGGTAAGAAGATGTATCCAAGGACACTTTACTTAGTTCGAGGATTAGAAACCATTTCATTAATAATTATTATAATCAGAAGTAGCACAGTGAATAGGAGAACTTGAGTTCAAATTTGACCTCAAACACTTAACACTTGCTAGCTATATGACTCTGGGCAAGTTACTTAATTCCCATTGTCCTCCCCCCAAAATAATTATTATAGCCATATTAATTTCGGATAGGTCAAATGAATGCTATAATAGTTATATTTTTATAGCCTATTTGTGCATTTTAAATTTTATTGAGGTCCTTCATGTGATCAATGTGTACAGAATTAGGGATTCTTCATCTGAGTTATGTGAAATTGTTCTTTAATATTTTAGTAAATAGATTTCATTATAATCTATTTCCTTTGTAGTCCTGAATATTTTATTTTATACATTTGAAAACATTGTTCTGAGAAGGAAGAAACCTCAAAAGTTATGCTTCACCAGACTACCAGAGGGATCCTTGACATAAAAAAGATCAAGAAATTCTGCTTTATGTCCATTTTGAGACCTTTACAAGGGAGTCAATGTGGTTTATTGGATGACATTGCAATAACTGAGCTCAGACCAGACCAAGAAAGTTAGAACTAAGAGTTCTAAAGGGTTCATAAGATCAGAAAGAGAGCCCTTGATCTACAGACATGCTTAAGAAGGTAGTTAACAAGAAAATATATCCAAGAACTGGAAATCAGTCCAAGGGGAAGGGAGAGGAAAGAGAAGAAACACGTGTATGGTAACTACTATGTGACAAGCACTGTGCTATGTGCTTTAAAATTTTTATCTCAATTTATCCTCATGACACTCCTACAAAGTGAGCACTGTTATTACCCCCTTTTTGTAGTTGAAACTGAGACAAATAGGAGATTAAATGATTTGTTTAAGATCAAACAGCCAGTAAGTGTCTGAAATTGAATTTGAATTTGGATTTTTTTTTTTTTTTGGACTCTAGGCGTAGTCTATACTGGCTGCATCACTTAGCTTTCTCCAAAGTCCAAAGTGAAAGGACAGGCCAGAACTCCAGAACTATAAACTAAGATTGATGCAAAGTCCAATAGCTGGAACGTCAGGTTAGTCTGCCGATTAGGCAATCAGCAAAAGTCTGAACAGGCAAGAAATAAAGGAAGAACTAACCAACATGTGTCAGATAAATGTTCACCTGGCTGTCAAGTTCACAAAGGTCAGGTAGTGACTCCATCCTAAAGTCTTTAGAAACAGGAAGGTAGGGCCACAGATCAACCACCCAGATTCAGGGACAGTGCACCAGGAAGGAGAATAAGACACTAGGGCTTCTCCAGTGAGGGACTAGATTACAAAGAGTAAGAACCCAGCAACTGGGAAACTAGGTCACTAAGATCTGAACTGGATGGGCCACAAGAATAAATTATTCAGTGCAGAGCCAGACCGATTAAACTGTCAGCTTCTTTTAATCCTTCTTCCTCCCCTGTCCCCAGTATAAACACACTTTTCCCTAGGGCCATGATTGGTTCTCCTCTATGAGGGGATTAAGTAGGTACACCTGTCAGGCTGAGAAGACTGAAGGGGCAGGAAGCCAGGTGAGTCTCTGGTGAATTCTCTGCTTCGAGCACTGGTGCTTTTTACACGGATCATGTTGTTTTCCCAAGACCTTCCTGTACTTCCCTTCTATCCTTTCCTTTGCACTGCCTCCTTCCCGTCTGCTACCCAGGGTTCAGAGATCCAATCATGTTGAAATCAAAATAAATCTCCTATTCTTTTTTTCTATTTGTACAGCCAAACTCAATCAAGTGGGATACACCCACTCTTTGGATTTGATCCTCATTCTTCCCTCTTTTCAATTTCCTGAAATTTCAATCAGAAACTGCTTTCACTGCAAGTCACCAATGACATCTTTATTGTTAAATCCTCCCCTCTTTGATCTATCTCTCTGTACCATCTGTTACCATTGCTCACTCCTTCCTTTTTTACTTCTCACTTTTCTTGGCTTCTGTGATGCTATATTATACTAATTATCTTCCTGCATTTCTTCCTCCCTGACTTTTGCTTTGCGTGTTTCCCAAAAATAAGTCTTTAGCTCTGACTTCTAGACATCATTCCCCCATTTTTCAAGATTTCCATCACCTTTGTGCTGATGACTCTCAATTCTGCATTCTAGATGTGTCCTCCTGCCTCAATTCTAGTTTCATAACTGAAATGCCTACTGGACTTTTCTGCAGTTTTTTTCAGCCATTCAACAGATCACTAAGATTATAAATTACAGAGCACACAAGTAGAAGGAATTCCTACATTGGGATTCCCCACAGTGATGACATCACAGGTCTGGTAATGTTTTAATAAAAACATATTAAATATCATTTTAATCAGAAATTATTCTGATCCCTGATCAAAAAACTCCAATGGCTCCCTATTTGTCAATGAAAGAAAATTTTCAAGGCCTTTCATACTCTCATCACCCAAGTTCATAACCTAAGAGTTGACTCTTCCTTCTTCCTACTTTACCATATATAATCAATTTGTTGAGTCTTCTTCTGTGATATCTCTTGAATTGATCCCCGCTTCCCCCCCTCACATTTCTATTACTCTTCTTGAGGTCTTTACCACCTCTGTCCTAGACTATTACATTAGTCTTTTAATTGGTCACCCAGCTTCCATTCTCTCTTCTTACCAATCTTGTCTTCTATGACTGTGTCATTCACTGGTTCAATCATTTCCAGTGACCTCTTATTGCTTCCAGTATGGAAAATATACTCTACTTTTCAATATGTATTTCAAGTGACTCTTACTTTCCCGACAAACTATAAATTGTTCCTTACATTCAACATATCTATTTTTCATTTCTAGGCCTTTTTGTAATTTTTCAGTTTTCTGACTCTTCATAACCCTCTCTGAGGTTTTCTTGGCAATGATATTGAACTGGTTTGCCATTTCCCTGTCCTGCTCATTTTACAGATGGGGAAACTGAGGCAAACAGGGTTAAGTGACTTACCCAGGGTCACACAGCTAATAAATATCTGAGGCCAGATTTGAACTCAGATCTTCCTGTCTCCAGGTCTAGCACTCTACCTATTGTATATCTAAATGTGTGTGTGTGTGTGTGTATCTTCCCTACTTCTCTTATTACCTTAGGTTGAATTATCTATATACATAATATAGCTTACCATCTCTATTACCTAAAATGAAATCTCCTTGATTACAGGAATTTTTTTGTTTATGTCTTTGTCTTCCTAATGCCTTAAGAAAAAAATTTGGAGGGGGAGGAAGTGGTTTAAGGTGTAGGATTTCGTTGATATAGAAAAGTTTCAGTAATGAAATTTTCTCTGTCAGTATAGATCAGCACTTGTCTTACAACTTAGAATCTTAGAGAGAGGATAATTGACATGTTCAGTACCACATAACTAGTATATGTAGAGGCAGGCCTGGAGTCCAGGAGTTCCTGATCCTACACTGCCTCTCACCTTTCACATAGTGTGTGCTTGTGAAATGTTTGTTGAGTTGAATTCCAATATAACCCACTCCACTTGTAATCTGCCCTCACCCTATAGTAATCTAGACCTGATTTTATCTAGCTTTATTTCCCACAATTCCTCCATGTACTTCTTCTGTTCAGACCAATGTCCCCTAAGGGTCCCTATCTCCAGGCTTTGCTTGTGTCATTGCCCTTCCCTATCTAGTAGGATCTTCCTTTTCTCCTCCATTTGATCAAATCCCCATCATTCTTCAAGGCCTTTCTGCCTCCTTCAGATCTAAATGATTTCCTATTTCTTTCCCACTTTTTTTTATCTCATCACTTAACTATACCATCATAATATTTGCTAATATTTTCATGTTTATTAGTCTGGTCATTCTAATTAGATTGTAATAAGTTTCACAAGATCTGAGAACATGTTTTGTAATTCTCTTTTCTTCATAGTAGCCATCACATTAATTGATTTATGACATTGCCACTTCATGGAAAACCTTCCATAAACAGTTAACCACCTAGAAGGTACAATGAATGGACCTGGAGTTAGGAGGATCTGATATAAAATACAGCCCTAGACATTTGGTAGCTGTATAACCCTAGGAAAGTCACTGTCTCACTTTCCTCAAGTGTAAAATGGAGGTAATAATAACATTTACCTTCCAGGGTAGTTGTGAGATTCAAATAAGATAATATTTGTAAAATACTTAGTAAAATGTTAAGGGATCCAGGAATTAGGAAAGGCTTTTTTATAAGAGGTTAGCTGACAAACTTTTATTAGTAAAAGAAAAAGTGGTGATCAAGTGCTTAGTGTGTGCAAAGCAGGCAGCTAGGTAGTGGTAAAGTTCTAGGCTTGGAGTTAAGAGGACCTGAGCTCAAAACTGGCAAGTCACTTAACCCTGATGGCCCCAGTTTCCTTGTCTATCAAATCAGCTGGAGAAGGAGATCACAAATCACTCCAGTATCATTGCTAAGAAAACATTAAATAGGGAAATGAAGAATTGGACAGGACTGAGCAGCAACATCTGCAAAAGTTACATTTGGTAGTAAGAGTTTTTCTAGACCATGAATACTTATGACTTCTCAGGATTTAGGGGCTGTAGCATTTGTAGAAACAGTTGCTAGGTTGAGTCTCCACAGGAGATGATTCTCTGGGTGTTAGCCATAGGGATTGGGCTGGTGCTGGGAGGTCTTCACTGGATTTTCAAAGGAAATGGTAGTGAATTGATCTACTTGTCATACTTTGCCTGTCACTCTCTCAGAACAACATAGTACCTCAGTTTGATTGGACCTTTCTCCTATGAATGCCATGAAGCCGTCCCATGAATGATGGCTTCCAGGTCTGGGTTGAGAGTAGTGCTGGACTTCTGGAGAGCCCTGCTCTTCTCTAGGCTCTTGTGCTTATCTGCATGTTCCTAGCAATTAGTAACTGGCACTTCTGATGGTGAAGATGTTGGGTCTGTTGTCTGTGGATTGACTCCTATATTATTATTTTAAGAGCTATTGTGGAAGTAAATGGTCTGGGGGGGCTCAGGGTCTTGGGTTATCTTCAAAAGAATAAAGGAAATAGTAGGAGATGGTGGTACTCATGTGGTACATGCCATCTCTGATCATTCCTTTGGGTTATCTTGCTATCAGCTGGTGTTTGCTGTGTGCCAGGCACTGTACTAAGACTAGGGTTGCAAAGGCAGCTGTTGCTATTAAGATTGCACTGGCATGGATCAGTCTACTGGACTGAGATGGATTCTGGATTGAACCTTGAAGGAAACTAGGAGGGCCAAGAATTGGAGTGAGAAGGGAATGGGGTACATAGTCTTTGCAAGAGTAAAGAGATGGGAGATAGAATTTTTGTTCAGGGAGCAGTAAATATGTCATTTTGACCACACTTGGAAAACCATGGCACTATATCTTACTGCCTCAGAGTGTTCCTAGGAATAGATGGACAATTTAACTAATACATTATAAGATGCTAAAAGTATATATGTACAAGTACTTTGCTATTTAGGATGGATTTGACACTTCACTAGATTGTCATTAGGAGAGTCAAAGCAATGAGACTGATTAAGAGGCTAATGTGATAATTCTTGTGCTATGTATGTAAAACAATTTGCAAAATTTACATGCCAAACAAGCATGAGTACCTAAGTGTACCTCCTGTCTCCTACTGGCAAAGCATTTTCCCTGAAAGAAGGCAGTGAGGGGCCAAGCTGGACATCTTTAATCTGTGTCAGCACATGACAGCTCCTCCTTTCTGCTGCTAGTCCTAGTTCCAAAACTGGGATGTGGAGAATCCCCAGGACTAAGAGGAGTAACCTTATCTTTGACATCAGGCCTTTCATATCCTATCTTGCCTAGGCTTTGACAGAAGAAAAAGACTGATGGAGAACAGAATTTCTTTCTCCCTGAAGTGCAGTTACAATTACCCTCTCCTTTCCTCTTTCCTACTTAATCTTCATCCTTCACAGGGAAAAATAGTGACCTAGAGCATCCCATATGACCTTCTGACTATGTGCTGCTACCTATCTCATGCTACCCTTTGCTCAAATCCCATTTCCAACTTCTTTTGGAAAGAGGGGATGGTGATAGAGATGTTGCTTTGTGCTACAGGAAGAAAGTGGGAGTCAAAAAACCAGATTTTCAATCCCTCCCTGGCTTTGCTGGTACCTAATTGTATGATCTTGAATAAGTCACTTAATCTTTGTTTCTTTGCCTTTAAAATTAAAAGATTATAAAATGAAAAGGTTGAATTAATATAATAAAAATCACAATTCTATCTAAATCAATATACTTATTCAGTGGTACACCAATCAAACTGCCAAAAATATTTAATAGAGCTAGAAAAAATAAAAGCAAAATGCATCTGGAAAAACAAAAGGTCAAGAATATCAAGGAAATTAATGAAAAAAAAAATACAAAGAATGGTGGCTTAACCATAGCAGACCTAAAACCGTATTATAAAGTAGCAGTCATCAAAACCATTTGGTACTTACTGGCTAAGAAAAAGAGTGGCGGATCAATGGAATAGATTAGGTACACAAGACACAATAGTCAATCACTATAGTAAACTACTGTTTGATGAATTCACAATGTGACAAAAATTTCTGGAAAATGCTATGGCAGAAACTATGCATAGACCAACATCTCACATCCCATCTCAAGATAAGGTTGAGGTTACTCTAAAGGAGTTATGATGAAAAATCCTATTCATACCCAGAGAAAGAACTGATTGTGTCAATACAGATTGAAGCACCTCTGTCTCTCTTTGTGTCTCTCTCTTTTAAACTTAATTTTTCTTGAGGGTTTTTATTTTTAAATTTTGAATAATAGCTTTTAATTTTCAAAATACATGCAAAAATAGTTTTCAACATTCACTGTTGCAAAAACCTGTTTTCCAAGTTTTTCTCCTTCTCCTCTTCTCACTCCTTCCCCTAGACAGCAACAATCCAATATATGTTAAGTATGTACAGTTCTTCTATACACATTTCCATATTTATCATGCACACAAAAAAATCAGATCAAAAAGGGAAAAAATGAGAGGAGAAAAAGCAAGCAAACAATAACAAAAAATGTGCAAATACAATGTTGTGATCCACACTCGGTCCCCACAGACCTCATTCTGGATGGAGATGGCTCTCTATCACAAGTCCATTAGAATTGGCCTATATCACCTAATTGTTGAAAAGAGCCAAATCCATCAGAGTTGTTGCCACTGTGTACAGTGTTCCTTGGTTCTACTCACTTCATTTAGCATCCGTTCAATGTAAGTCTCTCTGAAATCATCCTGCTGGTCGCTTCTTATAGAACAATATTTCATAACATTCATATACCATAATTTATTCAGCCATTCTCCAAATGATGGGCATCCACTCAGTTTCCAGGTTCTTGCCACTACAAAAAGGGCTGCTACAAACATTTTTGTACATATGGGTCCTTTTAAGGGTTTTTATTTTCATTAAAGTGATAAATCTATGTTTTCTTTCACAACTTGACTTTTATGAAAATGTTTTATATAACTTCGCATGTTATTTCTTAATTGTGGGGGAGGGGATAAGGGAGAATACCTAGAACTCAAACATTTTAAAAATAAATCTAAAAAAATTTGTTTTGAATATAACTGGGGAAAAATAATCAATTTAAAAAAGATAAGGTTGAAATGAGTGTATGGGTTAGATATAAATGGTGATAGTATAAACACATTAGGAAAGGAAGAGATTGTCTGTCAGATTTTTGGAGAAGGAAGTATTTAAGACCAAACAAGAACTAGACAACATTATAAGATGAAAAATGAATGTTTTTGATTACATTAAATTGGATATTTTTGATTATGTTAAGTTGAATATTCTTATTACATTAAATGGATGTTTTTTATTGTATTAATTGATTTAAAAGTTTTTCCATAAATTAAACCAATGCAGCCAAGATTAGAAGTGAAGCAAAAAAGCTGGGCAGCATTTTTTTTTATAGCCAGTGTTCCTGATAAAGGCCTAATTTCTAAAATATAGAGAGAACTTAGTCAAATTTGTAAGAAAGAAGTTATTCCTCAATTCATACATGGTCAAAGGATATGAATACACAATTTTCAGATGAAGAATTAAAGCCATCATAGTCATATAAAATGCTTTTAATCATTATTTACTAAAGAAATGCATATTAAAAATCTGAGGTACTACCTCTCACCTATCAGATTGGCTAAGATGGTAGAAAAAAAAAATAATGAAAAATGTTGGAGGGGATGTGGGAAAAACTGGGACATTGTTGATGGAGTTGTGAACTGATCTAGCCATTCTGAAGAGCAATTTGGAATTATACCCAAAGGGCTATGAAATTGTGCTTACCCTTTCATCCAGCACTGTCTTTACTGGGTCTCTAACCCAAAGAGATTATAAAAGAGGGGAAAGGACCCACATGTGCAAAAATGTTTGTAGCAACTCTTTTTGTGGTTGCAAGGAATTGGAAATTGAATAGATGCCCATCAATTGAGGAATGGCTGAATAAGTTATGGTATATGAATGTTATGGAATGTTATTCTGTAAGAAATTACGAGCTAGGGGCAGCTAGGTGACACAGTGGATAGAGAACCAGCCCTGAAGTTAGGAGGACCTGAGTTCAAATCTGGCCTCAGACACTTAATACTTCCTAGCTGTGTGACCCTGGACAAGTCACTTAACTCCAATTGTCTCAGCAAAAAAAAAAAGAAAAAGAAAAGAAAAGAAATGATGAGCAGGCTGATTTCAAAAGAGTCTGGAAAAGCATATCAACTGATACTGAGTGAAGTGAGCAGAATGAGAAAAACATTGTACACAGCAACAGCAAGACTGTGTGATGATCAACTATGATAGGACTTAACTCTTCTCAGCAATATGGTAAGCCAAAACAATCCCAATAGACTTTGAATGGAAAATCCAGAGAGAGAACTATGGAGACTGAATGTGGATTAAAGCATAGCATTTTCACCATCTTTGTTTTATTTTTGTTTTCTTTTGTTCTGATTTTTCTTTCCCAACATGACTCATGTGGCAATGTTAAAAAATGATTGTACTTGTATAACCTATGTCAGATTGCTTACAGTCTTGGGGAATGAGGAAGTAAGGGAGAGAGGAAGAAAAAAAATTGGAACTTAAAACCTTACAAAAATGAATGTTGAAAACCATTTTTACATGTAATTTAAAAATAATATGCTATTAAAATAAAATTTAAAAATTAAAATGAGATGATTATACTAGATAATCTTTAAATTTCCTTCCAAGATTAACCACATTTTTGTATTCTCTGAGTGCTTTCTGTGTATCAGATACTGTCTAGATAGAGTATAACTCACTACCTCAGTCCAAAGGCGAATATTCAGCATTATCTTAGATCTTAAATACTGTAGATCTTAGTCCCTCTTTTCTGCTGTTGCCTGCTTATCCATTTTTTAGTTTGTTTTTGTTGCTTTTCAGTACTCACCAGAACTGGTACCCAGAGTACAGACAAAATGAAAATAAGATGATTTTGTTACATAGAAGAAGGGTCAAATCCCAATACACCAAATTCCACAGGGCCTCCACATTATTTATTGTACTGAAATTTTGATCAAATAAGCACATTAGTAAGAATGATATTTCCACTTTGCTGAACTTGGAGGTGAAATAGATTTGACAGGAAATGAAAGGGCTGACGCCCAGCCTCTGGTTCTGCATACTGTATGGGAAAGAGGGAAATTTCATATAAATACCTCCAAACTTCATCCTTGCCTCTGCCAAATGTCAGGTCTTAGCTTACTGTCTTGTTTTATTGAATGATTTGGTAGTCAAGTTATTTTTTAAGATAGTTGGAATATTTGATACAGGGAAGAAAAAGGCAATCATTTCTCAGTAGTAATATATAACATTTTTATTGGGCTTTGAGCTTTAAGCTTTATATATTCCAGCTATTTGAGTTTCAGCACAGCTCTGGGAGGTAGGTATTACAAATATTATTATTCAAAGTTAAATGACTCCTCTGTGGTCAGACAAGTAATAAGTATCAGAGGCAGACATAACTAGCTGTTCTAATGATGTGAAATATATTCAGAACAAGAAGCACTAAAGCTCCCCTAAAAATCAGTCCTCTAAGACAAATTCAGTTCAGGTGAGGAATGAAGGGCTCAGGATACAAGGTCTGATTGAGAGAAACAGAGAACCCATGACACTAGGAAATGGTTGGATAGAGAATAGAATGGGATCAGATTCCAATGGCATGGAGCCAGGACATCTGGTAACTTCTTGGTTAAGTAATTATTCTTGCTCGGTTATTTTTACATGTTGAAAGTGCTATCAGCACCCTCTAAATTTTGATATACTGAACAAAGTCCTAGTCACCTCACCCTTGTTACAATTCTGGTCATAGATGGCATTTGAATTCCAAGTCCAGAACTCTTTTGGCTATATGATGCTATCTTTCTAATAATGATAAAGGTAGAGAGAGTTATAGAATACATATCTATGTGGTCTTTCCTTGGCAGAGAATTTACTTTTAGACATGGAATGACTATTATATAAAGGCGGACCCTTTTTTTGTAGATTATTCAGCCTACAGAATTTATTGTAACCAGATTTACAAATCCTTCTTTTGGCCATCCAATAGGAGAGGGAAATAGCTTCTTCAAATAGAATGCTCTATTAAAATTGAATTTTTCTGAAGTGTCTTTTTTCCTATATTTCTGATGTTGAGCAAAATGTCAAGAAGGAAATTTATCTTTTTTTTCTTTTTTTAGAAATTTTATTTATTTTTAATACACATTGATTTATGAATCATGTTGGGTGGAAGAGAAATATCAGAACAAAAAGGAAAAATCATAGAAAAGACACAAAAAAAAAAAAAAGAAAAAAGAAAGTGGACATGTTGATTTGCATTCAATCTTCATAGTTCTTTTTCTGGATGCAGTTGGCATTTTCTATCCAAAGTCTATTGGGATTGCCTTGGATCACTGAACCACTGAGAAGAACCAAGATCATCAAACATTCTTGCTGTTACTGTGTTCAATGTATTCCTGGTTCTGCTTATTTCACTCAATATCAGTTCATGGAAATCTTTTCAGGTCTATCTAAAATCAGCTTGTGTATCATTTTTTATAGAACAATAATATTCCATTACTTTTATATATCATAATTTATCCAGCCATTCCCCAACTGATGGGTATCTCTACTCATTTTCCAATTCTTTGCCACAAACATTTTTGCACATGTGAGTCCTCTTTCCTCCTTTAGAATTTCCTTAAAATAAAGATCCTGTAGTAGCACTGCTGGATCAAAGGGCATGCACAGTTTGATAGACCTTTGGGCATAATTCCAGACCACTCTCCAAAACAGTTGAATCAACTCTGGTTGTATTATTATCTTCATTTTATGTGTGGGAGAACTGAGACTGAGAAAGTTAAAATAACTTGCCCAGAACCACACAGCTAATAAGTGTGTTGGGAAGGATTTGAATTCAGGTTTTTCTGACTCTAAGTTTAGTCTAGTTGAAAAACAATATAGTTGCTATTTTCTTTCTTTTTTTTTTTAATTTTGTTTTATTTTGATTTATTAAAGCTTTTTATTTGCAAAACATATGGGTAATTCTTCAGCATTGACCCTTACAAAGCTTTCTGTTACAAATTTTTCCTCCCTAGTCCCCACCCCTCCCCTAGGTGGCAGGAAGTCCACTACATGTTAATTATGTTAAAATACTTGACAAATCGAATATATGTATGCATATTTCCACACATCTTGCTGCCCAAGAAAAATCGTGTCTACAAGAAAAAAAATCTGAGAAAGGAAACACAATGCAAGCAAACATCAATAGAGAGCATGAAAAAGTTATGTTGTGGTCCACATTTCATATCCCTCTCTCTGGGTGTATATGGCTTTCTTCACTGGACAATTGGAAGTGGTTTGAAACATTTCATTGTTGAAGAGAGCCATGTCCATCAGAATTGATCATCATATAGTTTTGCTATTTTCAAGGAGTTTATAATCCAACTAGCAGAACTTGGGATCAAACGACCCAGATTCAAATTTTGGTTTCCTCACTTACTATCTTGTAAACTTTGGAAAACTACTTAACTACTTGAGCTTTGGTTTCCTCATCTACAAAAAGTGGGAGTTGGTCTAGATCATGTTTAAGATCTGGATGACTCTCAGTCTCTCATCATAGGATCCTAGGATCTTATGACTTTAATAAATATACTAAAAAGGTCAAATGCGATAATTACATTTTGGGGTGCTATCAGATATATCAGGAGGAAGCAATCATTTTTAAGTTGGGGAAATCAGAGAGGTTTCAATGGAGAAGCTGCCATCCAAGCTGGTCCTTAAAGGAGAACAATGATTTTTAAAGACCAATATGCAGTGAGAATACATTCCAGTAATGGTGGACAGCTGCAAAAGTAAAAAAAAAAAAAAAAAAAAAAAATTCAGAAAATGAATGACAGCATTGGAAAACTAGTAGTTCAGTTTGATTGAAATGTAAAGCATGACACGGAAATACTAGTTTGAGGCTGTAGAAAGAAATTATTTTACTGGATTTTAAAAATGAGATAAGTATGGGGCAGATTATCTAGGGATTTCATGAGTTCTTAATATCTATATTTCCAGTTACCTTGGCCACCCCCTACTTATGTACAAAGGTGAAAAAATTAAGCCTATAGTGCTGCAGTCAACATACAGATTTGACTTTATTTACCTATTGCACCATCAGCAACTATAGGAACTGATTGTTTATTTTTAATTTCATTTTTTGCTTTCTGCTTCCTCAATTCATTTTTCTTAGTCAAATTGACATGAACCTGTGGGGTAAGACTATTGCTTGACAATGCTGATGTTTTCAAGAACTCTGTTCTGGGAAGAAAAAAAGACCTCCCTAGGGTTTTTTCATTGTCCTGTTGTCCTGAGGAAATTTTCCCAGGAGTAATTGGACAGATCCCAGGGTTAGGGAAGGGTTTCCTTTTTAAGAAAGACTTTGCATTGCACTTGAAAGGGAAATGAAAATGAGTCTGAAAAATTGTAAAGCAAAAGGCTAAGGTCAACTTCTTGTTATTTAAAGAATTGGAGTGGTGAAGTCCAAAGACAGAATCTGAACTAGAATGAAATCTCCTTCTCCCTAGTCTTAGAGAGAGGTAACTTCTTATAGATATTGCTTAAGATTGCTCAAGGTGATATTCCCTATTTTTTCTATGATACAATCAGGAAAGGAAGAGAAAGGAACAAGCATTTATTTCATTTTGTCATGACACATAAACCAAAATTTTTAACATTTTTTAAAATTTGAGTTCCAAATTCTCTTCCTCCTTCTCACCCTCACCTATCTCCTTGGGAAGGCAAGCAATTTCATATAGATTATATACATGGGATCATGTAAAACATTTCCAATTAAAGATGTTGCGAAACAAAATATAGACAAAATAAACAAGAATAGTAAAGAAAATAAAAATATATACTTCAATCTGCATTCAGACTCTATGAGTTCTTTGCAAGTAGATAGTGTTGGAGATTGGGGGTTTTGGACCCTAAAAGTATATTTGGATTTCAAGTTGGAGTTCAAAGTATTTGTAGGCTTAGGCTATCTCCAAATCAATTGACAAAAATTTTATTACACTGCTGTCAGAAGGCTATTTTCCTAGTAAGATTTTTAGCAATTTACAAGGATAGGTGAGAGATAAGTTCCCTGAAGGAACTCAAAATTAACCAGAGGAAAGTCGGCCTTTATGATGCTTAATGATCCGGTTAACCCTAAAAGCATTTAGCCATTGTGATGCTTAGTAAGTGGGCTAAAAGAAATTAGAAGGGGATTAGTATACAGATAGATTCTTTTATAAGAAAGAAATAACCTCTGGGATTGAAGTCATAACTTGACCTTCTGATTGTTGTAGTAGCTGTGGGGTCAAAGGGGGCCTACTTCTATAAAGACCTACTTGGGATAACAAAAAGTCCACTTAAGGAAGAGATAATTCTATCTGCACTCCTCTTTGCTTGTCTTTGGAAGTAGCTGTGGGAATTCAACTAGGTAGAACCCATTTAAATTCCACTTAAATTCAACAAAAGTCTTCTCCTATCAGTGCCCCTCCTCATTGCCCCTCCTCATTGCCCACCTCAATACTGGTAGCTACATATAGACTTTTGCTGGAGTCTTATTTACTCAATCAGATAGCACTTTTCATTACAAGTCCTTCAGATAATTTTTGATCATTGTATTGCTGAGAATAGTTAAGTCAATCAGAGTTGATCATCCTTATAATAATACTATTACTGTATACAATGTTCTCCTGGTTCTGCTCATTTTATTTTGCATCAGTTCATATAGATCTTCCCAGGTTTTTCTGAAACCATCCTTCTTTCCATATCTTATAGCCCATAGTATTCTACCACAATCATACACCACAACTTGTTCAGCCATTCCCCAATTGAGGGGCATCCAATAAATATATTTGCACAAAGGTCTTTTATCCACTATGGTTATCTCTATCCATAACCCACTCTGTCCCCATTAAAAAATTAATTTTTTAAGATGCTGTGCTGCAGTACTCTAACTTCCTGCCTGGGAAACAGTGGCCTAAAGTGCCAGTTGAATAGTTTTGACCAGGAAAGACTTTGCCTTTTAAAACAACTGCATTACCTGGTTTTTTAGTTCATTTAAGCCAATACAAAATATTATTTCCATTATCTCTGCCAACTCTCAGAGACAGTTGTGGACCATCCTGTGACTTCTATTACCAAGAGAAATGTAGGAAATGAAGATAAAAGATTAAATTTCATTTAGAAAGCATTTTATTAATTAAATACCTCCTATATCTTTGTATTCCCATCTCTTAGCACAGTGCCTGGCACAAAATAGTCACTTAAAATATTTGTTAACTGATGGGCATGTGAAGAAATTATTTATAGGATATGATCCTTGCCTTCAAAAAGCTTACAATCTAGTGTTGGGAGAGGAGGGAGGGAGAAACTGTTAAGACAGAAGGATAACTATAATACATAATAAGTTATAAATACTTAAGGGAAGTACAAAACAAATTATTATATAAAGGTCTTTATTGATGAAAATGTAGATTAGAGAAGGGAAAGGGGAGAGGACAGGCATAAGGAAACACTATTCCTTTCTTCTTCTCCTCCTGTACTTTCCCCACTGTTTACATACTTCCCTTATTATTCCCTCTGAGTTTTACCACTATCACTAGTCAGTTCATCAGATAGGAGCAATCAGAAGACATCCTCCCAACCCAATTTGTATAGTTAATAGCAATAGCAGAAGATGAGAATTTCAAAAGCACTGGAAGTGAGGAGTTTTTAGGGGGAAAAAGCACTATCTTTGAAATTCTTTTTTTTAAGTGTACATTCATACTCAAAATACTGGTTGCATGCTATCATTTTGTATTTATCCACTTAGCTGGAGAGGTCTGTTTTGAGGTAGTTTGTCGAGGGTTTCATTTTCTTGTTATTCTTAAGGTATTTTTGTTTTGACTATGTAGCCCAATAGATGTTTTGCAAAAGTTCCCTGAACATTCCCCAAGAGACTCTAAATTAAAGGGCTCTTCTCTGAGAAATCTCAAGTGTAAATAAACAAGTGCAGATCACAGGTAAGCAACACCAGTTCAAGCCTGACCTCTGCATATTTATTTCAATGATTTTTCACTAAAGTAATACACTTACAGGTGAAGCAAGGTTTTTAAAAGATAATCTATGGGATTCCTATTTGTATTTTTTTTTTAATGGAAAAGGTGGACAGGTGATTGTATTTGCCTCAAAAAATATACTTGCTAGTTCATATCATCATGGTATAGAGTTGAGTGTTTTTTCAAGTTTGTTTTTAATCATTGAGAGGACACAGAATTTCTTCTCAAAAAGAAAGTGCTTGAGGCTATCAGATGCTTTTTTTTATAGTAGATTAAAATAGAATGTCAACTTGATCTCATATTTGGAATACAAGGTAGCTTAATCAACAAAATAGATTATGGTCTTTAATTCTACAGGAACTTGGTAGAAAATTTGATTTTGGAGTGAATGAGATTTATTTTCTATCTTGTCTCAAAAATATATTTGGCCATTTAAAGGGTATGCTCATTGTCCATTCAACTAAATATTAAAAGTTCCATCCTTGCATTAAATTAGGTCATCTGAAAGCAGAGTTCTCAGATCATGTTTTAAAATTCAGTAAGCATTTGCTGAGTGACTATTATGTGACAGGAATTGAGCTTGAGTTCTAGGGATAATAAGACCAAAACCAAACTGGCCTTGCTTTCAAGGAACTTATACTTAACTTGGGAGGAGCTACACATACCCAGAAAAGTGAGTTTATACAAAGCGATGAATGAAGATTATTATCCACTATGTAGAGGAGAGAATCAGGAAAGACCTATCCCAAGAGACAGTTCTTAAGTTGAACATTGAGGGAAAGCTAAAGATTCCAAAGGCAGATGGAGAAAGGAATGAATTCAAGACATAAACGACAGTCTGTACAAAGACACAGTGACAAGAAATGGGATAAAATATATAGATAGTATCAAATAAACCATTTTGGCTGAAATGAGAAGTGTGTGAGGAGTGATAATATATCAATTTGGAAAGATGGATTGAATATCTCATGCAATATTCCACAATGAAATTCAAGTGCTTTACCAAACCTAAATATAACAGGTCAAATCATAAACAAATGAGAAGAGCAAGGAAGGAAACTTTTTTTCTTCATTTCTTCATTTTCTTCATTTACAACTATGGGTAGGAGAAGAGTTATTGACCAAATAAGAAACTGAGAGAATCACAGAAGATAAAATGGACAATTCTGATGATTAAAACTGAAAAGGTTTTGCATAAATCAAAGCAGTAAAAATTGGAAGGGAAATATTTAACTAGGAAAAAAAAATCTATATACCGATCCTCTCTGATAAAGATATGCTATCCAAAGTATATAGGGAAATGGATTCAAGTACTTAAGAACAAGAACCGTTTCCCAATAAATAAGTGATCAAAAGTTATGAACAACTATCAAAGGAAGAAATCTAAGTTATCAACAACCATATAAAAAAATTGTTCCAAATCACTAATGATAAGAAAAACAAAAATTAAGACTAATTCATTAAAACATCATACCTATCAATGACAAAGATGAAAAAAAAAAAGAAAAGGAAAATGACAATTGTTGAAGGAGATTTGGGAAAACAAGGACACTAATTTATTGTTGTTGAAGCAGTGGATTAGTATAACCATTCTAGAACACAGTATGGAACTGTATCCCTCAAATCATTAAATGTGTATATCTTTAGACCCAAAGAATTAAGAGAGAAAGGACCTGTTTATATAAAAATATTCACAGAAGCACTTTTTGTTGTAGTGAAGAGCTGAAAGCAAAGAAGATGTCCACTGATTAGGGAATGACTAAACAAATTATGGTATTTATAATGGAATATTATTATACCCTAAGAAATCATGAAAAGGAAGGATCCAGGAAAGCTTGGGAGGATGCATGAACTAATGCAAACTGAAACAAGCAGAATTAGGAGAACAATTTATACAATAGCTACAATGATGCAAAGAAAAATAACTGTGAAAGATTTAAGAACTTTGTTTAATGTAATGATCAATGAGAATCAAAAGAAGTGGGGCAGCTAGGTGGTGCAGTGGATAGAGCACCAGCCCTGAAGTCAGGAGGATCTGAGGTCAAATCTGGTCTCAGACACTTAACATTCCCTAGCTGTGTGACCCTGGGCAAGTCACTTGACCTCAATTGCCTCAGCAAAAAGCAAAAAAAAAAAAAAGAGAGAGAGAATCAAAAGAAGCAAAGATGAAACTTACTTCCCTTGTCTTGACAGAAAGGTCAGAGACTAGAGATGAAGAATGAGAAATACATTTTTGGACATGGCTAATGTCTACATATGTGAACATATGGATTTGAGAACATGCACATCCACATACACAAATGGAAGGATTTATCTTGTTGAGTATGCTTATTAATGACAAAGGAGATTTTTTTAAAAAATAAGTTGGTTGAGAATGGTAATGGGTGATGAAAACAGAATGAAAATAGCATCAGTGAAGCATTTAAAAAGATAAAACATAAGAGGTTCAGAGGGAAGCACAGGTACATTTGACAGCTTTAGAAATAATATATTGAATGTATTACATACTTTAAAAGAAACTAGGCATAATGGAGATTTAGAGTTCTATGCATTTTTATATTCTTTGCATGTAGAAATTGTCATATTAGTTGGCAATGGTTAAGTTTAGAATAGAATTGGGATGTTGAAAAGGGAACTTGGATGAAAAAACTCCTTTTCCCAATATAGGTAGGCACCCTCTCTGCAATATAGTACTGTACAGCATTAAGAAGTGATATGCTCAAGGTTATTTAACAGGTACCAGAGGCTATCCTTGAACCCAAGTTTTCTTGGTTTTAAGGTCAGTTTTTCAACTTTTGCTGCCTTATTTTCTTTCAATTTAGAATAACAATGAAAAATGGTTAATTATTTATTAAAGAAAAAAAAAGACAGAGAGCTAGATTGTGAAGGCTTTACATTACCAAATAAAGATTTTGTATCTTCTCCTTTCGTCAATAGGGAATGACTGAATATTTTTGAACACTTAATGGGACCTGTACTTCAGGGATATCAATTTGGCAGCTGCCTAGAAGATGGAATAGAGAGCAGAGACACTTGCAGAAGGAAGATATTAGGAGGCTGTTACAATATACAAATCCTTTTCAAGTGCAACTAATAATATGACATTCATGTTTGTTTTACATTGAGTGGGCAGATTGCCATCCATTGCTTACTTTGTGCACAGGAATCATTTTTTAAGTAGATAGAAGGGCAATCCATTTCAGCTCCCTGGGCTTCCATAAAATGAGAAGATTGAACAGTCTCTTCATATTCTGAAATTTTATATTCTTTTAGACTTTTGCAAACTGTCTCCATTGAATTTCATCTTAATATCAAGGCTTTTGATCCTTTGGTGGGGGAAGAAGGACAGAGGAGGGGAGTGAAGGAAACATGTAGCTGAATGATATTTTTTGATCTTTTGTAAAACTAGTTGAAGATATTGTTTACTATGTCACTTGGAGTCCTTTAAAGAAAATTTTGTACAATAAATGTCAACTTGTGATTCCCTCAAGAAGAAGTTTTGGATCTAAAGATAAAGGAGAAAATGAGTTAATATATAATGCTATATAAATACCAACTATTCAGTTTTTTTTTATTTTTATCATATACTTTCAATTATCAGAAAAAAATTAAGAGGGAGAATCATGGCTATAGATAAGTAGTTAAAGGATTTGAATGTGACATATAAAAGATTCAAGAAATAGTTTCAGGATAATTAATCATCTTATTAATCATGCTAGCATGTAATTAATAAAAGTGTCAGTGCCACTCTTAAATTCCAAACTCATGAACCCATTCTATGCTTATATGTGCTTGAAAGAATGGTGCTCCTGAGGAAGGTATCAACTCTGATTGATCAACAAGTAATGAGAGAATAAGTATTATAATGAGGGTCTGCAGAGATGTTACTCTTAGCACTCAGTCTTAGTCAGAGACTTTGCTATACCCATATTTATCTCACATAGGATTAACTAGCCAAAAGGGAGAATTCACTTTTACCCAAGCCTGCCTGAATAAAACACAATGGACCAAATCTACCAATTCACCAAAACTAAAATTTCTTTACCTATGATTTAGATCTGAGTTTTCCCTTTCATTATCATCCCTGTACTTTAAAGGCTGCCTGAAAAACCTACAGGGACTGATTTCTGAATGAAGAAGTAGAAAGAGGGGAAAAAAACTTAGTCCTAATTTAATAATTGTCTATTGATATAAGAGAAATAATAATTTCTCTCGTGAACCAACAGTTCTCAAAAGAGAATTATTAATGACCATATGAAAGTATGTACCAGATAACTAATATGTAAGAGATTATGAGAGAACTGATATGTGAGAGAAATGCAAGTCAAAATGTCCTAAGATTTTACCTCAGATGAAGCAAATTGGAAAAAATTTTGATAGAAACCCCCACCTTCAAAAAAAGCTAATAACAATTTTTTTTTCAAAATTACAGTTGTCAAAATATTAAACTAAAAAAACAAAACAAAACAAAATCAAGTTCATGGACCTCAGGTTAAGAATCTTTGCCTTAAAAGATAGAAAACTTGAAGTTGAATGCTTAGATGAAGTATAGGAATTTACTCAGTTCTGATGTTTAAGTTGTTCCTTTTGCTCCTTTACTTAATTAGATTTTTTGTTGTTGTTTTATGATTAAACATCTTATTGTACCTTTGTACTTAAGTGTTAATCTGTAAGCTGAGTTTTTCAGATGTAACTGTATTTGATCTCAGAAGAACAAGCTTATTTGGTTTGACATTTTGTCTTTTTAAGACACTAGCACTTCTAGTACTAGGCTGTCTATTTTTATTTGGCCCTTGAAATTGTTTTTGGTTTTTGTTACATAATTAGTTTGTATTTGGCATCTTGTCCCACACAACAGAAAGATTTGAAAGGGTCCAAATCTTTCTGTTTGACTCTTCCTTAAATGAAAGTTTAAGGTAAGAAATGAACAATTTGTTTGAGCCATTTCCATTTCTATCTATAGGCAAGGTTCTAAGCCATGGAAGATTAATTATATAATCAAAAACATTATTAAATAGAAGATGGAGAACAAATTCAAACTCAATCTTCCTCTCCCTTTGCATGGTGTTATTGCTATTGATTTCCTTCCAGTAATGAATGTCTGTCAATTTAAGATTTAATTATATTTCCTGAGCTCCTAGCTCAAAGGAACTTGTGTTAATTGCATATGTGAAACCAGAATAGTTAAGATTTTGCCATTTCTGAATGGTTTAAAATCAAATTTATTTTTTAAAAAAGTCTAAAAATGAAGACATGACTAGTCTTTGCAACCCTTTCATATAAAAACTAGCTCTTCAATTTGGAACTATGCTCAAAAAGTGATCAAACTGTGCATACCCTTTGACCCAGTGTTTCTATTGGGCCTATATCCCAAAGAGATCTTAAAGGAGGGAAAGGGACCCACCTGTGCAAGAATGTTTGTGGCAGCCCTTTTTTGTAGTGGTTAGAAACTGGAAACTGAAAGGATGCCCATCAATTGGAGAGTGGCTGAATAAATTATGGTATATGAATATTATGGAATATTGTTTTGTAAGAAACGACCAGCAGGACGATTTCAGAGAAGCCTGGAGAGAGACTTGTATGAACTGATGCTGAGTGAAATGAGCAGAACCAGGAGATCATTATACACAGCAACAACAAGACTATATGATGATCAATTTTGATGGACATGGCTCTCTTCAACAATGAGATGTTTCAAAACAGTTCCAATTGTTCAGTGATGAAGAAAGCCATATATACCCAGAGAGAGGGATCTGAATGTGGACCACATCATACCATTTTCACGCTCTCTATTGATGTTTGCCTGCATTATGTTTCCCTTCTCAGATTTTTTTTCTTGTAGATCCCATTTTTCTTATACAGCAAGATGACTGTATAAATATGCATACACATATTCAATTTGTCAAATATTTTAACATAATTAACATGTATTAGATTTCCTGCTATCTAAGAGAGGGCATGGGGGGTAGGAGGGAAAAATTTATAACAGAAAGCTTTGCAAGGATCAATGTTGAAAAAATACGCATGCATATATTTTGCAAATAAAAAGCTTTAATAAAAAAATTTTTTTAAATAAATAAAAACTAGCTCTTTCCCCCACTCCTATGCCATATCAGACCCCCCCCCCAAAAAAAAAAAGCTGGCTGAGATCCGATAGTCATAATAAGTTGACTGATTGAGGAAATGGGGTATTGAAGGGTAAGGTGATCTAGTGTTATCCAAGATGCAAAATTCATAAACATTTTTTTAGAATGATGCTAACAAATCAAAGTTAGCTGATAGTAATAGAGATGTGAGCTATACAGGATATCTCAAAAGGTTTCCTTTTTTTTGTATTTTTTTTTTATTTTACACTTAAATACAAAATGAGAAAAGAAAAAAAATGCCATATACACTGCAGACTATAAGAGAGGATTCAATATAAAATGGTAAATTTCCATTTCAAAAAAATCTATATAATAAATACAATATATTGTTTTTAAAGTTGCCTTACTTTGCTTTCTTGTTATTTTTCTTTTGTTCTCTGCTGTGAATTTATTCGTTTTTCTCTCCTACCTCCCCTATCCACCCTAAAGAAGGCTACAATCAAATATGGACATATACATATATAAACACAGATATCTGTAAACATACACATGTATCCACTTATACTCTCATACACATATATGTAAGACTGTACTATGTTTATTTTCTCTTAGCATCTATTTACCTGAAAGTAGATAGCTTCTTCCATCCTGAGTCCAAACTTTTCTAGATCAGCCAGCTCCAACACCACAGCAATATTCTTTTCTGAATTCAGATAGCATTTTTCTCATATGATCTTTGAAATTAATTTGCCTTTAAAGAATAGAATTGTTTGGTTGTTTAAAGTTGTTCTTAAAACAATATTGCTATTATTATATACAATATTCTCTTGGTTCTGCTCATTTTGATCTTCATTATTTTGTGAAGGTATCTCCATGCTTTTCTAAAACTATTGAGTTCACCATTTCTTATAGTCTTACATGAGAATAACATTCCATCGTGTGTGTGTGTGTGTGTCACAATTTGTTTGGTCATTTCCTAATTGATGGACAAACTCACAATTTCCAATTCTTTGTCATGACAAAGAGAGCTGCTATAAAAATTTTAGAATATGTAGGTTCTTTTCCATTTTTCTTAATCATCTTGGGAAACAAACCTCAGATAGTATTGCTGGGTCAAAGAGTATAGACAGTTTTATAACTCTTTGGGCATGATTCCAAATTTATCTTTAAAATGGATGGATTGGCTCACAGATCAACCAACAATCTCAAATATATGAAGAACTTTGTCAAATCTGTGAGAATGAGAGTCATTCCCCAATTGATAAATGGTCAAAGAATATGAATAGTCAGTTTTCTAATGAATAAATCAATTCATAGTCATAGAAAAATGCTCTAAATCATTATTGATTATAGAAATGCAAATTTAAACAACCTTGAGATGTCATTGGACACCTATTAGATTGACAAAAATGAAAGAAGGGGAAATATTGGAAAGGATGTTGAAAATTTGGGACCTTAATTCATTGTTGGCTGATCTGTGAGCCAATCCAACCATTTAGGGAATGGCTAAACAAATTTGTTTCATAAAAGAAGTTGGTAGGACCCCTTCTTTGCCTATTATTCCAAATAATTTATTTACCATTGGAATTAGTTGGTCTTTAAATGTTTGACAAAATTCACTTGTAAATCCATCTGATGCTGGTACTTTTTTCCTAGGAAAATTGTTTATAGCCTGTTCAGTTTATCTTTCTAAAATAGATCTATTTAGATATTTTATTTCCTTTTCTGTTAATCTGGGCAGTTGGTATTTTTGTAAATATCCTTCCATTTTGCTTAAATTGTTAAATTTGTTGATATATAATTGGGCAAAATGACTTTACAATTGCTTTGATTTCATCTTCTTTAGTGGTATGTTTATCTTTTTTTCATTTTTGATACTAGTAATTTAGTTTTTTATTTCTTTTTTTAAATCATATTAAATTTTTAATTTCTTTTTTATATCATCAACTTTTATTAATTTAATAGTTTTCTTACATTTTATTTCATTAATTTCATCTTTAACTTTCAGGACTTTTAATTTAATGTGTTTAATTGGGATATTTTAATTATTTTTTTTAGTTTGTTTTTTTTTTAAATGGTATACCCAGCTCATTGGTCTACTCTTTCTCTTTTTATTGATATAAATACTTAGAGATATAAATTTTTTTCTGATTACTCTTTTGCGGCATTCTGTAAGTTTTGATATGTTTTTTCATTATTGTCATTTTTAAAATTAAAAGTATTGATTGTTTTTATCATTGGTTCTTTAACCCAGTGGAACTCAGACTTTTGTTTTCATAAATGTTTTTCATTTCATTTTCTTTTAATAAAGGGCTATTTAAAAATATTGAAGATCTGTTCAAAGACTTTAGTTTATGTAAGATATCTATAGATAAACTAATTTTGAATTTTAGATGCTTTGAAAGGGTTTCAAGGACTCTCAGGATTCTTTAGACCACACTTTGAGAATCACTGATTTAACCCATACATTCCTTAAAAGTAGGTTGTTTTGGGGGTGGAGCCAAGATGATGGAGTGAAAGTGTGACTCTCTGTGTCCTCTGACCTCTCAAATCAACAATAAAATAAGCCTCTGAACTGATCGTCAATTCTACAAGTCCAGAAATATTCGGACACTGCTTGCAGTTATCTCTGAAGAACTTCATATCAGGTCTGTTTAACTCAGGTAGGGGGTAAACAGTTTACTCAGTTCAGTCTGGAAGTGAGGGTGGGATTCAGCTCATCCTGGCAGAAACTCCAAACTCTAAACTCCAAACACTTGGAGTGTATCTGAGGCACTCGGGACATTCTGCCCTGTTTGGGGGCAGGTGTTCTGGCAGATTTGCCTTTTTTAAGGAGTAATTTGGTCAGAGTCCTAGCCCCCACTGGCCCAGCACCTTAAGTTAATTGGTGGAATTGCCCCAGGGTAAACTACCGAAGTTGAGGCTTCTCTAGCCTTAAACAGACCCCCACGCTGTCTAAAAAGATGAAGAAGCAAAAGAGAGTTCTCACCATAGAAAGCTTTTATCCAGAGAAAGAAGGGCAGACCCCAGATCCTGAGGTTCCTTTAGACAAAACAGCTCCAGAGGAAGTCATCAAGGACCATCACTAGTCTACTTTTCAAAAGGCCTTTCTGGAAGACTGCATAAAGAATGTCAAAAGAGAGCTGGAGGATAAATGGGAAAATAAACTGAGATCAGTGCAAGAAGGATACAATATCTTGCAAAAAGGATATAATGCCCTGCAAAAGAAATATGAAAAAGACACCAATTTATTGAAAAATAAAATTGGTGAATTAGAAATAGACAATAATGCACTGAAAAATAAAATTAGTGAAGTGGAAAAAGACTGCAATGAACAAAAAAATTAAATTGGTCAGTTACAAAAAGAGCTAAAAAAGGTATCTAAAGAAAGCAACACTTTAAAAAGAAGAATTGAAAAAATGCAAGTGAATGACTCAATAAGACTTCAAGAATCAGTCAAACAAAAACAAAAAAATGAAAAAATAGAAGAAAATATGAAATATCTCCTAGGAAAAACAACTGACTTGGAAAATAGATCTGGGAGAGACAATCTAAGGATTATTGGACTTCCTGAAAGCCATGATGAAAAAAAGAATCTAAACACTATCTTCCAGGAAATCCTGAAAGAAAACTGCCCTGAGGTTGTAGAATCAGAAGGCAAAATCACCATTGAAAAAATTCACAGATCACCTCCTTAAAGAGACCCCAAAATTAAAACCCCAAGGAATATCGTGGCTAAATGGACTTGGACTACCGTACCAAGGAAAAGATTTTGCTAGCAGCTAGAAAGAAACAATTCAAACACCGAGGATCAATAATTAGAATCACACACGATCTGTCAGCCTCCACATTGAAGGATCAAAGGGCCTGGAACCAGATATTCTGAAAGGCAAAGGAACTTGGATTACAGCCAAGAATAACCTATCCAGCTAGAATAAGTATTATCCTCCAGGGAAGAAGATAGTCATTTAATAATATAGGTGAATTTCACCTATTTCTACTGAAAAGACCAGATCTGAACAAAAAATTTGACCTCCAAACACAGAACTCAAGAGAAGCATAAAAAAGTAAAAAGGAAAGGACTCTTGAGAACTTTATTTCTACTATGGCGATACTTAAAGTTTGGGGGTATAATTAACTAGATATTACTTTGATAATATGAAAAAGAAAACTAGAGGGGGAAAGGTTATCATACTGGGGAAAAGAGGGAAAAGGTGGTAAAATAAGATTTTTTTAAAAAAAGTAGCTAAAAACAAGGTAAAATCTCATGAAGAGGCAAAGAAAACCTAATATAATTGAGAGAAAGAAGGGAGGGAGATGAGCATTGTGTAAATCTTATTCTCATCAGTTTGTGCTCTAAAAGTGTCTATCAGACACTTTTAGTTTCACAGCTAAAGTTGTCCCTTGCTAGAGGGAAGTGGGAGGGAAAGGTGGGAAACAAAGGGATAAACTAATAGAAAGAAAAATACAAGAATCAGGGGAAAGGAGTAAAAAAAGGGGGAGGGGATCTAAAGGGTGGAGGATTGTTTGGAGGAGGGGGTCATCAAAAGCAAAATACTGAGGAGGGGGGAAGGGAGAAAGGGGAAAGGAAAGGGAAAAACATAACTTGGGTAAATAAGATGGCAGGAAATAAAGAATTAGTTATTCTAACTGTGAATGTGAAAGGGATGAACTCTCCCATAAAGCGGGAGCAGATATCAGACTGAATTAAAAACCAGAATCCCACAATGTGTTGTCTACAAGAAACACATCTAAAACATAGGGACACATATAGGATGAAGGTAAAAGGCTGGAGCAGAACCTATTATGCTTCAGGTGAACAAAAAAAAAGCAGGGGGGTAGCAATCCTTATCTCAGATCAAATAAAAGCCAAGATAGATCTAATCAAAAGAGATAAGGAAGGAAACTTTATTTTACTACAGGGTACCATAGATAATATAGCAATATCAATACTAAATATATATGCACCAAGTACAATAGCATCCAAATTCCATGGGGAGAAATTAAGAGAGATGCAAGAAGAAATAGACAGCCAAACTAAACTAGTGGGGGATCTCAACCTTGCTCTCTCAGAATTAGATAAATCAAACCACAAAATAAATAAGAAAGAAACTAGGGTGGTAAACCAATTGTTAGAAAAGTTAGGTATGATAGATCTTTGGAGAAAATTGAACAGAGAACAATAGGGAGTTTGCTTTTTTCTCAGCAGTCCATGGAACCTATACAAAAATTGACCATGTATTAGGGCATAAAAACCTCAAAATCAAATGCAGAAAGGCAGAAATAGTAAATGCATCTTTTTCAGATCATGATGCAATAAAAATCACATGCAATATAAGGCCAGGAGAAAATAGACCAAAAGTTATTTGGAAATTAAATAATCTAATCCTGAAGAATGAGTGGGTGAAAGAGCAAATCATAGACACAATCAATAATTTCATTCAGGAGAATGACAATAATGAGACAACATACCAGAATGAGTGGGATACGGCCAAAGCTGTTATAAGGGGCAATTTTATATCTCTAGATGCTTACTTGCATAAAATAGAGAAAGAAAAGATCAACAAATTGGGCTTATTATTAAAAAAACTAGAAAAAGAACAAATTAAAAACCCTCAATTAAATACCAAATTGGAAATTCTAAAAATAAAAGGAGAAATTAATAAAATTGAAAATAAGAAAACTATTGAATTAATAAATAAAACTAAGAGTTGGTTTTAAGAAAAAACCACAAAATAGATAAGCCTTTAGTTAATTTGATAAGAAAAAGGAAAGAGGAAAATCAAATTGTTAGTCTCAAGAATGATAAGGGAGAACTTTCCTCCAATGAAGAGGAAATTAGAGTAATAATTAGGAGTTACTTTGCCCAACTTTATGCCAGTAAGTTTGATAATCTAAATGAAATGGAGGGATATCTACAAAAATATAGATTGTCCAGGTTAACAGAAGAGGAAATAAATTATTTAAATAGCCCCATATTAGAAAAAGAAATAGAACAAGCTATTAACCAACTTCCTAAGAAAAAAATCTCCAGGGCCAGATGGATTTACACGTCAATTCTACCAAACATTCAAAGAACAATTAATTCCAATACTATACAAACTATTTGAGAAAATAGGGACAGAAGGTATACTATTAAATTCCTTCTACGATACCGATATGGTGCTGATAGCTAAACCAGGTAGGGTGAAAACAGAGAAAGAAAATTATAGACCAATTTCCCTAATTAATATTGATGCAAAAATGTTAAATAAGATATACACAATGAGATTACAGAAAGTCATCCCCAGGATAGTACAAGTAGTCCTACGACCAAGTAGGACTTATACCGGGAATGCAGGGCTGATTCAATATTAGGAAAACTATCAGCATAATTAATAATATTAATAACCAAACTAATAAAAACCATATGATTATCTCAATAGATGCAGAAAAAGCATTTGATAAAATCCAACACCCATTCCTATTAAAAACACTAGAGAATATAGGAATAAGTTTTCCTTAAAATGATTAGTAGCATCTACTTAAAACCATCAGCAAGCATCATATGTAATGGAGACAAACTAGAACCATTCCCAATAAGATCGGGAGTGAAACAAGGCTTCCCACTGTCACCATTACTATTTAATATTGTATTAGAAATGTTAGCTTTGGCAATAAGAGAAGAAAAAGAGATAAAAGGAATTAGAGTAGGTAATGAAGAAACCAAATTATCACTCTTTGCAGATGACATGATGGTATACTTAGAGAACTCAGAGACTCAACTAAAAAACTACTAGAAACAATTCACAACTTTAGCAAAGTTGCAGGATTCAAAATAAATCCACATAAATCATCAGCATTTTTATATATTACCAACAAAGTTCAGCAGCAAGAGATACAAAGACATTCCATTCCAAATAACAGATGATAGGATAAAATATTTGGGAATCTATCTGCCAAGGAAAAGTCAGAAACTATATGAACTAAACTACAAAACACTTTCCACACAAATAAAATCAGACCTAATCAATTGGAAAAACATTAAGTGCTCATGGGTAGGCAGAGTGAACATAATAAAAATGACAATACTACCCAAACTAATCTACTTATTTAGTGCCATACCAATCAGACTCCCAAGAAATTATTTTACAGATCTGGAAAAAATAGCATCAAAGTTCATTTGGAAGAACAAAAGGTCAAGAATTTCAAGGGAATTAATGAAAAAAAAGGCAGATGAAGGTGGCCTTGCTGTACCAGATCTAAAACTATATTATAAAGCAGCAGTCATCAAAACCATTTGGTACTGGCTGAGAAATAGAGCAGTCGATCAGTGGCATAGGATAGGATATCAGGATAATCTAGGTAATAACTTTAGCAATTTAGTGTTTGATAAACCCAAAGACCCCAGCTTTTGGGATAAGTACTCACTATTTGGCAAAAACTGCTGGGAAAATTGGAAACTAGTGTGAAAGAAATTAGGACTTAACCTACACCTAACACCACATACCAAGATAAGATCTAAATGGGTTCATGATCTAGATGTAAAGAGTGATTTTGTAAGCAAATTAGAGGAACATAGTGTAGTTTACCTCTCAGACCTGTGGAGATGGAATAAATTTATGTCCAAAGAACATCTGGAACTCTTAATTGAACACCAGATAGATAATTTTGGTTATATTAAGTTAAAAAGTTTCTGTACAAACAAAACTAATGCAGACAAGGTTAGGAGGGAAGCAGCAAATTGGGAAATCATCTTTACATTTAATGGTTCTGATAAAGGTCTCATTTCTAAAATATATAAAGAATTGTCTCATATTTATAAGAATTCAAGCCACTCTTCAATAGATAAATGGTTAAGGGATATGAACAGACAATTTTCAGATGATGAAATTAAAACCATTTCTAGTCATATGAAAAGTTGCTTCAAATCATTATTGATCAGAGAAATGCAAATTAAGACAACTCTGAGGTACCACTACACACCTGTCAGATTGGCTAAAATGACAGGAAAAGATAACGATGAATGCTGGAGGGGATGTGGGAAAGTTGGGTCACTAATACATTGTTGGTGGAACTGTGATCGGATCCAACCATTCTGGAGGGTAATTTGGAGCTATGCTCAAAAAGTTATCAAACTGTGCATACCCTTTGACCCATCAGTGTTTCTATTGGGCTTATATCCCAAAGAGATCTTAGAGGAGGGAAAGGGACCCACATGTGCAAGAATGTTTGTGGCAGCCCTTTTTGTAGTGGCTAGAAACTGGAAACTGAATGGATGCCCATCAATTGGAGAGTGGCTGAATAAATTATGGTATATGAATGTCATGGAATATTAATTATTGTTCTGTAAGAAACGACCAGCAGGACGATTTCAGAGAGTCCTGGAGAGACTTGCATGAACTGATGCTGAGTGAAACGAGTAGAACAAGGAGATCATTATACACAGCAACAACAATAATACATCATCATCTGGACATGGCTCTCTTCAACAATGAAATGTTTCAAACCACCTCCAATTGTTCACTGAAGAAAGCCATATACACCCAGAGAGAGGGATGCGAAATGTGGACCACAACATAACATTCTCATACTCCTTGATTGATGTTTGCTTACATTGTGTTTCCTTTATCTGATATATCGTTTGTGTAGATAAGATTTTTCTTGCACAACAATGATAAGTTTGGAAATATGTATACATATATTCGATTTGCCAATATTTTAACATAATTAACATGTAGTGGATATCCTGCCATCTAGGGGAGGGGTGGGGAGTTGGGGGGAAAAATTTGTAACGGAAAGCTATGTAAGGGTTATTGTTGAAGAATTACCCACACATATGTTTTGCAAATAAAATAAAATTTAAAAAAATATTTAAAAAAAATAATAATAATACATCATCATCTACTCTGATGGACATGGCTCATAAATTCTTTCCTTCTTCAAAGATCTGATAAGCATTATCCTTGTTCTCCTAATTTGTTTATAGTATCATCCCTTATGCCCAAATCATGTATCAATTTTGATCTTATTTTGGTATGGGATGTGAGATGTAGGTCTATGCTGAGTTCTGACATTATTTTCCAGTTTTCCCAGCAATTTTTGTCAGATAGTGAGTTCTTATTCTAGAAGCTGGAGTTTGGGGGTTTATCAAGTACTAGATTGCTATAGGCCTTGATTATTGTGTAGTGTGTATCTAATCTATCCACTGATCCACTACTCTATTTCTTAGCCAGTACCTAATGGTTTTGATTACTGCTGCTTTATAATATAGTTTTAAATTTGGTACTGCTAAGCTACAATCTTTTGTATTTTTTTTCTCTAATTCCCTTGATATTTTTGACCTTTTGTTCTTCCAGATGAATTTTATTATTAGTTTTTCTAATTCTATAAAATAATATTTTGGCAATTTGATTGTTATGGCACTGAACAAGTAGACCAATTTAGGTAGAATTATTATTTTTATTATATTAGCTTGGCCTGGCCATGAACAATTGATATTTTTTCAGTTGCTTAATCTGATTTTATTTGTGTGAGAAGTGTTTTGTAATTGTGTTCATATAGTTCTTGGGTTTGTTTTGGCAGGTCAGACTCCCAAGTATTTTATTTTGTCTCTAGTAATTTTAAGTGAAATTTCTCTTTCTATATCTTGCTGATGGGCTTTGTCATTAACATAATCTAATTGTTGCTGTGTACAATGTTCCATTGCTTCCACTCACTTCACTTAGCATCATTTCATGTAAGTCTCTCCAGGTCTTTCAGAAATCATCCTGCTAATCATTTCTTATAGAACAATAATATTCCATTATATATGTATACCATAAACTTTTTCAGCCATTTCCCAACTGATGGGCATACACTCAGTTTCCAGTTCCTTGCTACTACAAAAAGGGCTGCTACAACATTTTTGCACATGTGGATCCTTTTCCCTTTTTTATTATCTCTTTTGGGTACATCCCATCAGAGACACTGCTGGATTTACAGTTTGATAGCCCTTTGAGCATAGTTCCAAATTGCCCTCCACAGTGGTGGTATATAAATTTTTTCTAATGACCTTACAATTCTCCTCCCAACCAATTTTTTTAAATGAAGAAGAAATACCTCAATACATATCAACATCTCAAAACATATGTTGAAAATGTCTGTCTAAACATTAAGTTTATTACCTCTCTCTTAGGAGGTGAGCAGCATGTTTCATCATTCACCATGTAGGTGACATAGTGGATAGGGTATTCTACTTGAAGTAAGGAAGTCCTGCCTTGAACATCTACTACTTAGGTGATTTGCACAAGGCCACATAACTTCTGGGTTTTTTTCCTGAGCAAAATGGAGATGAATAATAACATCTAAAAAATAATCCTACTTTATTATATGAAAATCAAGTGAGTTAACATATTTGTTTTCTTTTTTCTTTTCTTTTTTTCTTTTTCTTCCTTCCTTTCTTTTCTTCTTCTTCTCCTTTTTTTTTTTTTTTTTTTTTTCTGAGGCAATTGGGGTTAAATAACTTGTCCAGGGTCACATAGCTAGGAAGTGTTAAGTGTCTGAGCTCAGATTTGACCTCAAGTCCTTTGAGTTAACATATATTAACCCACAGAGAGACAGGAAGAAAATCTTCTACAAGACAGGCTTTTTAAGGGTAAACCACATTTTCTCATTCCTATTGTGTGGGACAGCTAACACTAGCCAGAGCAGAAAGCATTTTATTCAATTCCTGCAGGAAAGGAACATTGCCTTCACCAAGTTCCAGTGAAGTGAGGCAAAGGACAGACAACAGAGTAGGGTTTTTTAATACCCTAAAACAACTTTATCACATTTTGGGCCTCAGCTGTCCCTGACTTAGTATCAAGGCTCACAGTCTATACTCCACCCATAGGGTACAAGATTACTGTAGATTACAAAGCAGTTTGTTCGAGATTAAGCAAGGGTACAAACAAGGGGGGGTTCCTAGAACTGTAACCCCAAACTATGGCAGTGGTCAGTTTTCTGAGAAGGCCTCACATACTCTACATCCCACTTAATCCTTCCTTTTCTTGTGTCTATTTGAGGACTTTTCACACCAATCCCCATACAATTTTTCAATTTCTATATATATCTCACCTTCTGACTTCCCATATCTTCTTGACTTATGGGCTCCCACCCTTGACTCCTCCTTAATTGGATGTTACAGAAGTTATAGGATATGAATCTCCACCTCTCGTTACATAGTCAGTCTCTGCTCTCAAGGAGCTTACATTCTTTTGGAAGAAAGCAAACTCCACCCTTGATTATTCCTTGATGTCCTTGTGAGTTTCAGTTTTCTAATTTGTTTCATTTCTCCAATTTAATTTTCATAATTGTGAAAAACAAATGCTCATCCATTTTTTACAATCCCACTTTGTTTTCTTTTTAATAATTTGGTTTTCACAGTCTTTTCTAACCCCTCATATTTGGCTAAATTTTTTTACATTCCATTTCATAAAAATTTATTAATCCCCTCACAGATCTCCTTACATAGGATGGATAATTAATCCATGAATTCTCTGCTAATTCTTCTGATAGAGCTGTAGTAGGAGTGAAACTATTTCCAATTGTAACACATGTTCTTCTTCTTCCTGCCCATAACCTTTCTAGAGTCATTCTATTTTCTCATGCCATTCTGCGAGTGGCATCTAAACCCTCCCTTCACTGCTTCTCTGGTATAACTTATAGATGTCTAGTCCTGGTAACAAACCGAACATTATTCCAAACTGGGCAGGAAGTTCCAAAAAAAAAAAAAAAAAAACCCAACAAAAAACCTCTTTCTCACCAACCCTGAAGTTGAGAGGACCTGAGTTTAAATCTAGTCTCAGACACTTAAGATTCCCAGCTGTGTGACCCTGGGCAAGTCAGCAAATGCCTCAACAAAAAACAAAACAAAAAAAACAAACAAACTTCTTTCTACTAGGACACAATTGTAACTACTTGTCAAGGCTAGTCAAGCCTCTACAATTCTATAATTATAATTCTATAATTTGACAAACATCAGACTGAATTGTTTATGTGATATCCTTTTCCAGTAATATTAACCCAAATCTTCATCCCATGTCCCCATCTTAAGCTCCAAATACTATTGCAGCAGGGAGATAGCATTAATTCTACATAACCTCCCCCCTTCACAGGATTGATGGACTCTTTATAGGGAACCCACTCAGACATTGGGTAGTTTGGGGTCCATTCATCAGGCAGTTCCAGTTCCTTCTCAAACAAGTCTTTTGGGATGTAGGATGATGATCTCATCTTCTAAAACTACTTCCTCCTGACAATGGGCATTGAGCTGGATCAACCTACAGGGTCCCATTTGAAGGGGCTTAAGCTGATTGGAGATTCTCTGGGTTGAGTCAAACCCCTGAAGCTGGTCAATACAACTGTCTAGTGCTGAACATTTGAAGGTGAATTGCTGAAAGCCTACAGGACTCAGAAAAAAGAGAACTGGAGAGAAGGTGAGAGAGCACTAAGAGCAGAATCCTCATCCTTGTGCTTGTACCTTCCCTGAAGATTTTGTAAATAGATAGATATCACTTCTGTACCAACTACATTATATCCCAAAAGCAATTTTCATAAAGGGGGAATCCCATCAGAATAACGGAGGTATTCACAAAAACCTTTGTATCTATCTATCTATTTATATAGGATATTTGTCTAATATATATATATATGTATACATACATACATATATATATATATCCCTATAACTCTGAACAGATTTTAGAAAAAGGCAATTTAATAGCATTTTCAGAATCACTTGAGCTCCTAGCCTGAGACCATTGAAAATAAGATTTCATAGAAACCTTTGTAGCCTGTTGTTGGCCACAAGCCTGTTCCACTGGCTTGGCTTGGGAATTAGAAGCTGGCCTAAAAGTATTTAAAAATCATTCAAATTTCTATTAATTTCCCATTGATATAACAAAACATTCCATAAGTTATATCCTCTAAGAAAACTTGAGTACACTAAAATCCGCTTCTCTAAACCATGTGAAAAATATTTCAGCTTCTGTTTTAATATTCAATAAAATAACAGGTCTCACAGATAAGGACCTTATTTCATACAGAAACATATATCTCAAAATAGATGACCAGGCCAAATGCTCATTAATTAATTATAAGATTTAATGACTACATTTTTTCAGATCAAAAAAGGCAAAATATTACATACTTAATTTGTGCTTATAGCTTCTATTGACCGTTTACTCTGATAATAGAAATTTGCTATAAAAGGAGAAAGCAGGGACATGATTATAATAGCATCAAAACTGATCCTTCAGGGCCTTGGTCTGAGGGCACATTGACAAGCAATCATGTAATAACAATCCCACTTCAGCCAATTCATCTCTCAGATAGTGAGTTACTAATTTAATAATTCATCAGATAATCAGTCCCAAATTCAAAACTCAAAACAATAACAGTTATAATCTCAAAAGATTTCATCTCAATAGCAAGTTTCACTAATCAGGTTTTAAATCCTAAACTATTATCCTATGTGCCTGTAGAGCAAGAAAGCTATAGATTATATTCATTAAACAATGAGACTATGATATACTTAATAAATATTAGATAATCTGCTGAATGGATTTTAAAATAACCACTTTCAGAGAATTTGCAGTTAACCATAAATCTAACAAACTTCTCTTAGAAGTTCCTTGATTTAATACTCCCTAGCTGTGTGACCCTGGGGAAGTCACTTAACCCCAACTGCCTCAGCAAAAAGCAAAAAAAAAAAAAAGTTCCTTGATTGCAAAGTAGTAGAACCTTTGATAGTGTACCACAAATGACTTTGCCTTAAAACAACCACAGACTTGGAGAATAAAAACAAACATTCAGTTATTAACACCATGCAAATGTAAGCTATTTCTTTAAACAGAAGCATTTGATGTTAAAGTAATTTCGTTTAATCAGCAAGGGAGTGGCAAAAGTTGGGGGGGTTCCAATGAGTGGGTTTGTTTTTTCATTTCTAAAAGGCAGCCACACCCAGTGGGAGAAGGGTGGACTAAGCCTTCACCTTCCCAAGCCCACCTTTCCCTTCCCTCACTTCACATGGTGACTCCCCTAACTCCACTATGCTGTCTGATCCCACTTCTCATTATTATAACTAACTCTTTTAGGTGCCAAATCCCTTTCAGGACTTAGCCTGCCAGCTTAAGGGCATGTACCAACCCCACTGGGTATTTCCTTTCTCCTGGCAAATGGTGAGTTTCACTATCATATTTACTGTTCCTGTTGTCTATTCTATCCTTCCATTTTTGGTCCTCGATCCACATATTTTGGTGCCAGTCAAAACATCCTGCTCCTCTCTCTCCCTCCCTCTCCTTCTTTCCCTCTCTTCCTATCTCCCTCCAACAATCTATCAAGTCAATAATCCTTAACACTTTTAGGTTTCAATATTACAACAGTAACCTCCAACAACTTAATTAGCAATTTCACAATTTTCCTAGGTGATAGCCAAATGGATATAACAACCTTTCATAAAAATGGAATAGGAATCTCATGTAATTTTAACATACACACCAAATGAAAAAAAAATATTTTAAAAATCAATACATTAGCTGTTGAGATTCTAACTGGATGTTGCATTCAAACTTAATTAACTCTTAATTGTTTCTAAATTCACAGAAGCCAGGAAAGGGTCAAGTTTCCATCTCAAGGATGAAGGCCTTTTCACTATGAGGTTGTCATCATCCCACAAACCTAACTTTTGTTAATACCAATACAAGCTTCTTATTGCCCTTTGAATCATATTAATTGCTTTTGCAAATCAATCTTTCTTGTCCCTTGTTTTTAAAACCCTGTTTTTTAAAATTGAAGATTCACAATAAAGGTAATATCTAAATAACTTTGGACTAAATTTCATAAAATTTATACATATGCCGAGCAGAGTTGACTAAATTTTAAAGCATGGCTCATAATTTTACAAATTATCCAATATACAATTTAGAAGGCAACATATTTCATTTAATTAAGAGATAAAAACGTGATTTCTTTAGATAAGTTATGAGAGCTTTGTTTTAATAATCATTTTTTAAACTTAAATCAAATGCAAATTTAATTCTAGTAGCAATGCTACAATATTAATTAATACATATTTCTAAAATCTTATTCCTAAATGCATCAATTGAAAATAATTCTGTCATAAACCATTTAAGTTTAAACACACAGTAACTTGGGTCACATTTTTGAGAGAAAACTCTTTTTCCCTCTCAAAAATCCCATTCTCCTATATTGCCCAAAATCTTTGAGATAAACTATGAGACCTGAGATGCAAACACAAGCCCCTAGGAGCAAAATTTCAATGGCTCCTCTCCCCCCTCTCTAAATTTTGTACTTTTCCTTATGAAATGCTGTCCCCAAGCCACATGGAGATAGACCACATCCTTTTACAGAAGTTGGAATTTTAGGAGTTGGGGAATATTAGGGACCCATCTAGAGATAGAGAGGCTGACTCCAGAACATGGAATTTGGGGAAATCTACCATTCTTTGGAGAGGCTAGACTGGACGTAAGTCTACACTCAGTAGCCCTGGTCATTCCCAGTCCTTTCTAGGGAGACAAGCTTGAAAGCTTAAGAAAAATTCAGGTTACTTTGTATCAAAATGCACAAAACAAGTGCTTTTAAATCTCAAAGTAGCCATTTTTTACTTTGTAATTCAGCTGAGAAAAACATAGAAGACAAAACAGACTCATACTAACACACAAACACATTGCTTTTTAATTCCTAAAATACTGAAAAGGTGTTTTGTTCTAGATTGAAAGGCTCTTTACATTTACATATGAATTTAACTTTTGACACACCCAATCCTTGGAGGATCCATACTTGGGCCAAATAGTATCCTAAGTCATGTCCTCCCCATAAGGAGGAACAATATTTTATCATTTTCTTCTTATTTTTCAATTTGCTTCATGCTCTGAATTTGGTACAAGCCAATTACAGAAGGGTGGCCCCTTTCCCTCAGGAGGGGCTCACTAGGTGCTGTCCCTTTCACTGGATCACTATTTCTAACAATCCCAGGGCTCCCGTTCATCTTTCATCTTTTTTTTGCAGGTTATACACTTATACCTTGCATGACCCTCTCACCAGCTGGCTTTTTCTCTCTTAGTCTGTTAGAACTTCTTTTGGTTTCTGCTCTGGTGAGTCTGTCTCTTCTGGCTCCTACTTTCCTACAGTGGGATCTCCTCCCCCTTCCCCTCCCTGCCCCTATCAAGTTCAAAGACTATCAGGGCTGTTTCCCCAACAGGAGCCTGCCTTTGGGAGTGACAAGAGAGTCACCTGTGAGGGAGCACAAGTCCTGGACAAGCCCCCAGAAATCTGTGTGGGACAGGGGCCACTAACCCTAATAATTTTTTTTTTTTTTGCTGAGGCAATTGGGGTTAAGTGACTTGCCCAGAGTCACACAGATAAGAAGTGCTAAGTGTCTGAGGCCAGATTTGAACTCAGGTCCTCCTGACTTCAGGGCTGGTGCTCCATCCACTACCTCCAAATTTAGAGCCAGAGCAAAAAGCAGATTTTTTTTTCAATTTCTACAGGAAAAGAACATGCAACAGAATAGTGATTTTTTTTTTTAATACCCTAAAACAACTTTATCACATCTTGGGCCTCAGCTATCCCTGATTTAGTATCAAGCTCACAATCTACACTCCACAATCAGGGTACAAGAACAGGGGGATTATAGATTACAAAGCAGTTTGTGCGAGATTAGGCAGAGTACAAGCAAGAGGGGGTTTTCCTAGAATTGTAACCCCAAACTATGACAGTGGTCAGTTTTCTGAGAAAGCCTAATGTCCTCTGTATCCCACTTACTTTGTAAAAATGAGCAGAAAGTGGTAAAGGGAGGGAAGGAGGATTTCATCTTTTGGTTTTTGCTACTGCAGGGACACAATTATTGTGAGACAGTCCCTACCCTCAAGAAACTTATATTCTAATGTTGAAGACAATATATATTAAGTTTTGGGAGCCTAGGAATAGAATCGAAATCTTAGAAGTTACCTTGATAGTGAGTAAAATAATTGGACAGTCAATGACTTTTCCTTCCCAAAGGCAATGGTTATGTTGATTTGATTACAGTTCTTATAATTCAATTGGTTTTGCTTTAAGTTGTGGTCCTTAATAAATAAATAAATGGATCTAGAAGGGGAAGACCCTCAAGGTTTCTGGCCAAAGCAGAAATGATTGATATTTATATTCAATCAAGACCCAAACAATGATTGAATGGGGCTTGGCTCAGAACCTACTGGTGGCCAGTTAGAATCAGATTGGGAAAGAAATCTAGCCAATAAACAAAGGCACAAAACAACAACCTCAGTGAATAAAGCTGGCTCAGAAATTGGAGTTGGTCAGTTGGAAGATTGCTTCCTTCCTCTCTTTCTCCCTCCCCCTTCCTTCTTTCCTTCCATTCATCCTTCCTTCCTTCTTTTCATCCTTTCTTCCTTCCCTCATTCCTTCCCCTCCCAGATACATTTATTTATTTAGATTTTTTTTTTTTTTTGATAAGGTGAAAGAGGAGATTCTTTGCCTCAATTGTTATCTAGCTTTAGTCACTGAATGGGTGTTGCCTCAGTCAAACTGAGACCTGTTGAAGAACTTGGCTTAAAAAGGACAAGGTTTCCCCTTTCATCCAGGGCCATCTCCAGTCATCTTGATCAATATCTTGCCACTGGACCCATATGGCTCTGGAGGGGAAAGTGAGGCAAGTGACCTTGCCCAGCCCTCCCTCACTTAAATCAATTCACTTTCATGTCATAGCATCACCTCCCTTATGTCATGGTCCTCTTCCAGAACAAACGACAAACAACAATAACAAAACAACAACAATTTTTAGACGAAGGGGCTGAATCTAGAAGCAGCAGAGCAGAAAATGACTTGGTAAAGATTGAGGCTTTCACTACAGAACCATGGTCTCATACAGTCTTGTTTGGAAGATGGAGCTTCTATAGTACAATGACATACAACAAGCACAGAGTAAGTACTGAAATATAATAGAGAAGACACTAGCACAGAAAGTAAGTTTCATAATATAAAAATAATGTAATGTATAGTATATGTAATATGTTTAATTTGAGGTAGGTAATTTGAGGAAGAAGAAAGTGCCAGTGGGAATTCAGGCTTAGTATAAAAGGTTTCACTTAAGCCAAGTTGATTATTCCCTCTTTATTCCTCCTATAGTTGTCCATAGTTACATACATGCTGCTGCTCCCATTAGATTATAAGCTCCTTGAGAGCAGGAACTGTCTTTTGCATTTTTGTATTCCCAATGTAGCATTATGTCTATTGTTGTTGAGTCATTTCAGACTTCCTGACCTATGAGGAGTTTTTTTGGACAAATATATTGAAGTGGTTTGTCATTTCCTTCTTTAGTTCCTGATGGAGGATAAGAATGAGGAAACTGAGGCAAACAGGGTTAAGTAACTTGCCTAGGATCACACAGCTAATTAATATCTGAGGTTGATTTGAACTCAGAAAAATGTCTTCCTGATTCCGAGTCCAGTGCTCTACGCAATGAGTCACCTAGTTGCCCATAGTATAGTATCTAGTAAATTCTTAATAAATGTTTTTGAACTCACTAACTGAAAGAAACCAAGGATTTCAAGGGACAGAGTCAAGGAGGGATTAAGTTCTGGCCATGGGGAAGATAACTTGTACAAAGCCTGTGTCAGAATGTAGAAAGAAGATGGAATGCAGTTTATAGGCCAATTTTGTTGGATTGTAGAGCATTATTAAAGATTAATATAAATATATATATATATAATGCAATATTAAATATATGTACATATATATAATATAAAATAAATTTGAAAAGCCAAATGAAAGTCAAATTATGGAATGGTTGAAATGCAAACCAAAGAATAAATGTAATTGTCCCAGAGGAGTAAATGGGAGCTAATGAAGGTTTCCAAATAAAGACTTTGACTCCATTCCCAGGCTCCCAAAACCTTGTATACATTAACTTCAACATTCAGATATAAGTTTCTTGAGGATAGGGACTCTCTCTGCTCTTTTTCCTCATGATCACATCTCTGCCTTAAAACAAGTTTAACATGATAGCTGAGTTATTTAAATTGTTAATTGTAATGTGTCTTGGTAATTCAAATGGTTTCACTATGTTTTCTAACTTTATAAATGGGATTGTTGAAAAGTAACTAACAGCGGTTTGAACTTTGCTCACATTTTATAAAGTAGTTTTAGTAAGAAGCCCAATTATGACTTTAAAGACTAACATCAGGTAAAAGTTTCACTAATAACAATCATTTAAGAAACACTTACACATATATCTTGAAAGTAAAGTTGAATCTATAATATTTTATATTAAAGAGTTCTGGACTTAAAAACATTCTATTCTTGAATATATGGGTTCAAATCTTGCCTTGGATATATATAATCTGTGTAATACTGAGCAAATCATTTAACCTGAGTCTCAATTTTTCATTTGTAAAACGAGTGAGTCAAACTAGATGACTTTAAAAATCACTTCTAACTTAAAAATTTATCCATGATCCTATGTTCCCATATGTTCCCTCATGAATGGGGAATCAAAATTGCCATTTGAATCCAAATTTTACTATAATAAAAATTCATTACTATTTTGTACGTAAGGGATGAGCTTTTTTGTGAATATCACAAAAAAATTAAGCTAACCTGGTTATTTGATTAATTATTTCAAATTTTACTTTCTTATGTTGGTAGCATGTTCATAAAATGATGGACGGGGGTTAGGAAGACTTGAGTTCAAATTCAACCTCAAACATTTGATGTATAATCCAGGGTAAATCACTTAACCACTGTCTGTCTCAGTTTCTTCCCCTGTAAAATAAGGACAATACTATCACTTACCTCCCAGAGCTGTTGTGAAGATCAAAGGAGATAGCAATTGTAAAGTGTTTACTATGATGCCTGGCACATTGTGGACACAATTTTTCTTATTGTTGTCCTGTATTGTCCAACTTTTCATGACCCTGTTTGGGATTTTCTTGGTAAACTTACTGGAATGGTTTGCTATTTCCTTTTCCAGCTTATTTTACAAATAAAGAGCTAAGACAAATGGGGTTAAGTGATTTGCCTAGCGTCATACAGCTAATGTCTGAGGCTATATTTGAACTCATGAAGATAAATTTTTCTGCTTCCCAGCCCAATGCCACCTACCTATCTGCCCCAAAAGACAATATAAAAATGCTTATTCCTTCCCCCTTTTTCTCTCCTCCGTTGCCAGTGCTTTGTACTATTAAATTAGTCTGGAAGGTCTTAGAAAAGATAACATTGCCCTTCGTGCTTTACGTGCCATATGAAAGTTGTCTTGTTCTCTAGGACTAGATGTCAAGATAACTTCACTTAAATGGCATGCTACATTTGACCACAGATTCACTGATTTTAGAGCTGGAAGAGATGTCTGAGAGATGATCTGACATTAAACATATTAGCCGAATGAAATAGAATTCTGTGAATTTTAAATAAAAGGTGAAATATTCAGTTAATGTTCATTTTATCCATAAAAATAGGGGCAAAATTGATGATTCTGATGTCACCACTCAAAAATTTCTAGTTCCTTAAGGTGTGGCTTTCTTATTTTAGAGTAACATTTAGACGAATACCCAAAAGATAGCTCAAGTTCCTATGTTAATAAAGTATACTTGAATGACTATCCTTGTGTCTTATAATACTCCAGCTATTAAGTGTCAGATGAGAGCCAAAGAAAATAGAAACCAGAAAGAGAAACTTCAAGTAAGTTTGCATACTTTGGATGAACTTCTTTCTTTTCTCCCAGTAAATTGGTTGATACCCCAGGAAAACACTCTGATATTTTGGGGATTTGACTTTCATTTATATTTTCGAGGCTCCATTGTGCACCTCTTTTGTTAGTGGGCCACTTTAACTTGCTTCAATGCAGAAAGAAGATTCTTGAGTATAGAAAGTAAATTGTGTTGGTCCATCTTAATGTTCATATTACAACAAATATTTAACTATAGGCTTATGTCCCATATTGGCATCAGAAGCTTGAACATTTAGTGGGAACAAAAATACAGGATCTTACCATTATTCCTATCCTCTCTTTTTCCAAATGTGAAGCATTTGCCCAGAATTAACTAAGTTCATTATAAGGAGATATAATCGCAACATTAAAAAAAAAATGTTCACATCTAAATCAGGTGATTGTTGTTGTTCAGTCAGGTCCTACTCTTCCTGACCTCATTTGGGATTTTCTTGGCAGAGATACTAATTTCTTCTCCAGTTTTTACAGATAAAGAAACTGAGGCAAAGGGGGTTGAGTGACTTGTCCAGGATTACACAGCTAATAAATGTCTAAGGACAGATTTGAAATCAAGAAGATGAGTCTTGAATGTTGGAGGGGATATGGGAAAACTGGGACACTGAACTGTGAACGGATCCAACCATTCTGGAGAGTAATTTGGATCTATGCTCAAAAAGTTATCAAACTGTGCATACCATTTGACCCAGCAGTGTTTCTACTGGGCTTATATCCCAAAGAGATCATAAAGGAAGGAAAGGGCCCCACATGTGCAAGAATATTTGTGGCAGCCCTTTCTGTAGTGGCTAGAAACTGGAAATTGAATGGATGCCCATCAATTGGAGAGTGGCTGAATAAATTATGGTATATGAATATTATAGAATATTATTTTTCTGTAAGAAATGACCAGCAGGATGATTTCAGAGAAGCCTGGAGAGACTTGCATGAACTGATGCTGAGTGAAATGAGCAGAACCAGGAGATCATTATACACGGCAACAACAATACTATATGATGATCAATTCTGATGGACATGGCTCTCTGCAACAATGAAATGTTTTAAACCAGTTCCAATTATTCAGTGAAGAGAGCCATATACACCCAGAGAGAGGGATGTGAAATGTGGACCACAACATAACATTTTCATGCTCTCTACTGATGTTTGCTTGCATTGTGTTTCCCTTTTCAGATTTGTTTTTCTTGTAGATACGATTTTTCTTGCACAGCAATGATGTGTGGAAATATGTATACATATATTTGATTTGTCAAGTATTTTAACATAATTAGCATGTAGTAGACTTCCTGCCATCTAGGGGAGCAGTGGGGACTGGGGGGGGGGATTTTTAACAGAAAGCTTTGCAAGGGTCAATGTTTTGCATATGTTTTACAAATAAAAAGCTTTAATTAAATAAATACATAAGAAGATGAGTTTTCCTCACTCCAGGCCAGTTACGAACTGTTAATTTGGAGTGTGAGTGTGGTAAGGGAAAAAGGTAAATCAGAAAGATCATAGAATTAGAGGGGATCTCAGGAGTTATCTAATTCAATCCCTTCACCTTACAGATGAGGAAACTGAGGCCCAGAGAGGTTCAGTTTTCTTAAAGGGAAACTTTCCTACTTTAATGATCAATGATCTTAATAAGAATATTCTCTACTCATCCACTCCAACCTCCAACAAAACAGATTAAGATTTCTCAACTGTTTTGCTCATAGATGGTCTTGGACACTTGTTATAGGTGAATATTTCATCACTCTGTGGTTAACCTAGCCATAGCCTCTTTGAATCAATGTCATATAGGTAGGTGATAAGGAGTTCGTTTTTGACAGTCAAGAACCAGAATGGTTCTTGGAATTAGATTTGAAATTTGAGGCCATGAGTTTGAATTCTTATCCTACTATTTGTACAACCTTGGAAAAGTCATAACTTCTTGAGGTTTCCCATTTCCTCATGTGCTTAAGGTGAGAGGTAGGATTTTTTTTATTAAAGCTTTTTATTTGCAAAACATGTGCATATGCATGGGTAATTTTTCAACATTGACCCTTGCAAAGCCTTCTGTTCCAAATTTTTCTCTCCTTCCCCCCACCCCTCCCCTAGATGGCAAGTAGTCTAATACATGTTAATTATGTAAAAATATATGACAAATCAAATATATGTATACATATTTATACAGTTATCTTGCAGTACAAAAAAAATCGGATCTACAAGAAAAAAAAACCTGAGAAGGAAAACAAAATGCAAACAAACATCAATAGAGAGCGCGAAAATGCTATGTTGTGGTCCACACTCAGATCCCACAGGCCTCTCCCTGGGTGTATATTGTTTCTTCATCACTGAACAATTGGAACTGGTTTGAAACATCTCATTGTTGAAGAGAGCCATGTCCATCAGAATTGATCATCATATAGTCTTATTGTTGCCTCGTATAATGATCTCCTGGTTCTGCTCATTTTACTTAGCATCAGTTCGTGCAAGTCTTAGCATTAGTTCATGCAAGTGAGAGGCAGGATTTGATTCCAGGGCTTCTCACTCCATTTTTATCAGTATGCCATAGTGATTGGGATGAATAAAGGGAATAAGGAAGTAACAGAGAAAAAGAGAATAAACCAAAAAAAGAGAACCCCCCCAAAAAAAACCCAAAAATAAAATCTCTCCCCTCCTTTATGGACTCAAACTTAATTACAAAAAGCTCTCTTGCTATCCCCTACAAAATACGATAATTAGCTCCAAATATAAGCTGAGTCCTAACTGACTCATTAAATGAAAATGCTTCAATTTTATAAAGAACAATCATGAGTCAAAAAAAAAAAAAAGACACTCTTACTTCATCCCTTTACAGAAGGTCTATAATTGCTGTACATTGCATATATTTTCAGGCTGTTTCAATATTATGCTAAAAATATTTTTTGCTTTTAAAAAATAATATTTTTTAAAATTGAGTGACTCTGGGAAGAGGAAAAAAAGAGAAAAAGGATACTGGGGAAAACTATAACAACATAAAAAAGCAAAATATTAATAAAACATTTTTTAAAAATTAAAAATAAAATATTTCTAAAATCAGCCCATTTACAGTAAGTGTTACTCTATTAATATCAGCAAAAATCCATATTGTGAATATCCTTTTCCCTTGATATGCTCTTTGAAAGGCAAGTAGAATCCTCTTATTTGGAAAGAGAGAACTTTTCTCACTGGTAACCTCTAGTCTCTAGGATGGGTTGGATATCCACTGGTATGGCATTACTTAGACTACTAACTGGTAGTAGTTTTAAACCAGCTAAACTTCATTAGAGGCAACTTGGAATATATGTGAACATTTGAAAGCCTAATTAGTTTATTGAGGAAATAGTGTACCATATATGAAGCAGTTATTATCTGTATGTTCCAAAATTTATATTATATTCCAATTCTTTAAGGCTTCATGATCTTTTTGGCAAGGATGCTCTTCTCCCACCTCCAACAAAGCAGATTAAAATTTCTCAATTGCTTTGCAGATGACCTTGGCCAGTTACTCTAGCTATAGTCTCACCCTATGATTAACTTGATAATGACCTCCTCTAAATTTGGCTAGGCACTGGTCCTCAGGTAAAAGGCAAACAGTTGATCACTGGATCTCCATCCAAACTCATTTCATTTTCGAAGGACCTGCCAGAGCTTGCATTCTATTAAGAGAGCCCTTGGGCACACTACAAAGAGGGATTGGAGGAGGAAGTGGAGATAAGGTACTTATTAAGTTATTTAATAAATAATTGTTGAAAATGGGATAAAGAACATGTCAACAAGCATTCCAAGCATCTTCTATGTGCCAAATTTTGTGAATTCTATATTAGCAGAATAACTTTGGTTAATGTATTTGTCTTTCCTGAGAGGTAGGGATCTATATTTCTTGTTTAATCACAGACATCTGTTAAGACATGCTGTATTGGAGCAGCTAGGTGGCTCAGTGGAAAGAGCACCAGCCCTGAAGTCAAGAGGACCTGAGTTCAGATCTGATCTTAGACACTTAACATTGCCTAGCTGTATGATCCTGGGCAAGTCACTTAATCCCAATTGCCTCAGCACAAAAAAAAAAAGACATGCTGTATCTTAAACTGCTTTCTCTTTCTCTCTAACTTGCTTCTCCTTTTTAAAGGATAGTTAACATATTGCTGACTGCAGAGTCAAATATTTAGGATATTTGAGAAATTGGTGGCTACTTTTGTTGCTGTTCTCCTTGACACAAACTGGTTTTAAGAAGGAAGTTAAAGAAAAGCTTTTTAAAACCGGCTCCAAACCTGCTCTGAAGGTGAAGAAAGAAATTTACAGAGCAAATAAAAAGCAGAACGGAAAGTCACCACATTTAGATTTAGCAGGCACCTTAGAACCTTGATCAAGTACTCTGGCTTTGCTCATGAAAAAATGGAGAATCTTGAGAAGTTATGGCTTTCCCAAGGTTGTACAAAAGAATTCAAGCCCATGGCCTCAAACTCCAAATCTAACTCTAAAAATCATTCTGGTTCTTGACTATCAAAAACAAATTCATAAGGGCAACAACAATAACAAAAAATTCACGGTAAAAGATGCCTTCATTGTACTTTTCATTTGCTGTCTAAGAATGACAAAAAAAAAAAAGACATCTACTTAAGGATCCCATGTGCCTACATATGCTAAGAAATCCTTAATTCATTTAGAGTGAGGTATTCTTTCCAGATCTTGACTGTTCACTAAAGAAGATTTTATAGAGGTTCAAATTCATCATCTGCTTTTCCAGATCACCTGTTCTATCTGATGTCTTTATTTCTGATAATGACATCACTATGTCTCAATTATCAATTTTATGATACTCATTCTTTCTCTTCTATATTTAATCAGTTCCCAGATCCTGCAGTTTTTTTTTAAATGATAGCCCTCTTGTTCATCCCTTCTTTTTCTGTCCCCAATGTCCAACAGTATCTTAAATTCACTGTGTCAAAAACACAACTATTTTATCTTCCTCTTTAAACTCTCCCCCAGCCAACTAGGTGGTATAGTGGATAGAACACCTACCCTGGTGTCAGGAGCACCTGAGTTCAAATCTGGTCTCAGACACTTAACTGTATAACCTTGGGCAAGTCACTTAATCTGGTTTGCCTCAGTTTCCTCATCTGTAAAATGGAAGGAGCTGAAGAAGGAAATGTCAAACCACTCCAGTATCTTTATTAAGAAAACCCTAAACAGGGTCACAAAGAATAAGACCTTGATTGCCTCCCCTACCCAATAAATAAAAAATAAACTCTCCCCCCACCCCCACCCCATCTTCTTCATTACCATAGAGGGCAACAACATCCTCCAAGCCCTTCAGGCTCACAACTTAGTAGTCATCCAGGATATCTCTCTCCCTTCTTTTCTCCCCAACCTCCATTATAAACTAAATTATTGCCAAAGAAATCTATTGATCTTATCTTTGCAATATCTCTCAAATAGACACCCTTCTTTCCTGTAATAATGCCCATACTCTAGTGCCAGCCTTCATACTGCACATTGCTGCAATAGTCTGCTGATGAGTCTGCTTGCCTTCAGGCAATTCCACAAACAGTACACTCCATCTCTAAGGATTCTCCCTAGCTATTCCCCATAGCTGGGCTCCTCTCCTGTAAGTATTGACTTTCCTGGCTTTTTTAAAGTCCTGGCTAAAATCCCACTTCCTACACTAAGCCTTTGTCAATCCTTCTTCATTCCAGTGCCTTCCCTCTGCTAATTATTTACCATTTACCCTTCATAGCTTACTTTGTCTATATTTGTTTGCATGTTGTCTCCCCCTTTTTTTCTCTTTGTATCCTCAAAGTTCAGCACAGTGCCTGGCACATAAGTATTAAATAATGTTTATTTTTTTAATTAAAGCTTTTTATTTTCAAAACATATAAAGATAATTTTCAATATTCACTCATGTAAAAACTTATGTTCCAAGCAATTTTTCCCTCTCTTACCCCCCATCCCCTCCCTAGACGGCAAATAATCTAATATATGTTAAACATGTGTGTGAATAAATGCTTATTAATTGATTAGTGTTAGCTTATATAGATACATAAGCACATATAGAGTGGGTTCTGTGTGTTGGTACATGCTGCTGGCACATATCACCTGTGCATTCATGTCTCATCTCTGCTACTTAGATTAAAAATGTCTTAAGAACAGGGAGAATGACTTGTTTACATTTGTATCTCTTGAAGCTTGTGCTTCATGATCAGAGCTTAATTACTATTACTTGAACGAATGAATAAATGTTTCAGATAATTTTTTAAGCAGCTTGTGTTACCAAGGAAAGAAAAACATTATGAAAACACCAAGGACCTGACAGGGCTAAGGGGGAGAGGGATAATATCTGAAGACAAACTCTTGCATCTTTCACAATTTTGTTTGTGTCTTGGCCCTGCTGGGACATACTTCTCTGTGCCAGCAACCTTTCATTCCAGTCACTTTTAAAATTGTAGTCACCTTGTGTGTTAAAATTTTATGGTTAGGGGACCAGGGTGGGGGGAGGGAGAGAGGATAAGAGGGAGTGTTGGGGAGGAGAGAATAAATGGAAGAAAAAAATCAGTTTAAAAAAATCGCATGTACTTTTTCTCATCCTTTTTTGTCTTTTATCATTTTGATAATGTTGAAGAAAACAGTCAGCTCACTTCACCCCTATCTTCATCTGGGATACAGATGTCACCAGGTCTAAAGAGGCAAAAGTAACCATCTTTTTTACATTTGTTTTCTTTACTACCAGACATATCAATGGTAAGGGCAGATATGAATAAGATCCAAAACTCTGTAGAACTGAAACCTACATTTCTCTTGTGACAAGGATCATGGAAAGTTTTTGTTGTTGTTGTTGTTTTTTCTGAAAATGTCAAACCTCTGATATAAGGAAGGAATGCTGTACCCCTAGCAAATTCTAGCAAGATTCCTAATTAATATAATCCCTTTTAAATTGGTAGACTATATTTCCTTTCTTCTATTGACATGTCTTTAGTTCTTACACACACACACAAAAACAGCATTCTATGTGCTCATACCCAAGAAAGCTAAGAGAGACCTTTCAACATCAAGCAAAATTAAGCGTGGAAACTAGGAATGAGAGGATAACATCCCAATTTTTTATTCTGTTAAAAAATTCGGATAGATTTTTATAGTTTCCAAAGTAAAATCTCAGGATCCCAGAACATTAGAGTTAGAAGAAATGTTGGAGGCCGTGTTATCAATATGGCAATCTCTTCTATACCATGCTGACAGTTGGCCATAAAGGATTTGGAATCACTGATTACCTTTCTTTCTTTTTTTTAAAAAAATTTTTTTATTAATACTTTTTATTTGCAAAACATACGTATGGGTAATTCCTCAACATTAACCCTTACAAAGCTTTCTGTTAGACAATTTTCAGATGAAGAAATTGAAACTATTTCTGGTCACATGAAAAGGTGCTGCAAGTCACTATTGATCAGAGAAATGCAAATTAAGACAACTCTGAGATACCACTACACACCTGTCAGATTGGCTAAAATGACAGGAAATGATAATGATAACTATTGGAGGGGATGTGGGAAAACTGGGACACTGATACATTGTTGGTGGAACTGTGAACAGATCCAACCATTCTGGAGAGCAATTTGGAGCTATGCTCAAAAAGTTATCAAACAGTGCATACCCTTTGACCCAGCAGTGTTTCTACTGGGCCTATATCCCAAAGAGATTGTAAAGCAGGGAAAGGGACTCACATGTGCAAAAATGTTTGTGGCAGCCCTTTTTGTAGTGGCTAGAAACTGGAAATTGAAAGGATGCCCATCAATTGGAGAATGGCTGAATAAATTATGGTATATGAATGTTATGGAATATTATTGTTCTGTAAGAAACGACCAACAGGAGGATTTCAGAGAGGCCTGGAGAGACTTGCATGAACTGATGCTAAGTGAAATCAGCAGAACCAGGAGAACATTATACACAGCAACAAGACTATACGATGATCAATTCTGACGGACATGGTTCTCTTCAACAATGATGTGATTCAAACCAGTTCCTATTATTGTTCAGCGATGAAGATAGTCATATACATCTAGAGAGAGGCCTGTGGGAACTGAGTGCGGACCACAACACGGCATTTTAACGCTTTCTGTGAATATCTCCATGCATTTTATTTTCCTTCTTAGGTTGTTTTTTCTTCTTCTCTTTCTAGATCTGATGTTTCTTATGCAGTAAGATAACTGTATAGATATGTATACATATATTGTATTGGTCATATAATTTATCCTATTTAGCATGTATTAGATTACCTGTCATGCAGGGGTGGGGGTGGGGGGAAGGAGGGGAAAAGCTTGGGAAAAAAAAAAGTTTTTGCAAAGGTCAATGTAGAAAAATCAC
>JAJPUD010002108.1:44008-68411 GCA_023553655.1 Myrmecobius fasciatus | reverse complement strand
CATGTGCATTCTGAAAAAGAACTATGGAACCTGAATTAAAATCAACACATGGTATGTTCACTTTCTTTTTTCTGTTTTTTTAATCTTTCCCATGTTTTTTTTTTTCTTTTTGCTCTCATTTTTCTCTCCCAACATGATTCAGAAAGCAATGTGTATTAAAAATAAATTAAATAAAAATAAAATAAAATAAAAAAAATGACTACCAAGTAAAAAAAAAAAAAACAAAAAAACCCCAAAGCTTTCTGTTACAAATTTTCCCCTCCTACTCCCCACCCCTCCCCTAGATGGCAGGATTCACTGATTACCTTTCATTAAAGAGATAACTGGATATTACACAGAAATGACTGGACTAAAAAAGTGAAAGATGAGATGAAGTTCTTTAAACTATTAACTATAAATATTAACTTTGTTAGTAAGGATTCTCATTAATAAGCAACTGAAGCTGGTAAGCAGTTGACTATTCATTGTCCCTCTTGTCTCTTCCAAGCTTTGTCAAAGGCACTTAGTAAAATGAATCTTTGTTAAGACTGCTTCTTCCAAGCTATCACTGAAGGAATCTAGATCTCTTCCCCCATCTTTCCTTAGCAACTATCTTCATGTCATGTTGCAGGAAAGCAGTGAGAGTAACTATCTCTAGAGTAAAGGTATAGCTCTTACCTGTAGAATTACATTTGGTCTTAAAGTAGCAGAGGAGGGAAGAGGCCTAGCAGTGAGGTTTTCTTTGCCAACATTAGAAGTATACATGTTTCTGTACATATATAAGAACACTAAGGTAAGAAATCGCCTCCAGGTCAATTTAGCTTTCCAAAATGTGGTCAATGTTTATTCCTTGATCCCAGATAATAATTTCCTATTATTTTAGGATAATGCTATTTAGCAAGTTTTATCATATTATTTAAGATTATTATGGGATATGCTATATGTTGTTTTTTTTTTTTTTTCTTTTTGCTGAGGCAATTGGGGTTAAGTGACTTGCCCGGGGTCACACAGCTAGGAAGTGTTAAGTGTCTGAGACCAGATTTGAACTTGGGTCTTCTTGATTTCAAGGCTGGTGCTCTATCCACCGTGCCATCTAAATGCCCCCATATATGTTAAGGGAATTAAAAAAAAAATTTAAGATTTTTTTTTTTTTTTGGTAATCAAATTGTTGCTAGTTCACCTCTATCTCCCTCTATATAGTCATTTGAGAGAGAAAGTGAACCTATAATTCAAAAACACAATGGGTGTCAAATATATTTCAAAGGATCAAAGGTTTCATATAGTAAGTACTTTATTGATTACTCAATTGAATTGATTGATTGAGAGATAATGGGTTAGACATTTCCTTATCATCTAGAATACACTAATTTCTCTGGAAAAATAAATGACATTTTCCTATTTTCACTCTATTACAAAGTATTTTGAAAGTATACTAATATACAGTATAGTAATTCTTTCTCTCTCTTTTTACCCCTCTCTTCCTTCCTCCCTCTCTCCCTTCCTTCCTGTTTTCTTCCTAACCCCCATTTAGCAGCTTGTCAGTGTGGTTCTCTTTCATATCTTTTTTGCTTTTCAGGCAGCTGTTCATTTTTAAATTACATTACCAGTCTAAAACTTGGTTTTCAGAGACTCCAGAGAATCAGAAGCATGAAGGCTCCCAGACACACTAAGTATATAGGATCTGAATTTGGTTTTGTGAAAGTATGGTGTTTATTGTTGTTCTTTGCCTGTCCTTTCCTAACACTACACCATCTGTGTGGCAGACTGCCAATCTAGGTAGAGGGACAGTTACAGAATCACTCCCTTCATTGTGTGACTAGAGAGTTAGCTGTTCTACCTATTGGCTGAACATAAAAGGAATATGTAAACATAATGTGAGACCCACCCTATTGAATATTTTGGAAAAGCATAAAAGGAATTCAAAAAGTGAAAGGAGACAAGGAAGGTAATATCCTATAGTGCTCTAAAGTTAGAGAGCATCTATGTTCAAATCCTATTTCTGATGCTTGCATAGCCCTAACTTCAACAGCCTCTCCACAAAGACTATTGATACTGTTTCTCTTTAAGAGGCAATGGAATCTCCCTGTGACAGTTTAACATTAGCTGTCATTCTGTGAGGAAACAGTTTAGCTGTCATTCTGGAGAGACTATTAATTGTGATAGCTGAAGCGAGAACAAAGAAAAAGGGACTAAGAGAGCTTAATTCCTGAGAGAATTGAGTTTCAACTTAATTGTGAAGAAACATGAAGAGAATTCTTGAGAAAAGCCATCATTTAGTTTCCTGAGAAAATCGAATGGTGGGTTTCTAATACTAAGGAAATTCCTTAGTATTAGGAAAGTTAGCAACTTGTAGTGATGATTAAAGTCAACTTTGGCTGTGACCTCTCTCATAGCTGGTAGATTATAAATATTTGTGCTTTTGTTTAATTTGTTTGTACTTTTGATTTACTGTTTTGTTTTATTGTTAATAATACTGTCAAATAGTGGGGCCAATATCCTTAATGTTTCCAAGAAAATGAAGGATTTTGATATAGAGGGATGAGTAAAAGCTTATTTATAGGAAAAAAGTTTTTCTAGTTTATTAAATAAACAATATTTAATAAGCTAGGATGTAGCTCAGAGTTAACTTAATGATAAGATGTTGCAACTTTAGTATTTAGTAAAGAAAAATCAAAATATACACTTTGAATACTTTATTACCAAGATGAGAAAATGGGACACTAGCAGATAGAGAAAGGGATAACCACCTCACCTAGGTTATATATGGAATGGTTGACCCTAAACCTCAATTATACAGTCTTTGTAACCTTGAAATTACTTCAGATTCTTCACCAGTAAAATGAAAAGTTTGGGTCAGAAAGCCTCCCAGGTCTAAATCTATGGTCCTTCCATCTATGATCACATTTTTAAAAGTGAGAGATATAAGGACTGCAATTTTATTGCTATAAGGAACATTTAGTAAGGAATTTCTTATACTAATTTAAATGGTCTTTTCAATACCTTATGGGTCTCTGGAACATTGGGAGGTTAAATACCCCACCTGGGTCACATAGTCATTATATGTTAAAGACAGAATTTGAACTGAGATTCTACTGGCCTCAAAGCCAGCTCTCTATGCACTCTGATATACCACCTCCATTAAAAATTAAAAATATATAATTATATGTGATTTTCATTTTCAAAAATATCAGGAAATAGTAATATGAAGGGGGGGAATATACAGAAAGCCTAAGTAGCCAAATTAAGATAAGCACAATGAAATATTTTCCATAATATTTGTAGAGGAAGGAAGAGGTGATACAGTATATTGTGCTTTGATTAATTCAGCCAGTTTCAGCCTTTATTATTCACAAGTGCTAGGTACAAATAATCAAAAAATAAAACAGTCCCTGAATTGAAAGAGTTCACACTTAAGACCAAAGCTAAGGAGAAAATCTAACATTTAACATTAACCATGAAGTAAATAAAAGGTAATTAGAAAAGGAAGAGGTCATTAACAATTTGGGGGGGGAGTAGAAGGAGCTTGTAACATCTGAGCTAAACCTTGAAAAGAGATAAGCATTGAAAGAGGAGGAGGCAAATCTATAAACTAGGTGTGAAGGGAAAGGATGAATGAATGCACAGAAGCAGGTGATGTGATAGAGGATTCAGGGAATAGCTTGTAAGTAGTTGGGTTTGTTTGAATGTAGAATTTGTTTGCTATTTTTTTTTTTACTTCAACAGCATTTTATTTTTCCAAATATATATAAAGATAGTTTCCAACATTCATTTTTGTAAGATTTTGTATTCCAAATTTTTCTTCCTCCCTACCTTACCTATCCCAAAGGCAGCAAACAATCTGATATAGGTTAAACATATGCAGTCCTTTTAAACATATTTCTATATTTGTCATGTTTTATAATTAAAATCAGACCAAAAGGGGCAGCTAGGTGACACAGTGGATAGAGCAGCAGCCCTGAAGTCAGGAGGATCTGAGTTCAAATTTGGTCTCACTTAATACTTCCTAGCTGTGAGACTGGGCAAATCACTTAGCCCCAATAGCCTCAGGAAAAAAACAAACAAACAAACAAAAACCTAAAAGAAAAAAAAAAAACATCAGAAAGAAAAAGCAAAGAAAAAAGGTGAAAATATTGTCCTTTGATCTACTTGAATGTAGAATTTGTGAAAGAGGTTGTTATGAAATATGTCTAAAAAGGTAGTTTAGACTAGATTGAAGAGGAGATTAAATGGTGATTGAGAAATTTTTCTCCTTCTAGAAAAATGAGCTGCTGAAGGTCTTTAAGGAGGATAATACCATGGTCAGACCTATGCTGTAGCTGTATGGATGTTAGCTTAAAAAGGCTCAGGTCTCCCATTTCACTCAGGGCCGTCTTCACTCATTTTGATCGATATCTTACCAATGGACTCAGATGGCTCTGGAGAGGAAATGAGGCAGGTAACCCTGCCCAGTCCTCCCTTACTTAAATCCAATTCATTTGCATGTCATGGCATCACCTCCCTGATGCTATGGTTCTCTTCAAGAACAAAGGACAAACAAGAAGTTGTAGGGAGGACAGATTAAAGAAAGGAAAAACTAGAGTCAGGGAAACCAATCAAGGTTTTCTTCCAGGAATTCAGGTGAAAGGTGATGGGGATTTGGCCTAGACTGAGTGGGAAGAAAGGGCAGAGATAAAATATTGTAGAGGAAGAAGTTAATAAGCTTTGTCAGTGTGACTGTACATTTGGTTTAATTTTTTCCTTCATCTGGCAATAATGATATAAACTACTTGTATTTACTAACACTATATCAGTGATGAGCAGGTAGACATCTTGGTGGGGGGTTTGTTTGTTTGTTTTGTTTTTGTTTTTGCTGAGGCAATTGGAGTTAAGTGACTTGCTCAGGGTCACACAGCTAGGAAGAATTGTGTCAGACCAGATTTTAACTCAGGTTCTCCTGACTTCAGGGCTGGTGCTCTATCCACTGTGCTACTTAGTTATCCCACATCTTGTGGTTTAACAAATCATGATTCTCCATAACAAGAAGTTGTCTTTTGAAATTCAGATTACCTTCTTCCCAAAGGGAAGAAGAACATTAGTCATACCAACAGTAGTCATAACTCCTAAGGTATATCACAGCAAGAACTCTGAACCTTTTGACCCTCTTCATCATTCATAACTATGTTAGCGTTGATCATGGGACAACCAAGTAGATTATGTTAAGTGGTTGAAATGATTGAATGGACTGAGGTACAATCCACTCATTTCATGCTTATAGACACAGCTATCATCTGACATCCAATGAATGCAAATTAGTCTGGGGCCAGTGCTTAAAACAGTTAAGATATAGACAGAGGTTATATTAAACAGGCATTCAATCATAACATTATTTTTCAAACTCTTTAGAGGCTGCTTTAGATTTTAAAATCCCAAATGCTTCCAAATTAATAGGTGTAAATCTGATTAATTATATCTTTGGGGTTTTTAATATTGTGTAAGAAATCATATGCTTGTGGGTATAATTTGATTTTACTTGATAATAAAAAGAAACTAGAGGTGGAAAGGGAATCATACTGGAAAAAGAGGGGAAAGGAGGTAAAATAAAGTTTAAAAAAAGGAGGTTAAAAATAAGGTAAAATCTCATGAAGAGGCAAAGAAAACCTAATATAATTGAGGGAAAGAAGAGAGGGGGATGAGCATTGTGTGAATCTTACTCTCTGATTGGACTCTAAGAGAGAAGATCAGACATATTTGGTTTCACAGAGAAACTTGTCCCACCTTACAGGGAAGTGGGAGGGAAAGGGGAAAAAGAAAGGGAAAGACTAATAGAAGGGAAAATAGAAGAATTAGGGAAAAGGTGTAAAAAGGGGGGAAGGGCTCTAAAGGGGGAGGATTGTTTGAGGGAGGTGATCATCAAAAGCAAAATACTGGGGAGGGGGAAAGGGAGAAAGGGGAAAGGAAAGAGAAAAACATAACTGGGTAAATAAGATGGCAGAAAATACAGAACTAGTTATTTTAACTGTGAATGTGAATGGGATGAGCTCTCCCATAAAACGGAAGCAGATAGCAGACTGGATTAAAAGCCAGAATCCTACAATATGTTGTTTACAAAAAACACATCTAAATCATAGAGATACAGAGTGAAGGTAAAGGGCCACTACAAAAAGGGCTGCCACACTAAGATGACGGGAAAACTGGAACACTGATACATTGTTGGTGGAACGGTGAACAGATCCAACCATTCTTTTATTTATTTATTTATTTTGACTCTTACAAATATACAATTTAGTTTTTATTTTTTTTATTAAAGCTTATTATTTGCGTAACATATGTATGGGTAGTTCTTTTTTTGGTAGAAACTATTTTTTTTATTATTAAAACTTTTTATTTGCAAAACATATGTATGGGTAATTCTTCAACATTAACTCTTACAAAGCTTTCCATTACAAATTTTCCCCCCTAGTCCCCTCCCCTCCCCTAGATGGCAGGAGATCCACTACATGTTAATTATATTAAAATACTTTACAAGTTAATAGATGTATACATATTTTCATACTTATCTTGCTGTGCAAGAACAATCATATCTACATGAACAAAAAATAACTGAAAAAGGAAACCCAATGCAAGCAAACTTTGATAGAGAGCATGAAAATATGTTATAGTCATATCTCATATCCCTCTCTCTGGGTGTATATGGCTTTCTTCCCTGAACAATTGGAACTGGTTTGAGACAATTCTTTGTTGCAGAGAGCCATGTCCATCAGAATTGATCATCATATGGTATTGTTGTTGCTGTGTATAATGATCTCCTGGTTCTGCTCATTTCACTCAGCATCAATCCATGCAAGTCTCTCCAGGCCTCTCTGAAATCATCTGATTGGTCGTTTCTTTCAGAACAATAATATTCCATGACATTCATATACCATAATTTATTCAGCCATTCTCCAACTGATGGGCATCCATTCAGTTTCCAGTTTCTAGCCACTACAAAAAGGGCTGCCAGAAATATTTTTGCACATGTGGGTCCCTTTCCCTCCTCTAAGATTTCTTTGGGATATAAGCCCAATTAGAAACACTGCTGAATCAAAGGGTATGCACAGTTTGATAACTTTTTGAGCATAATTCCAAACTGCTCTCCAGAATGGTTGGATCCGTTCACAATTCCACCAACAATGTATCAGTGTCCCAGTTTTCCCACATCCCCTCCAACATTCATCATTATCTTTTCCTGTCATTTTAGCCAATCTGACAGGTGTATAGTGGTACTTCAGAGTTGTCTTAATTTGCATTTCTCTGGAATGCATTGGATTGGATCTCTGGATCCAATCATTCTGAAGAACAATTTGGAACTATGCTGAAAAAATTATCAAACTGTGCATACCCTTTGACCCAGCAGTGTTTCTATTGGGCTTATATCTCAAAGAGATCTTAGAGGAGGGAAAGGGACCCAAATGTACAAAAATGTTTGTGGCAGCCCTTTTTGTAGTGGCTAGAAACTGGAAACTGAATGGATGTTCATCAATTGGAGAAAGGTTGAATAAATTATGGTATATGAATTTCATGGAATATTATTGTTCTGTAAGAAACAACCAGCAAGATGATTTCAGAGAGGCCTGGAGAGACTTGCATGAACTGATGCTAAGTGAAATAAGCAGAATCAGGAGATCATTATACACAGCAACAAGACTATATGATGATCAATTCTGATGGACGTGGCTCTCTTCAACAATGAGATGTTTCAAATCTGTTCCAATTGTTCAGTGATGAAGAAAGCCATATATACCCAGGGAGAGGCCTGTGGGATCTGAGTGTAGACCACAACATAGCATTTTCACACTTTTTTTTTTTTTTTTTTTTTTTTTTTTGCTTTTTGCTGAGGCAATTTAGGTTAAGTGACTTGCCCAGGGTTACACAGCTAGGGACTGTTAAGTGTCTGAGATTAGATTTGAACTCAGGTCCTCCTGACTTCAGGGCTGGTGCTCTATCCATTGTGCCACCTAGCTGCCCCTATTTTCACACTTTCTGTTGCTATTTGCTTGCATTTTGTTTTCCTTCTCAGGTTTTTTCCATTGTAGGTCCGATTTTTCTTGTACAGCAAGATAACTGTATAAATATGTATACATTATATTGGATTTGTCATATATTTTTACATAATTAACATGTATTAGATTACCTGCCATCTAGGAGAGGGGGTGAAGGGAAAGAGAGAAAAATTTGGAATAGAAGGCTTTGCAAGGGTCAGTGTTGAAAAATGACCCATGCATATGTTTTGCAAATAAAAAGCTTTAATTAAAAAAATGAAAAAAAATATGCATTAAAAAGTGAAAAAAAAATATGTTCTGTATAGTCTCCCTACCAGAAAAAAAAAAAAAAAGTTTAAATTGACTTCTTAGGGGTAAGAGAAAAATTTAAAAGACTTTATTTAAAAAGTTTATATCATGCCTTTGTCCACTACTATCTTTTAAAAACCCTATTATTGGCATGAATTTTTCTTTCTGATTTTTCTTCCTATTTACTTTTCCATATAATCCAAATCCTTGATCTAAAATGGAAGATAATAAATGCTCATATAAATCATGGAATAATTGCTAAGTTTTTTTCATCTTTATTTTAGCATTCATATTATTTTTTTTCATGAATGTTTCCTTTAAGCTCTGAGAAGAAATCATTTCTAATGTAAATTTAAGAGAGTGGGACAGTTTGGAGTAGAGGCAAAGGGAATCAGCATTTATGTTATTAAGTTATTAGTACTTATTATGTAGACTAATGTATATTATTATACCTTATATATAGTGCATATAAAATGTATGTTATTAATGCTTATTATGTGCCAGGCTTTTTTTTTTTTTTTTTTAATAAACATCATTATCTCATTTAATCCTCCCAATGCTCCAAGGCAGATGCTATTGTTATCTCCACTGTACAGTTGAGGAAATTGAAACTAACAGAGTTAAATGACTTGCCCAGGCTCACGCAACTAGCAAATGTTTGAGGCCAGATTTAAATTCAGGTCTTTCTGATTCTAGTCCCAGAACTATCCATTGTACCACCAGCCACTACTGGATAGAATAAAGGATAGAGAACTAACCTCAAAAAATCAGGAAGATCTGTTTTGACTATATGATGCTTGAAAAGTCATTTGCCTTCTAAGTGTTCTAGGGTTAGGCACTCTCTAAGAGTATAATTCGAAGAATATAAATTACCTATTTGTTTTGGTTATCCTTATTACTACAGTTGTTTCTATTCTAAGTTAAAATAGATAGTAGCATGGCATAGGAGGAAGACCTTTGAATTGTGTTCAGGAGACCTGGATTTAAGTATTAGTTCAGTCGTTAATTGTATGACCTTGGATAAATCATATAACTATAACCAACCTAGACTTTAGAGGGTATTTAGGTGGTACAGTGATTAGAATGTTGATCTTACAGTCAGTAGGAACTGAGTTCAAATCCAACCTTAGATACGTAATTGTCATTTGATGCAGGACAAGTAAATGACCCTCTACTTGCCTATTTTCCCATCTGTAAAATGAGAGAAATAATAAAACCTACTTCCCAAAGTTGTTGGGAAGACCAAATGAGATAATAATTATAATGTACTTGCTTAATATAATGCCTGCCATGTATATGTAGAAAGTACTAGGTGAGTATTTGGTATTATTAATGACTTTTTTCTTTTTTAATATATATTTTTTAAAATAATAACTTTTTATTTTCAAAATCACAATTGATCATCACATAATCTTTTTATTGCTGTGTTTCATGTTCTCTTGTTTCTACTCACTTCACTTAGCATCAGTTCAAGTAAGCCTCTCCAGGCCTCTCTGAAATCATCCTGCTGATCGTTTCTTATAGAACAGTAATATTCCATAACATTTATATACTATAACTTATTCAGCCATTCTCCAACTGATGGGCATCTATTCAGATTCCAGTTCCTTGCCACTACAAAAAGGATTACTATAAACATTTTTGCACATGTGGTTCCTTTTCCCTTTTTTAATGATCTCTTTGTGATACAGATTCAGTAGAAACACTGCTGGATCAAAGGGTATGCACATGCTTAATGAATAATTTTTTTCTCTTAAAAAACAAAAAAAAGAGCATGCAGTTTGATAGCCCTTTGGACATAGTTACACATTGCTCTCCAGAATGGCTGGATCAGTTCATAACTCCATCAACAATGTATTAGTGTCCCAGTTTTCCCACATCCCCTCCAACATTTATCATTATCTTTTCCTGTCATTTTAACCAATATGAGAGATGTATAGTGGTATCTCAGATTTGTCTTAATTTGCATTTTCTGATCAATAGTGATTTAGAGCATTTTTTCATATGACTAGAAATGGTTTTAATTTCTTCACTGAAAGTTTTCTGTTCATATCTTTTGACCATTTATATGATTATTTCTTGACTGTAAAATAAGGGAAGGAGACCAGATGATAATCATAAGTGATATTTGTGCAAGGGACCTCCATTTGATAAAAGGAACTCCATTTCCCAAGAGGCTCTACTTCATAGGAGAGGACTAATTTGATTTTCAAATCCAGAAAGAAATCCCCTGACTGGGCAGCCTACATATTTCATCCCGAGATAAAGACAGTGATTCACATGGAGAAATAAGTGGCAATCCAGGAAGTCCCATCATGTTCCTAAGGCTTCTGAAAATAGAGGGCTATGTTCCAAATCCAGAAATTGGAGAAGATAGAGCTTGACCTCCTGTGGAGGATGCAAAAAGAACCCAGTCATGGTGCTTTCTCAATGTCTACTGAGAACAAGCTGAAGCAAGCAGTAAAAGAGTACCTCCCACTGGGACAGATCTGGTTAAATTGTACAATAGTACTATTGAAGTGACTCTTCCAATTTCCTGTCTTGAGGTGTAGCAGAGACTTGTCAGTGCCTTCCTCATCCATCAAGTTTCTTGGAATTGGTTTCTGCACTTCCCTCAGGCTATTTGCTTGGGGATGAACCCCAAATCCTCTGACTAGTGTATGGGATTGTTTCCCTATTCCTTTACTAATTGTCTGAACTCCAAATAAATTATTTTTTTTAAGATGCAAGTTCTTATCCTGACTTGCCAATAAAGTGATGTGACTTAGCTTGAATGATAATGGAAACTTTCAATGGATGTTTAAGCTGATTGAGGTTCATTTTATTACCTCCTTTACCCCTATGTTGAGTTCATCAGTCCATGGGAATTGTTGTTCTTAGGAATTGAGTCCCAATTGAGTCATGACCCTATTTGGAGTTTTCTTGGCAGAGACACTGGAGTGGTTTGCCATTTCCTTCTCTAGCTCATTTTACAGGTGAGGAAACTGAGGTAAATTACGTGACTTGTCCAGTGAAACACAGTTAATAAGTGTTGGAGGTGAGATTCAAACTGAAGAAAATGCGTCTTCTTGATTCCAAACCTAGTGCTCTCTCTTGGCTGCTTATACATAGCCATACTAGGCTGATTTATAAGGTATGATTACAAAACCATGAGTTTGATTTTTCTATTAAACACATGTTTAAACAGATTTGAATTCAGGAAGATGAGTCTTCCTGATTCCAGACCCAGTGCTATATTAATGTAGTGTTTTGAGCATTTAATGTACATTATCTAATCTTGAGTCTTAAGATACCATCCGGAACATGAGATATTATCTTTATTTTAAAAAAGGAGAATCTGGTACTCAGAGGTCAAGTGACTTAAGGCAGGTCAAGTGTTAAATGGCAAAAATAAGAACAGAATCCAGGTTGCAGATCTTCTGACTCCAAGTTCAATAACCTTTCCACTAGGTTATTTTGTCTCTTTTAGATACTGTGCACATCTCATATTTTATTAAATTTATTCAAACAGAAGCTAAAGTAATTTTTTAAAAGATGATTTATTATTCTCTCAAATTTTACAGTTTAATTCATTTATTTATTTAATATGCATTAAACATGTCAAGAGCTTTGCTAGACACTAATGATAATAGAGTTAAAAAAGAAATAGTTTTTACCTGCAGGAAACTTGAGCTACATCTGCAGTTCGTAATGTAAGTAAAGATCCAGCCACTGAGATTTAAAAAAAAAAAAAAAAAAAAAAAAAGCTACCAGACAGGTGGAAGGAGAAGCAGAAAAAAGAAAGTGTCAATAAATCCTGAGAAGAAGAGAGTATCTGGTAGGAACTGATCCAGAGTAGCAATGCTGCTGGCGTTTCAAGAGGATAAGCTCCTGGAGAACAGGAAGTTTCTTATATAAATATCAAATCTTCTCCAGTATCTAAAAAGTGTTCTGCACACAACAGGCATTAAAGGATGTTTGATGAATGAATGGATAAATGAATAAGCGAATGGATTTGATGATTGGAGACAGTGGAATATTAAGGATATAAATATAAATCACCAGAGAGGGGAAGTTTCTTGCTTGAAGTCCCAAAACAGCTTAGTAATAAAATTAGCCAGTATTCCATTTCTTCTGAAATCCAGTGCTTTTTAATTCTATGATCTTTTATTCTAAGATTCCATGATTCCAATGTCATTTGTCTCTAGTGAGATTCCCACCAACCAAGTTATCTGATCCACAATTCATGATAACTCCACTATATTTAGCTATTATTTTGGTAGAGGAAGTTACTTGTTCAAGATTACTTAGCAAGTAACCCAGTTACCTGAAATTCTCAGCAAGTAATCATTACAGAAGAACAAGATGCTCTGTGGGGGTTACTATATTATTGTGTGGTTTCTGTACTACCCAGCCTCTATAATCTTTTAATCACCATTGAGATTTATACAGAAACATTCCAAGTCTTGAAAGACAAAAATGAAAAGAAAATTCATTTAACTGAAAACCTTCGCTTAAGGTGCAGTGCTTCCTCTAGTAAACAATTTAAAATCACAGGAAATACAATGAAAAGTGATAGTTATCAATTATGGGTCATTAGCAGCATCATAAATGGCTGTCAACTAATTATCTCAACTGTCTCACCAATCTGTTTCCAGATGTTTTTGAATCTACAATAAAGCCTGACCTAAAGAGGCATTCTCTTTGGACGATGGTATTTCTTGCACCAATCTTATTGACCAAGTCCAAATCAGAACAGAGCCTGTGGATCTCTCTGCTTTGTTCACTTCTAATTGCCTACCACAGGAGACTAAAATTGGTGGATTCCCCAAGGGAAACATGCATGTTTTTGTTCTTTTGAAAATCTTCCACTCACTGTGAGAGAACTGGTTTGTTAGTCAACTCTTATCTCTGAAAATATGTGAATTTGAGAGACCTTAAAACATGATGGACTTTAAGTAGCCAGATGTATTGGTGATGGCTGGCTCTGTCTTTGTTGTCCATTGGAATACCAATTATGATGGCTTCATCTGGTGCCAGTATGGCTCCAGAATTCATTACAATGCCATTTTTATGCTGTTCTAATGAGATTGTCCTCTCAGAAGCAGGCAAGAGAAGCCAAGGTAACATATCTTATGAGGGGACTTTGAAACTGTTCAGTGAAAGGACGGGGTTGGAAGAGCAAGCTCAGTTACATTGAGGGGGGAGAAGGATGTACAGCATCTCCTTGCTTCTTATTCCTAATGGCTCCTAGTAATGTAAGGGAGGGCTGGATGGAGGAAGGAGTTCAAACTGCAGCAAAGAAGCTGTTTTCTCAGTTTAGAATATACGAACATCTAGTTCTTAAAAATCATCAGGGAAGAAGGAAAGTCAGGTCGACAAAGTAGTAGTAATAATAGCTAACATATAACACCTTCTATTCACTCAAGCACTTTGTAAATACTATGTCATCTGACCCTCACATTAACCCTGTGAGATAAGTGCTGTTATTATCCTCATTTTACATAGGAGGAAACTAAGTTTAAATGGCTTGCCCAGGGATCATATAGGTAGTAAATGTCTGAGACCAGATTTGAACTCGGGTTTTCCTTATGCTATGCCTAATATTTTATCCACTGCACCATCTAGCTGCTCCATCTAATAAGCAGCTGATAACCCCCAAATCAGTTGTATTGAATATTAGAATATTCATTGATTCTAGGAAGAGGGATAACTGACTTTCACGACTTACTTTCACAATTTTATTTAAAATAACATGTAAACAGGCTTGTTTTCTCCAGCCACACATCTGATAGTAAAGAAAAACCATCAATAATGGTAAGTGACTGAAGAGATGCTATCTGAGGGGGGAAATTGCACTATGAGGATAACATTTACATCTGGATAACTGAAAGGTAGCAGTTAAAGCAATTGTTTAAAAAAAAAAAAAACTTTTTGCATGCCTCAATGGTGGGTTGAACCATGTGTTCAACCCTATCATTTAGTGGTTCTATAAATTTACAGAACACTCTGGTATAGCTCTGTGTTCTTAGATGTTATGTTATAAGGGAAATTCACTTACCAAATGATAGAGAATGGTATCCAAAATTGGTCACAGGCCAAATGATAGCCTAAGATAACAGCTCTCATATCTTTTTTCTATTTTTTAATTCCTTTCCTACAATCCCACCTGGTATTTGGGCTATTCCCAAATGGTTTGGAACCTCCTACTTAACCATAAAATTTAAGCATTCCTTCCCTGGGCAATTTTGTCTGCTTTCCTTAACTATATTTCCCCTCCTCCCTTTCATCAAAACTAGTTCCCTCAGCCCCTTAACCAACTGGGAAAACACCTTATAGAGAGTTATTGTTCATCTTTGTATAGTAGAGAAAGTGTTTGACAAGAAATCTATAGACCTAGGTTTAAGGCTCCCTGCTAACTCTGTGACCATGGGTCCCCTCAGATCTCTGAGGCTCAATTTCTTCATCTGTCATTTGAAAATAATACCTACATTGTTCTGATTTGGAATGGTTGTCAGGATCCAAGAAGATAACACATATAAACACTGTTTGCTCTATAAAGAACTTTAAAAATGCAACCTCTTACTCTTAATTCAATTTGAATTTTAAGAGTATTTTATTTTTCCAAATAATATGTAAAGTTAGTTTTTAACATCATTTTTGTAAGACTGTGTTTTAAATTTTTCTTCCTCCTTCCTTGAACTCTTCTTTCCCCCCTCCCTAAAACAGCAAGCAATCCGAATTGGTTAAAATGTGCAATTCTTTTAATCATAATTCCATATTTGTCATGTTATGCAAAAAAAAAAAACAGACTAAAAGGGGAAAAGCACAAGAAAGAAAAAACAAATGAAAAAAAGGTGAAAATGCTATGCTTTTGATCCGCATTCAGTCTCCGTAGTTCTCTTTCTAGATGCAGATGACATTATCCATCCCAAGTCTATTGGATCAGTTTTGTATTAAAAGAAGGCAATGCTAATCCAAAGAGGTAAATCTTCAACTATGGATTTTCAGATACCTTAGCAAATGGGTTGGGGGAAAATATTTGGGAGCAGAGAGGGCCATGAAGCACCCTTCAAATTACACCACAGAAGTGACCACCTAAGATCAGTTTTGTCCATACTTATTCTGCATGGATATAAGGTCAGGTTTGACCATTATAGAATTGAAATTAGGCTATAAGATGAAACCATAGACTTTGGTGAAAGACAATTAAAGACAGTAAAGAAGAGAGAGGTATGAGACAATTTAAGAAAAGGATGGGAGATACAAGAGACTGATTTTCTAATATTTTTTCTCTGCTCCTCACATTTGACAAAATGACAAACTCTACAAGATAGCATTCTGTTTGCTTTATAGCACTCAGGTGATTAATTTTTTTTTTTTTTTGTCTTTTAACATGAACTCAGCAAACATCAGCAAATATGAAACTTTTAACATACAAAGGCATTATATATAAAAGTGTCAGCTTCTGTTATGTAGAGTTTATATTTCCCTTGTTTTTTTTTTGTTTTTTTTTTTTTTTAATAATTTACATTTAATAGTGGTAGTTCCAATCCTGTCTGGGTTATCTGGGATCCCTTCTCCTTTCTTTTTCTTACATTATGGTGATGTTTTTAAAATAGGAAAATCCTTTTTCCAAAAATCTTTAATAAAAGCATTATTTTCTCGAGTGTTTTTTGTTTTGTTTTGGTTTTTTATTTTTTTTAAGCATTAATTTCTCTAGGAAGATTTAATAACTGAATAATAATGGCCCAAATGACCTTTAGTGTTCCCTCCTGGCCATATGATTCTAAAATTGGGTTGAAATAATTGTAGCTTTAAAATAATTTTTTAAAATATATAATTAAAAGACATCCCTACTCCCTAAAAATTTAAAGAACTTAAGAATGATAATTCTTTTGAAATGGAAGGGAACTTGGAGGAAACTTTATTTTACATATAAGAAAACTTAGACTCAGAGAAGTCACACAACTTGGCTTGTTATTAAATTAGTTAGTAACAGAGGCTAAAAATCTAATTCTTCTACTTCTCTCCCCTCTATACAAAGCATTAAGCTATTGCTTTGGTGAGTCTTTATATTTGATAACATATCATGTATTTTATGGGCTTTGGCAGTTACAATGGAATAAAATAAAATGTAAATGGTTCTTCAAGTAACTGTTAGACTCAATCTCTATTTGTCTGGTCAGCACATCCTCAAATTAAAATATCTCTGAATTTCTGGCCTTTTCCTTATCACCAGGGTATTGATTGTTGAATTACAAAATTGTGGAGGTAAAAGAGACAAAATGAAAAAGCTGAAATATAAATCTCTTCCAGTGATATTTTGGATCAGCCAGATTTTCTCTTTTTGGAGGAAGTGAGAATGGAGGTAGGTTAAGCCTGATCTCTGACTTAGCATCAAAGATTTAGAAGCAGAAGGCTAACAGATAAGGAAACAATTATTCTGGAGAGTAATTTGTAACTATACCCAAAGGGCAACCAAACTATACATACCCTTTGATTCAGTAATACTACTAAGTCCATATTCCAAAAGGATCATTGAAGGGGGGAAAGAACTTCCATATACAAAAATATTTATAGCAGATGTTTTCATGGTAGCAAAATGTTAGAAATTGAGGGGATGCCCATCAATTAGGGAATTAAAAACAAACAATGGCATATAAATATAATGGAATGCTATTGTACAAATAAGAAATGATGAACAGGCAGATTTCAGAAAAACCAGGAAAGACTTCTATAAACTGATGCAAAGTGAAATGAGTAGAACCAGGAAAAAGATGTATACAGTATCAGCATTGTCTGATGATCGACTATGAATGACTTAGCTTTTCACAATACTACTACAAAGGACTCATGAAGAAAAATGCTATCCATGACATGGATTCTAAGCAAATTAAAGTTTACTTTTTTCACTTTATTTTTTCATTTTTTCTTTTGATCTTTTTCTTCTCTCACAACTGTGACTAATATGGAAATATGTTTTACATAACTGCATATATATATAACACCTATATCAAATTACCTAACATTTAATTTTTATTTTATTTTATTATTATTATTATTTTTTTTTTTTTTGTTAAGGCAGTTGGGATTGAGTTACCCAGGATCACACAGCTAGGCAGTGTTAAGTGTCGGAGACCAGATTTGAACTCAGGTCTTCCTGACTTCAGGGCTGGTGCTCTATCCACTGCACTACCTAGTTGCCCCAGTGTGTAACACTTTAAGAAAAAGGAGAGGGAGGGAGAAAAAATTGGAACTCAAAACCTTATAAAAATGAATGCTAATTTTTTTTTCTTGACATAATGGGGGAGGGGAGAACAAAATACTATTAAACATTTTTAATGAATGTCAAAAAAATTATCTTGATATGTATTTGAAGGGAAAATAGTATTCTAAAAGAATCAACTTTCACCCAGCAAAAAAACAGAAGGAGAAACTGAGGGAGGAAGCAGTTAAAGAGTTGTCCGCAACCACATAGCTAGTAAGTGTCTGAGGCAGAATTCATATCCTAGTCTTCTTGAGTACTGATTCAGTTTCATTATCTACTATGTTAGATGATGTGGAAACTCCCATCACTTTATAATAATTAAGGTCTTTGAGTCACTGCGTTACTGAAAGGCTAAGTAATTTGCCCATGGTAGTACATAGATAATATATGGCATAGACAGTATTTGAAACTAGATTTTTCTGACTTCAAGATTGATTCTCAATCCTTCATTTCCAGCTGCTACTCATAAATTTTAGCTGTACAAATTCCTTAGTGAAATATTGTGATTGACATTGTAATTGTGACAATAACAGACACTCTGGTTAGCTTCTGGTCTGAATGCAAGTCACAGACGGTCCACTTAGCAAGTTGTTGGCTAGCGATCATTTAAGGTTTAGGCTTTCAACTGCATCAGAGTCAGAAGGTCAGTTTTGCAAGACTAGCAACACATTTCCTATGATAGGGATGCTATTGTTATTCAGTCCTGTCTGCCTCTTCATGATTCCATGGACTATATAGCACGCCAATACTGTCCATTGAGTTTTCTTGGCAAAGATCCTGGTTTGTCATTTCCTTCTTCAATGGATTAAGGCAAACAGAGGTTAAATGAGGATAGGGATAGGGATTGATTAATTACTATGTGGATTATCCAAACCTAGTATTTAACTTCTTTACCTATAGAGCTTTGGGGATACTATCTGGAGGCTTATTGTAATTCTGCCAGAAAAAGTATGGATTGAATCATTCATTCATTTGACAAACAGTAAGTGCTTATTATGCATAATTCGTTGTGCTAAGTGAAGAAAAAAGGAGGTAAAACTATAGTCCAATTACTGCCTATTATTAGCTAATGAAAGGTTTGATAGCTAAAAAAGTAACTTAAAAATCAGCTTTGGTGACCACCTGTGGATTTCAATTAGTCATTCTTTCCTTGATCCCAATTAGGACAGATAATTGGGAAATGTCTGTAATAGCCATTCAATCATGTCCGACTCTCCATGACCCCATTTGGGGTTTTCTTGGCAAAGATACTGGAGTGTTTTGCCATTTCATTTTTCAGCTCATTATACAGATGAGGAAACTGAGGCCATTAGAATGACCAAGAATGTAATAGGTTTCCTAGGGTTTCTTTCCTGTTCTTTCCTTTCAGCTTTTTTAGGGATCTCCATAAGTAGGACCATAGATGGGAATGTCATGTCAGAGCTATCTGTCTGCAACAATTCAGAAAATAATCTTCCTAATTATGGTTAGCTGAACTTGCTCAGAAACACTGAAGCAGGCAGAGAATAATCAAATCACCATGACTTTATGCAATTTACTTCAGAGTATTCTGTTCCTAATGCAAGGTCTCTAATTATGTTACATTCCTCTTTGAAAACCTTTGAAGAATCACTGGAAGAGATTTAAATTTCAGACTTTCATTCTATCCTTCCAAGCTCTATAATTTTGTGATTCAACAATCAATGGCTCCCCATTGTTGTGCGCATAAAATTTCCATCTTTTTCCCAATCAGCCTTCAAATTCTTTCCAGCCATATCTCACACTACCCTCTTTCTGTTGCTCAGTATTTCAAAAGATTTGGACCACTATGCTCAGTTAACTTTCCCTCTCCCATCTCTGCCTTTCATTTTAATTGAAATCCCCCTAATTTTGAAATGGAGACAGCTAGGTGACTCAGTGGATAGAGCACTGGGCCTGGAGTCAGAAAGACCTGAGTTCAACTTCCAGTCACTTAGTATCTGTATGATCCTGGGCAAGTCACTTGATCTTGTTTGCCTTAATCCACTAGAGAAGGAATCACTCCAGTAACTTTGCCAAGAAAATCCCATGGACAGCATTAATGTACCATGGTCCATGGAGTCTTGAAGTCATCCACGACTGAAAAACAACAAACATCCTGAAAATAGATTCCCCTCGATATTTCTCCCTTTATTAAAGACCCATTTTAGCTGTGACTTCCATGGAGTCTTGTCCAATCATCTCATCTGAAAAAGAACTTTCACTACCCCCAGGTTTTTCTGATACTTTTGCCCTCTCTTTTTGACCTTAGGTCATCCTACAGGGTTTGTGGCCCAGCTACTTTTGCTTCCATTCTCATCATGAGAGTGTAAGGTCTTTGATAACTGTTCTTCTATATTCTATACTTAGCACAATCCCTCACAGTTATTTAATTGTTGAATCCAATGTGTATTTCCCCCTACCTCAATAACCTTTTAGTAAATTTGTTTTCCCAGTTGGAGATTTGAGGTAAGTAAGTAAACCAACAGTAGGTGGCAATAGAGATCTTAGCAGATATCCGAGGCTAGGGGGGAAAAAAACCTTTTTTTAGCCTCAATCCTAGCCTCTGAAATGTAGAGCTGGAAACAACCTAAAAAGCTATTTCATCATTGGGTGTTTTATTTTTTTCAAGGGGAGAAGAGAAAAAGGGGAGATGGGAGGATGATAAAACAAAATGCAAAACAGTGTAAAATGAATGTTTAACTTTAGAACTGTGCAGTCTTAAATTTTTTATTTCAATAAAATTCACATATTATAGGGACACATTATCTTTTTTTTTAATCCCTACATGATTTTTTAATCAACTTGTTTCCAAATGTCCAAGGGCATTTTAATTACTATCATCACTCTGGTCAATTTTTTATGTCATCAGGGTTTGACCACATACATAGTTATCTTTCCTAAGGAATCATTGGCACAGAAAGGACACATATTTCCCATGTTCGGTGGGCAGTTCCTTCCTTCTACCCACACAATTTTTTCATTTCAAAATTTTTCATTCAAAACCTCTCGGATATTTCTTCTCCAAATGAGATTATTTCCACCATTTATCTACTAGGGTGAGGCAGTCTGGCTTGGGGGGCGGGGTGGGGGAAGAGAGGAAGGAGGGCAGAAATCACTGGATTTTAAGAGTTTGAGGACCCTCTTTTTTTGCAGCTCTGAAACTTACCAACCATGAGAATCTCACCAAAGAGCTTCAGTTGATTCCTCTATCTGAAGGAGAGAATAATAAATGTATTGCTTAGCTTCTGGGTTATTGTGAGAATCAAATGAGATAATGGAGATAAAGTGCTTTGGGAGAGCATTATTATTATTAATAGAGCAGTAATATATAATATAAGAATGATTAATGATTAGGTATATCTAGTAGTAACATAATAAATATGAATGATTATTATATCTTCATCATGTATGATATAAAACATTGTTAATTATATAGTAATACTATAGTAAAACTTTTTGTTGTTAAGTGATTTTTTTTTCAGTCATGTCTGATTCTTCATGATCCCATTTTTGTGATTTTCTGGGCAAAGATACTTAAGTGGTTTGCCATTTTCTTCTCTAGCTCACTTTACACATGATGTAACTGAGGCAAACAGGGTTAAGTGACTTGCAGAGAGTCACACAAGTAGTAAGTATCTGAAGCCAAATTTGAAATCAGAAAGCTAAGACTTCCTGAATCCAGGCCCAGAACTCTATCCCTAGCACCACCTAGTTACCCAATAAAATATTAATGGCATCAAATAATTAATAATAATTCACAGTAATGATGTATAATATATAATAGTTGATTAATAACTAATACTATAATGCAATATAATTTTAAACGTTATTGGTTCGTAATATCAATCAATCAGTAAAACTGGCTACACAAATCCATTTATCAAGGAGCTTACACTTTCATAGAAGTAAATAACTGTGATGTAAATCCTGTAGAGAGACTTAAGATCATTAATATTAATAAGACTACTCTACAGTAGTGCTATGCAATATTTAACACATTAAAAATTCTCAAATCTATATTAGTGATACATTATTTTTGTTATTTATGTAACAAGCATTATTGTTAGTAATCATTAATCATAATAGCAGTATAATAATTATTAATATAGTAGTAATAGAATATATTATTGAGTGAATATGTAATGGTAACATGGAACACATTTATTAATTTAGTAATAATATGAACATGGTTAATTATTAATAGCCTATTGTAACAATAAAATTATATAAAATACATGATTATTAATACATTTCAGCTATTAGGAAAGAAGGAAGGATAGGTATTTATTAGGTATCTAATGTAGCACTGTGGTAGGCCCTGGGGATACAAATGGGAAAGTGAGATACTTGCAGTCCTCAAAGAATAAACATTCTAATGGGGATCAGGGAGAAAAGTACAATTCTATAAGGCAAGAAAATTTTGTTCTGGGAAGTCAAAGGAATGATCGGTGACAGTACACTGTGACATCTTGAAAAAACCAACCAGTATATCCTAAATGTGTTTTTAAATTTTTTCCTTGAAAAGCATCTCAGTAGGTACCACTACACATCTGTCAGATTGGCTAAAATGACAGGAAAAAATAACGATGAATGTTGGAGGGGATGTGGGAAAACTGGAACACTAATACATTGTTGGTGGAACTGTGAACGGATCCAACCATTCTGGAGAGCAATTTGGAGCTATGCTCAAAAAGTTATCACACTGTGCATACCCTTTGACCCAGCAGTGTTTCTACTGGGCCTATGTCCCAAAGAGATCTTAGAGGAGGGAAAGGGACCCACATGTGCAAGAATGTTTGTGGCAGTCCTTTTTGTAGTGGCTAGAAACTGGAAACTGAATGGATGCCCATCAATTGGAGAATGGCTGAATAAATTATGGTATCTGAATGTTATGGAATATTATTGCTCTGTAAGAAACGACCAGCAGGACGATTTCAGAGAGGCCTGGAGAGACTTGCAGGAACTGATGCTGAGTGAAATGAGCAGAACCAGGAGATCATTATACACAGCAACAACAATATTACATGATGATCAATTCTGATGGACATGGCTCTCTGCAACAAAGAATTGTCTCAAACCAGTTCCAATTGTTCACTGAAGAAAACCATATACACCCAGAGAGAGGGATATGAAATATGGACCACAACGTAACATTTTCATGATCTCTATTGACGTTTGCTTGCATTGTGTTGCCTTTCTCTGATATTCTTTTTTTTTCTTGTAGATAGGATTTTTCTTGCATAACTTCTCAAGCATTTCAACATTATTAACATGTAGTGGACTTCCTGCCATCTAGGGGAGAGGAGGGGACTGGGGTTAAAAGTTGTAATGGAGAGCTTTGTAAAGATCAATGCTGGGGAACTACCCATACATATGTTATACAAATAAAAAGCTTTAATAAAAAATTAAATTTAATTTAATTTAAAAAATTAAAAAAAGAAAAAGAAAAGCATCTCAGTAAAATAGTTTCAAAATGCCTGTTAGCCCAAAAGATAATTTTATTTCCCAAAGGTCCTGTACCAGGCAATTGATATTAGATTTCCCAGAGAACCCATATACCACATAAGTTTTAAAACTTTTATTTTGAACTGGAGTTTTTACAAGCCTTTTCTCCCTTTAGTAGTATTGAATCCATGAATGTCCATAGCCATGTGCTATCTAGATTCATCAAAATGCTTACTTTCTTGAAGACTAATTTCTTCTGGTTCTAGATTAATTTTTTTCATCCTTTGTTCTCTGAGGGCATCCTGTTTTGCATGGCTATGATGTGGTCAGGCTTTGGTTCTAAGCAGTCACACCTTAGTGCATTAAGGTCATAGCAAATCTAGATGAAAGAACTAGTTTCTCTTCCCTTGGCAATCAGTCTCCTTCCATTTACAAAGCACAGCCTGTAACAAGAGGGCAGCCTGGCTTGCGGTGGCCAAAAAAGGTGTAATGGAATATTTTCCCTGTTTCCCTACTTTGAGCCTCAGCCACATCCCTCCCATTCACTCATAGGGCTTTGGTAAGGAGATTTGGGGTGAGGGACAGGTGAAGAAAGGGAAAGAGAGAGGGAAGCTCTGGAGTAAGGGAGGCAGACAGCATGTGGAAAATACACCAGAATTAACTTTAGAAAAACTGATTTTGAGTTCTTACTCTGACATTTATTGATTTGTTCTTATTGCTGAGTTGTTTTCAGTCATTTTTTACTCTTTGTGACCCCATTTAGGGTTTTCTGGCAAAGATACTGGAACCATTTGCCATTTCTTTCTCCAGTTTATTTTACAGAATAGGAGACTAAGGCCTACAGGGTTAAGTGACTTGCCCAGAGTCACACAGCTAGACACTATCTAAAGTTGATTTGTACTCAGAAAGATTAGTCTTCAGGTGCAGTTCTCTAATCACTTCAACACGTAAGTGCCCTGTTTATTAATTGACTTTTTGACTACAGCCAAGGCATTTAACTCCCCCCTGAGTCTCAGTGCCCCATTTAGAAATTAAATCAATAAACAAATATTTATTAAGCACCTGCTATGTGTAGGCTACCCTGCTAGTTTCTGGAGATACAAAGATAAAAATAAAATCACCCCTGCCTTACAAAAAGCTTACATTCTATTGAAGGACATGTATATACATATGTATATATATATATGGATGTACAAAATAAATATATTTCTGGAGCAGAACACTAGCAATTAGGAATATCAGGAAAGGCCACGTGTAGCTAGTAGCCTTTGGGTTAAACCTTAAAGGAAACCAGGATTTCTAAGACACAGAAGGTGAGGGGATAGGTGTGTATAATAAGTGGAAGAACAACTTATTTACTCAATTTTGGTTAGGCTCAAGTCATATGATATATGTGAAGTACTTTATAAATCATCAAGTGCCA
>JAJPUD010002108.1:0-32741 GCA_023553655.1 Myrmecobius fasciatus | reverse complement strand
CCACTCAACTCTCACCTGTGGCTCTGAGATGCTGTAGTATGTATAGCAGCCACACCTCAAATAAAGCTCTCACAACAGATGGGTTGAACCCAGCTGAGGGTCACAGATAGACCTCAAACCCATTGATGAGTTGGGAGATGTCTTCCCTAAACATGCAAAGATTTTGCATGTGGGCATATGAGAATAGTTTGTTCCAATAGCCATAAAAGTGGTTAATGCTATGGGACATTAAAAGTTTGGGCAGATATTGAAAATGCCATGGCTATCCACTGCATTCCCAGCCATCACCAGTTTTCCTGATTTTTATCTTGCCATGGACTTCAAGGTCTCTGCAATTTTGCCTCACTTAAATCCAATTTACGTGCAAGTAAAAACATCACAAAGGTAACTTCCTTTGAAAATGAAGACTGAGGGGCAGCTAGGTGGCATAGTGGATAGAGCACCAGCCCTGAAATCAGGAGGACCTGAGTTCAAATTTGGCCTCAGACATTCAACACCTCCTAGTTGTATGACCCTGGGCAAGTCACTTAACCCCAATTGCCTCAGCAAAAAAAAAAGAAAGAAAAAGAAAAGAAAATGAAAGACAAACAATTATATGCATATAGAGAGACACACATACACACACATAGAAAAATATGTATATACACATGTATTTGTTTATTTATATAATGATATGATTGTTCCCATTTTACATATCTAGCAAATGAAGCTTAGAGAGATTAAATGATCCTGATTATCTGGTTCCAAATCCTATCCTTTTCCCTCCTCTGCCATGTTGCTATTGCACCACCAGCTACCCAAGATAGTACTTTAAAAATATGTTTTTGAGAGCTATTTCACAATTGCTGTGCAATCAATACAACTGGTCATAGGAAAGATGTTAGGCCCAAGAGAATTCCCCTGTTGAAGGGTTCTTTGAAGCCCAGCTCAATGAAGCCAGCTGGAGCTTGTTGCTCCCTCCAAAGATGCAAAATTAGCAGCAATGTCAAATCAATTTACCAGATCACTTTGACCTGTTCCCATGATCCAAAGCTAGTATATTACTTTCCTGACCTCAGATTTGAACTATCAATTAAGGCAAGACTCTGTCTTTATGACTTAGAATTATGAATAGAGGTATGGGTAGAAATCCTTCAAATAAAGATCTCCTAGAATTAAGGATTTATAATAGCAAAAGATGCAGATGGATATGGAGAAACATCTATACATGAAAGAGTCAAATAAATACTTTAACAGGAGTTAATGATTTATCCAGTCCTTTGGGGGAGGGCATTATGTATTTTATAACTAAAGATCGATAAGTAATTATTGTCTAAAATACATGAGTAGTAAATGGAGAGTGCTAACAAGATCTTATATGATTAAACCTGGAAATGGTGACTTATCTACAAACTATTTCTCATACATTAATTCTAGTATCTTACCCTTATGGATTAGCTCCAATTTATCTTGTCTACATCCTGTTTGTACATACTAGTTTACAAATTATCTCTATTAGATTGTGAGCCCTTTGAAAGGCAGGACTATTTTTTATCTTACCATGTTAACATGTTAAGTAGTTCTACATTCAGGAGACAAAATATATATATATATTATATATATATACATATATATATAATATATATATATGTCTCCTTTTTTAAGGCAATGGGTTTAAGTGACTTGCTCAGGGCCACACAACTAGTAAGTATCTGGGACCAATTCTAAGGCCAGTACTCTATCCTCTATACCCCTAGCTGCCTCCTTGCAGGGCTAATCCTGGTGGTTGACTCAACTTCATGTTATCAATAAAATGTGGAGACAGAATACCAAACATAGGACTCTTCTATTATATTCCTTCATCCTTCCTGCTCCTTTGGCCCTTGCTATAACAGCCATTCATTTCCTAGTGAATGGTACAGAAAATGGTAGACAGGAAGAAGGACCTTTCCCTAAGTTCAGCCCTTCTCTTTCAAAGTAAAGAAACAGTGTGGCAGCCCTTTTTGTAGTGGCAAGGATTGGGAAACTGAGTGGATGCCCACCAGTAGTGGAATAGCTGAATAAGTTATGGTATATGAATGTAATGGAATATTATTTTTCTGTAAGAAACAATCAGCAGGATGATTTCAGAGAGGCTTGGAGAGACAGGAACTGATGCTAAGTGAAATGAACAGAACCAGGAGATCATTATACATGGCAATAACAAGATTATGCGATGATCAATTCTGATGGATTTGGCTCTTTAACAATGAACTGGTTCAGGCCCATTCCAGTAGACTTGTGATGGAGAGAGCCATTTGCATCCAGAAAGAACTATGGGGACTGAATGTGTATCCCAACATAATATTTTCATCTTTTGTTGTTTTTGTAGTTTGCTTTGATTTTTTTTTCCCTTTTTGATCTGATTTTTCTTGTGCAGCATAATAAATATGGAAATATGTTTAGAAGAATTGCACATGTTTAACTTATATTGGATTACTTGCTGTTTAGGGGAGGGGGAAATGAGAAGGGAGGGAGAAAAATATGGAACACAAGGTTTTGCAAAGGTGAATGTCGAAACTATTTTTGCATGTATTTTGAAAAATAAAAAGCTATTATATTAAAAAAGTGAAAAAACAGAAAGAAGTTAAGTGACCTTGTTGTTGTTGTTGAATCATTTTCAGTGACATCCAAGTCTTTGTGACCCCATATGGAGTTTTCCTTAAAGATGCTGGAGTGATTTGCTATTTTCTTCTCTAGCTCATTTTACAGATGAGGAAACTGAGGCAGACAGGGTCAATTGACTTGCCTGGGTTCATACAGTTAGTAGATGTCTGAGGCTGCATTTGAACTCAGTTATTCCTGATTCCAGGCCTGGTACTGTGCCACCTAGCTGCACTGAGTGACCTACCCAAACTTACATAGACACAGTGAGCTACTGTCTACCTGCTCCAAGTCCTGTACTATTTCTACAACACTATGCAGCCTCCCTTTGTCAGGGCAAGATTAAATGTTATAGTAGGGAAACCTGCCAGGACTAGAATACAAGAATTTAAAGTCAGTGACTTAATTTTTTCAAAAACTTAGTTTGAATAACACAAGCATATTTGTCAAACAGAAAGCAGATTAAGTCTTAGCCTATTGTTCTTTTGTTTGACATGTCATCTAGGTCTGAGTCCCTGCTCTTTAGGAAAATAAACATTTCAATCAGACAGTTGGAATAACTGTGACCTTGATTTTATTAGCCATCTATTTTAAAAGTATGATTAGCTCAAGCTCTGGGCAAAACATCTTTGGTTAGTGTCAAAGAAAAGTGACTCTTGAGTGCAGAATTCCTCATGGTAGATAATACCTTTTCCAGTGGCTAAGTGACAAAGTGGGAGGCCTCCTTCCTGAAATGCAGAATCTGGTTTTTCTTTCTTCTTCTCAGAAATTGAATCTGGCACTTATTATATCTTCTCAACATTCCCTATATTTATTTGTATGTTTGAACAGCAACTTTAAAATGAATCAGTGTTTGGTAGGAAGACACCAGACTGAGAGAGTGAGGCCTTAGGTTATAAACCTAGACCTCCTACTGTTCGACCACCAGAAAGTCACACAGTTCCATCACTTGGTGTTTGACGGACTTTAAAGTTTTGCTGAAATGTAGCTGCGAGCATTATTATGTTCTTATGTCTTTTTCATAAACTGGCTTTCAGTCCCAGCATTAAACTGGAACTTGAGGAAATAAGTAGAGAAAAATACATGCATTTATTTTATTTTTTATTTTTATTTTTTTTGCTTTTTTGCTGAGGCAATTGGGGTTAAGTGACTTGCCCAGGGTCACACAGCTAGGAAGTGTTAAGTGTCTGAGATCAGATTTGAACTCAGGTCTTTCTGACTTCAGGGTTGGTGCTCTATCCACTGCGCCACCTAGCTGCCCCAATACATGCATTTATGAAACATTTTTTTTGCATATAGCATCACTAGGTTAATGGTACAGTGGATAGAGCACTGGGCCTGGAATCAAAAGGATTTGAATTTAAATCCAGCCTTTAGTACTTAGTAGTTGTGTGGCCCTAAGCAAGTGACATAACCTTGAGCTGCCTCAGTTTTTTCCACTGTAAGATGAGGATAATAGAACCCACTTTACTTCTTGTGAGGATGAATGAAATAAACTGTGAAAAGAACTTAGCATAGTGCTTGGCATATAATAGACTCTAGATAAATTATTATTTTCTTTTTTTTTCAATACATTTTTCTTTTGGCTTAATCCTTTCTTTTTTTTTTTTTTTTTTTTAAGCATACATAAAAGCCCAATACTATCCTCTGTGGGAGATATAAAGATAGTGTATAATATGGTTCCTATGTGCAAGTACTTTGAAATCATGAAATAATTTAAGAAAAATTCAAGAGAGTATATCATTAAGTATGAAAGTTAAATATAACCAGGTGCCACAGTGTATCAAGTAGACAGTAAACATCACAGGAGATCAGTAAAGAGAGAAATGAATGATGTCAGAGAATTTTCCTTAATCAGAGCAGACTTGAGCTGGAACCTGAAAAACAATGATATTCTCACCTTGGGTATAATAGTCAATTGGTCAGCAAGTATTTTTTAAGTGCCTACTAAATAATAGGCGCTCTACTAAGTGCTGGGAATACACCACAAAATAAAACCAAAAAAGCACTATCCTTGACCTCAAGAAACTTACATTGTGATGAGGGAAATAATACATAAATAACTAGGTACATATGACCCATGCATAGTAATCAGTATCTGAAGGCATTAGCAAATGTGAAGGCATTTCAGGTCTGAAATCATCCCCATCAGCTAAAAACTGACAAAAAGAGAGGTGCACCTTGGTCTTGTCATCTGCACTTACACTATTTTGTCCACAATACCATATACTCTCTCCAAATTTCTAGGTTTTTTTTCATATAAACTTTTGCTTAGCCATATCTCCTTTTATGAGAGAGAAAGGGACAAAGAAACAAAAGACAGTCAGAGACAAAGACAGAGACAGACAGAGACTAGAGAGAGACAAAAAGACACAAAGAGACTGAGGAAAAAAGAGAAAGCCACACACACACACACACACACACACACAGAAAGAGAGACAAGCAGAGAAAGAGATAAGAGACAGAGAGAGAGAAAAAGAGAGAGAGAAGGGGAGAAAGAGACACAATTTATTAAATGCTTACTATGTGCCAGATACTGTGTTGAGTGCTAGTGATGTAAATATAAGCAAGCATGCTCTTAAGTTCCTGATCTCAAGCAACTTGCATCTAGTAAGGAGAGAATAACCCATAAAGGAAAGCTGGAAGGAGAGGAAGAGGTCAGGGAAGGAGGTGCTACTGAGCAGAATGACTTGGAAATGGAAGTGGAAACCTGGTTTTTGACAAGATGAGTTGAGCCCATGGTGATTCTAGGAGCAGAGTCCAAGGTAAGGATAATATATAGCATACAGGTAGAATGGCTTTCACATAATGACCAGGACCAACTGACCAAAAATTAAACAAATAACATTGATTATATAAGGAAATAGATGAATAGCACATTAAGATTATTTACAAAGAGATATATAAATTTATATTATGTGTTAAGCAAAGAAGAATATCCTCTCTTAAAGATGTCTGTGTGTGATTCATCTTTAGAGATAAAGAAGACTAAAGGAAATCACTCTCTCATCCAAATAGTCACTACATGGAAGGAGAAGGATTTCAGATGCTTCTAAAGTAAATGGAGAGGGACCAGGGAGTCAGTGGTGTCACAGTGAATCATCCATTCCCTTTTGTGTCTCTATTCCTAATTAGTACTGACCTACTTAGTAGTCCAAGATCACTTGGGCTGTCTTGCAGCTGTTGTGAATTAGCCTACGTGACTTACTGTGTACCTCACAAGAACCAGGCGTATGAAGCATTGCTGCTCTTCATGAAAGTGTGTGGATCAAGTTATAGAAAGAGGAGGGATCAGTTTGATAACAGTCAAGTCTTGGGAATGATTTTCAAAATGAGACTTGGGCACTGACCAAGGTACTGCCTATGTGACCTGAGAGAGTTAGCTTCTTTGAATTTCAGTTTTCTCATCTGTAAAAAGAGGGTTGGACTAAATGATTTCTAAGGTTCCTTCCAGCTTGTAAGTTCTATTGTCCTATTAAGTGTTAGCAATGAATTGAATCTCCTTCAGATGAAACATCTTAAAAACTGTTGACATTTGAAACGTAAATGATGAATTTTCTTAGAGGCAGCCTCTACTTATAGTCAATTCTTCCCTAAGAAAGCCCCATAATGAGGGGCAGCTAGGTGGCGCAGTGGATAGAGCACCAGCCCTGAAGTCAGGAGGACCTGAGTTCAAATGTGATCTCAGACACGTAACAGCTGTGTGACCCTGGGCAAGTCACTTAATCCCAATTGCCTCAGCAAAAAGCTGGGACACTAATGCATTGTTGGTGGAACTGTGAACGGATCCAACCATTCTGGAGAGCAATTTGGAGCTATGCTCAAAAAGTTATCAAACTGTGCATACCCTTTGACCCAGCAGTGTTTCTATTGGGCCTATATCCCAAAGAGATCTTAGAGGAGGGAAAGGGCCCCACATGTGCAAGAATGTTTGTGGCAGCCCTCTTTGTAGTGGCTAGAAACTGAAAACTGAATGGATGCCCATCAATTAGAGAATGGCTGAATAAATTATGGTATATGAATGTTATGGAATATTATTGTTATGTAAGAAATGGCCAGCAGGACTATTTCAGAGAGGCCTGGAGAGACTTGCATGAACTGATGCTGAGTGAAACGAGCAGAACCAGGAGATCATTATACACAGCAACAACAATATTACATGATGATCAGTTCTGATGGACATGGCTCTCTGCAACAAAGAAATGTCTCAAACCAGTTCCAATTGTTCAGTGAAGAAAGCCATATACACCCAGAGAGAGGGATATGAAATATGGACCACACCATAACATTTTCATGGTCTCTACTGTTGCTTACATTGGGTTTCCTTTCTCAGATCTTTTTTGTTCATGTAGATATAATTGTTCTTGCACAGCAAGATAAGTATTGAAATATGTACACATCTATTCGACTTTTCAAGTATTTTAATATAATTAACATGTAGTGGACTTCCTGCCATCTAGGGGAGGGGAGGGGACTGGGGGTAAAATTTGTAATGGAAAGCTTTGTAAAGATCAATGTTGAGGAACTACCCATACATATGTTATGCAAATAAAAAGTTTTCATAAAAATTTTTTTTAAAAAATAAATAAATAAAAAAGAAAGCCCCACAATTTAGCTAACATTTTAGTAAATGCTCTGTTATGTTTATTTCTAATACTATTCAATCCAACAAAATCCCACTATGGAAAAAATCCATGGCATTTACTTTCTTAGAGTCATTGTCATGTGATTTGGACTTGTACTTTGAAAGCTAACAATCTTTATGCAAACTGATGTTGAGAGAAACAAGCAGAACCAGGACATTGTCCACAATAAGAGCAAGAATGTGTGATGATCAACTATAAAAGACTTGGTTCTTCTCAGTGGTTCAGTGATCCAAAACAATCCCAATAGACTTTGGACAGAAAATGTCATCTGCATCCAGAAAAAAAAAAAAAAAACCAACAAAAAAAAAACTATGGAGATTGAATGGAAATCAACACATGCTATGTTCACTTCTTTTTTCTTTTTCTTTGTTTTTCCTCTCATGGTTTTTCCCTTTTGCTCTGATTTTTTTCTCTTCCAACATGATTAATAAAGCAATGTATATTATAAATAAATAAATAAATTGAAAGGTGAGTGCAAAAAAGAAAAGAAAAGAAAAGAAAAAGAATAACAAAGCTAACAATCTTAAGTCTTTGAATATGAATAAATTACAGTAATTCGTTTGGGTCACTAAGTACCTATTCATCACAAATAAACAAGAACACAGAGAATTGTGTGTGCATTATTTTCATCTAGAGAATGAATTTCTAATAAAGGAGCATTTTAATCCCCTTTTTCTGTTCCATCACCACTTTCAAACTTTAGTCTCTGCTATTAAATTGTCCTCTTCTCTACTCTGTCCATCTCCCTTTAGCTTAGTGTATTTCATGTATTTCTCTTTCACACACTACCTTCTAGACAAACCAGTCTATTAGCTGTGACCAATTCCATCCATTCTCATCTGTCCCAAATTTGCACATTCCCAACAACTGTCCCTCCTGTATTTGAAATTCACTGTCCAACTCACCATCTGCTAAACTCTTTGTCCTTCAAAGGGCAAGCATGGATCAATCATTATTTGTAATTTTGCTAGACATTCTTGAGTCAATGAGATCACAAATCTATTTGAGATTTTGAGTACTCCAAATGTCCATTTTTTTTTGTTTGTTTGTTTGTTTAACCAGGGTTTTTAAAGGAATCCAGTAATTGATTTTTCATCATATAGTCCTTTTCAGCAGCTCAATGAGTTTTACTTATCTAGGATTCTCATCTACTATATTTACTGAATTTTAAAAATTCTAACCATCTAAATTCAGTCTTTTCATCAAAAATATTTGAAAGTCCTCTAGTCCAGTGATGTTAAACTCAAATATAAATGGGGGCCTCTAATCTGGACAAAAGGATCCCTATAGGCTAGGTATTTTTTAAGTTTTAAAACGTAATGTTATATATATTTTACTGTTTTCCTTATTTATTTTGTTAAATTTTGTCTAATTCTATTTTAATCAAGTTCAGGTACACTTGAATGCTGCATGTGGCCTGATGTGTTTTTCATCTCTGTTCTACTCTACTAAAGTCTATTTTCTCTGTAGAATTATACCCAGTTTTTCAGGATAAATTGTATTTGATTGTTAATATTTTTCTTTTATTTTTTGGATATCATGTTCCAAAATTTTCTTTTCTTTATACTTGTTGCAGCATAGTCTTGTATGAGCCTTACTATGGTTTCTTGGAACTTGAATTTTTTTTTTCCTAGTTGTTTGCACCATTTTTCCTTTGATTTGGTAGTACTGAACATTAACTGTGGGGGCAGCGAGGTGGCACAGTGGATAGAGCACCAGCCAGGAGGACTTGAGTTCACATTTGGCTTCAGACACTTAATACTTCCTAACTCTGTGTGACCCTGAGCAAGTCACTTAAACCCAATTGCCTCAGGGGGAAAAAAAGAAAATTAACTGTGACATTTCTGGGTTTTTAATTTAGGTTTTTTTTTTAATCAGTCAATCAAAAATATTTTTAATCACACATCCAATGTTAGGTACTATGGTAGATATTGGGAAGAACTATAACTGGTAAAATCTTTCTGTTTTCATTTTGCCGTATGGTTGGTTCTAAGTGATATGAACAGTTTTCTTTCATGACTCTTTGAAATCTGCACAGAACACTTGCAAACATAGTAGATGCTTCATGAATACTCCTGAAGTTTTTAAGTTGAATCAGATGGGATTAACTAAAGTCTCATTGGTATAGAACCAGCTATACCAAAATCACTTACAATTGTTTCAGAGATCAACTATGCATCATCAACTATATTGACCACTCTTTAGAGTAAAACTTCTTAAATTGGAGGTAGTAATCCCACTTGGGATCATGTAATTGAATGAATCACAAAATTGTGATTGATAATCAGTAAATATTTGATTTTTATCACTATTCTATATATTTACCTAGGATCATGTAAAAATTTCTCAGGTGAAAAGGGATCACAGGTGAAAAAAAGTTTAAGAAGCTATTCTCTAAAGAATTTAAGATATTAGGCTAATGGTATCAATGTTGTTATGTTCAGTCAGTTAGCAATCCTACTAGGTGCTGTAGAATAGACACAAAGAACACTGAGCAAAGAACCTAATTTTAATAGGGGAAACAAGTATTATGTAAGTTATATAACATAAATATAAAGTGAATAAATACAAAGTAATTAAATAAAAGGTTATTTAAGAAGGAGGGCACCAATAATCAAAAGTAATCTGGAAAGCATTTCATGCATAAAATGATGACAATGATGATAGTTACATTTATATAGCACTTTAAAATTTACAGAATGTTTTACAAATATTATCCCATTTCCCACCCACCCCCTCTTACAATTATCCTGGGAGATGGGAGCTATTATTATCTCTTTTTTTATAGATGAGAAAACTGAAACAGATGTTAAGTGACTTGCTCATAGTCACACAGCTGATAAATATATGAGTTTGGATTTGAGCTATTATGAGTGTAGCTCCAATGCTACGTACCATTTGCTTGCCTCTGATGGTAATTAAGCTGCATTTTAAAGGAATAGAGTGCTTCTGAGGTGACAGTAATGTGAGAGGGATTTCTAGGCAAGGGAATGATCATGCTAAAAGCCCAGAGACTAGATTTCATATATGAAGAATAGAGAGAAAGCCAGTTTAGCTGGATTACAGAATAAGTAAAATCCATTTGAAAAGCCACACTGGAGCCAGGTTGTAAAGGAAATAAAAAACAAAAGAGTTTATGTTTTATCTTAGTTGAAATAGGAAGCCACTGGACTTGATTGAGTAGAAGTCATACTGTCAAATCTGCACATAAGGGATATTATTTTGTAGCAATGTGTAGGATGACTGCAGTGGTATTAGACCTGAGGAAAGAAGATAAATTAGGAGGCTGTTGCTATAATCTAGGTAAGAGGGAATGAGGGCCTGAACTAACATGATAACTGTATGAATAGAAAGAAGGTATTGGTAATTGGCTGTTTAGTCTGGACCTACTTCACTATTCATTTTCACATCATAAAAAGTTGAAGATATAAATAATAGTAATGTTAAGTTCCTCTCAATGGCTGAAATGGGAATTTTACCCCAGCTTAATAATTATTCCTAGGCAATGTGTCTACATAGCACACAGTGAAAGACAAGTTTGGCAATAATCAGTTATTTGATCAATTGAACATATCAGATAATGCCTCCCAGAAAACTGCCAACATTAAGCAAATTAGTTAATTGCTAGGTCTTATGGCACTGTGCGCCATCAGTCATCTATCCTAGGCTTCTTTTCTTCTTCGTCCTTGTCTTGGTCTTTTTCTCTCCATCTCTGTGAGCATCAGCTCCCATGAAATAGACAGACAGATAGAATAGATAGATAGACAGACAGACAGACAGACAAATAGATTTTTTAGTTCTCCCTTGAGCTCTAAATCCTATATCATTTATTGCCCTAGATGTCCTAAAGAAATCTTAAACTCAACATGAACACAGTTTAATTCATTTTCTTCCCCCCCCCCCTTCTCCCACAAGCTTTCTTCCTTCTAACCATTTGTATTTCTGTCAAAGGTACCACCATCTTTGTGGTTTCCCAGATCTTGACATTATTTTTGACTCCTTACTCTTTCCAATCAAATCATTTGGGGAATATTGCTATTATTTCATATCTTTTTCATTTAATCCCTTTTCTTCATTATTATAATTCTACCTTTAATACAGGTGATTATCACTTAACTAGCTTATTGTAACAGCTTCCTAATTGGCCTTTCTGCCTCAAGGTCTCACTTCTCCTGTCCATCCTATACACCGATACCAAAATATTTTTTATCTGCAGATCTGACCGTGTGACTCTACTATTTAATCAAATGCACTTTCTATTGCAACCAGCATGAAAGATAAATCCCTTTGTTTAGCTTTGAAATCCTTTCACAACTTGATCCCAATCTATCTAGATTCAGTGAGTATTGCTGTCCTCCCACACTCTGTGATCCAGCCAAATTGTCTTCTCTGTTCTCCACATATTACAGTCCACTAACTGTCTTTATGTGTCCCGTGTCTGGAAAATGTTCCCTCTTTACTTTGTCTTGTAGAGCCTTTTTCTTCCTATAAAATTCATCTTATACATAAAAACCATCTTATACATAAAACCTTTTCTGCTTCTCCCAGAAAGGTGGATCTCCCAATTGTTAGTTGCCTTCCTCCCAAATTACCTCTTAGTTAACTACTTTGTATATATTTGTATTTATTCATGTTATATTTATTCTGTATTTATCTTCATTAGAATGTAAGTTCCTTATAAATAGGTATTTTTCTTTCTTCAGACTTATTTTCTTGCACTCAGCATAGTGTCTACTGAGTTAATAAGTATTTATTAAATGCCTACTATGTGTCAAACACTGTGCTAAGCATTGGGAATACAAAGAAAGGTAAAAGATAGTCCCTGCCCTTGAGATCACAATCTAATGAGCATAAAAATAATAATACATAAATGCTTGTTGATTGACTGACTGGTCAAACATTTTCAGCTATCTGCATATTTGTGATTGTTTAGGCATTAGATAAAAAAAAAAAAAGCAATTTTTTTTTTTTTTTTTTTCATTAGATTGTGAGCTTCTTCAGGGCAGGAACTGTCTTTTGCCTCTTTTTGTATCTCCAAGTTCTTAGTGTATAGTCTAACACATAGTAGATACTTAATAAATGCTTATTGACTGGCTGAATTTAATTGAATTGACTGGAATTGAATCTGTATCTTTGATTCAATTTGAGTTATTTGAGGGTTCAAACTAGTTTTCAAGAGAGTATTTTTGTTGTGTATATGTGTGTCTATATATAAATATATAAACATATGCACATGTATGTACATATATGCATTTTTTAAATTTCAAGTTTACAAATGCAGGTACTTTTATCTATTCAGTTCTCAAGCTCTGTAGACCTTTCATAGAACACCTTCACAAGTTCGTATGGCCAAAAATACCTTTTTCTTCAGTGGCTAGACTAGGGTTTGACAATTTAGCTTTCCAATGACTGACACTGGGCAGGAGGAGGAAGAACATATTTGAAGCCCTTCCAGATTCATAGGACTTGCCAGAACTTGCACTCCCATAACAGTTGAGTACCCAGAGCCACTTCTAGTACACCAGGAAGGTACTTAAGGAAGACTTGAGTCATTGCCTCCAAAAAAAAAATTCCAGGAATGAGATGGATAGGTGGAGTTGACTGGTTTTTTTTGTTTGTTTGTTTGTTTGTTTGTTTTTTATATTTTATTTTATTTTATTTTTAATTGGCAAAACATGTGTATGGGTAATTCCTAAACATTAACCCTTACGTTAAGGAATTACCCATACATATGTTTTGCAAATAAAAAGTATTAAAAAAAAATTAACCCTTACAAAGATTTCTGTTACAAATTTTCCCCCCTACTCCCCACCCCTCCCCTACATGGCAGGATATCCACTACATGATAATTATGTTAGAATACTTAAGAAATTGAATATATGTATAGTTATTGCATCATTTTTTGTGCAGGAGAAATTGTATCTACAAGAAAGAATAATCCGATAAAGGAAATACAATGCAAGAAAACCTCAATAGAGATCATGAAAAGGTTATGTTGTGGTCCACATTTCATATCCCTCTCTCTGGGTGTATATGGTTTTCTTCAGTGAACAATTGGAACTGGTTTGAGACAATTCTTTGTTGCAGAGAGCCATGTCCATCAGAATTGATCATCATGTAATATTGTTGTTGCTGTGTATAATGATCTCCTGGTTCTGCTGGTTTCACTCAGCATCAGTTCATGCAAGTCTCTCCAGGCCTCTCTGAAATCATCTTGCTGGTCATTTCTTAAAGAACAATAATATTCCATAACATTCATATACCATAATTTATTCAGCCACTCTCCAATTGATGGGCATCCATTCAGTTTCCAGTTTCTAGCCACTACAAAAAGGGCTGCCACAAACATTCTTGCACATGTGGGTCCCTTTCCCTCCTCTAAGATCTCTTTGGGATATAGGCCCAGTAGAAACACTGCTGGGTCAAAGGGTATGCACAGTTTGATAACTCTTTGAGCACAGCTCCAAATTGCTCTCCAGAATGGTTGGATCTGTTCACAGCTCGGTGGAGGTGACTGTTAAGCAATAATGAATGATCTGTATTTGACTTTATTATTATTATTTTTTTAACCTGAAAGCTAGCATCTTCATCAGGGAAGAGCTCCTTAAAATCATGCCAGGAAATTCTGCCTTCATTATTCTTGAAATGTATTGGCGGTATCTCACCCACATAGTTATTGAATAACAATCTCTTCTACCTTATAGACAACTGATCCCAGAGAAGCATGGCTAGAATTTTGTGTTTCAGGAATTTGGGGAAAAACCGGATTGTCATGCCTTTTGGATAGTATATCCAGCAGTCATTCCTCAGAAAACACTCCAACTGCATATTTCTCTTTACTTTTTTCTTAAATCTAAGTATATATATATATATACTTTTTTTACCTTACCGTATTTCCCCTCAGTTTTCCTTCTCCTTCTCCCTTCTAGTGATCCATGCCATCAAATAAATAATGTTTTTAAGTTAAAAAACAGAAAAAGAGGGAAAATCATCACTGATTGATTCATTGAAGAAGTGTAAACACCTTTAAAAATACTATTTGTTCTATAGGATAGTTCTCTAAGAAGGAGAGGAGAAAGGATACAGAGTCAGGAATAACTGTAATGATTTAAGAAACAGAAGATATCAATACAAATAAAGAATAAATCTGAAAATATGTTCAACGTACCTCATTCATGGACCTCTCATCTATGCAAAGCTGGATTTTTTTGTTTTTTGCCTTTTTATATATCTTATTGGAATCTTATATGTTCTTTGTAATTCTGCAACATTCACTTGATTTTTTTATAGTTTTTTTTTTTTCATTTACATTGTTGTAGTCATTATATATATTGTATTCTTGGCTCTGCTTACTTCACTCTACCTCAGCTAATGTAGACTTTTTTTGTATTTATAATATTCATCATTTCTTCCATCACAGTTATATTCCAATACATTTATGCACTACAATTTGTTTAGCTATTTTTCAATCAATGGGTGTCTATTTTGTTTCTAATTCTTTTCTATCCCACAAAAGTGGTGCAAAAATATTTTGGTTTATCTGGAAATTTTCTTTTATCAATGATCTCTTTGGGGATAAGCCTCATAGTGAAATCTCTAGGTCAAAGGGAACAGGCATTCTAGACATTTTAATTGCAAATTGCTTTCTGTGTTTATGGCTATCACTACCAACAATAAACTAGTGTTCTTATCTTCCCAAAATTCCTCCAACATTAACTTTTCCCAACTTTTATTTGTAGGGTATGAGACAAAGCCCCAGGTTGTTTTGATTTGTATTTCTAGTATTAGTGATTTGGAATGTTCTTTCATACAGTTGATTTTTAATAGTTTATGATTATTTTTAATAACCTTAATAATCATCTGACCATAACTAACAATATAGTTATAAATATGTGTAACTAAAAGTCATATACATATGTATACACACATATATATATGTAGCATATAAACACATAACATATCTGTTAACTATTACATATGTTGAAAAATAAATTCTCACCAGAGAAATCTGATACAAAGATTTTTCCCCCATTTGACCACTTTCCTTTGTATCCTAGGTGCATTAATTTTCTCTATGCAGAAATTTTACAATTTCATGTAATCAATTATCAGTTTTATTTTTTATAATTACCTCTATCTCTTGTTTCAGCAAGAATATATTTCTATATATTTTGCACATGTTTTTAGCTTTTTGAAACAGGATTCCCCTCTATTATGGCCTCTTGGATTTTGTCATCATATAGAAATATTGTGGTTTTTTGAGTGTTTACTTTATACCTAATGACTTTGTTTAAGCTATGAATTATCTCAATTACTGATTTCCTAGGATTTTCCAAGTAAACTATCATGTCACCAGCAAATAGGGGTAGTTTTATCTCTTCTTTATCTTTACATCTTCAATCTCTTTTTTTCTTATCTTATTACTATCCCTACTGTTTCCAGAACTATTTTCCAGAACTTACTACTATTACTATCATTCCCAAATAATAGTAGGGAGATCAGATATCTTTGCTTTACTTGTGAATTTATTGGAAAAAGCTCTCATATATCTTCACTGTATATGATACTTGTTCTTGGTTTTAGATACGTATTTTTTGTTACATTAAAAAAAAAATTCCCTGATGCTAAATGAAGTAAGTAGAAGTAAGAGAACATTGTACACAATGGCAACAAAATTATGTGATAATCTGCTCTGATGGACTTGGCTCTTTTCAACACTGAGGTGATTTAAGACAATTCTAATGGATTTGTGATGGAGACTCTGGGGACTGAATGTGGATCACAGCATAGTATTTGCACCTTTTTTGTTGTTGTTTGCTTGCTTTTTTTTTTTTCTTTCTCATTTTTTTTCCTTTTTGATCTGATTTTTCTTATGTAGCATGATAAATGTGGAAATATGTATAGAATAACTGCACATGTTTGAAATATATTGTATTGCTTACTATCAGGGCTGGAGGGACAGTAAGGGGGTATGGAGAAGGAGGGAGAAAAACTTGTAACACAAGGTTTTGCAAGGGTAAATGTTGAAATTTATCTTTGCATGCATTTTTGAAAACTAAAAGCTATTATTAAAAATTTTTTTAATGTTCCTCTGTGCCTATATTTTATAGGACTTTTTAGCACAATATATATATATATATATATTTTGTCAAAGGCTTTTTCTACATCTACTGGGATCATAAATCATGTGATTTTAGATGTTTTTGGTTTTAGTATGATTAAATATGTTCATTCTTTTCTTAATGTTGATTCATCCTTGAATCCCTGGTATAAATTTAATATGGTTATGATGAATTATTTCTTGGATAACTCTAGGTCTGAAAAAACCTAGTTAAGAAAAAAACAATTCCTGAATTTTTAAGTTCTGCTGTTACACTAGTTATGTCAAATGGAAATAATAACAGTAAGATACTAGGGCATGGCCATACAGTGCTCTTTTCAGGTTTCATTTACTGGATTTACCTCATAGACAAAGCTACTTCATGATGAGGATTTTTTTTAGTGCTTAAATATCTAACCCTTAGGTAAGGTCAAAGATGAAGGCTTATAGGCTGAATTCTTCTCTATAGTATAATCATGTTAAATGTTCCAGTTCATCCATGAGGCAGTTTCTCAATGTGCCATCTGCTCAATATATTTAAGGTTAGGAAATACTATTCCTTCTTCTTTTCTACATTTTCCCCTAATATTTCTACTGAAATCCTATGCTAGTCAACTCCAAAATAAGGGTTCAGAAGGTTATAGGGGGACAAAGATTAGGTGCTCATTCAGGAGATGAGAAGATGGGCTACCTCCACACTAACATTCAGATTCAGTCATGAAGCATGTTCCCAACACAGCCATACCTTTCCTTCTCTCCTAAACATTTTCCTACTCTTTCCTCCCCACTCTTACCCCTACTCATCCTTTGCTGTGCAAGCTTCTAATCTCTTCTCAGCCCAATGCTGTATTTTCAGGGCACTTACAGCCTAAATACTACCAGATACTGACAACAGCAACTACATAGGTGCTATTGAAAAAATTAACTCCTGACCCCATACCTGCTCCTGACTCCCAGATCACTTTGTGATTGTGCTAAGCTCTTCTGTGCAATGACAGGTAGAATGATCCCAACTCTTCCCCTTTCCAGTTTGGATGGAACAAAGTAACCTCAAAAGATGAAAAGACATAAATAGACTTTGATGTATATCATTGATTTCAATGAATTGTTTTTCCCAAAAAAACTCATCCCACTTCTTTTGAGGGCATTTTTTTTTTCTCATCATGCTGCTTTATGATCATGGAATCATCTTCAGCTCCTCGTTCTATACATATGAAAATCAGTGGATTATGGCTATATTCAGATTGCGTCTATTCAAAATAACTAAACCTCTATTACTGCTCTCTCAATCACTACAAAGAATCAAAAATCTATTGCCTTCTACTTTTAAAGAAGAAAAGGTGAACAACTGATAACTATATTTAATGTGTTTTAAACATTTTTAAAGTAGCAGTTTGTTGCTAGTTTGAGTCTATTTCATTTCTGACTAAATGACTTTTTTTTTCTGACTAAAATGACTTTTAGTGTGGTTCATTATTTCCATGTGGAATTGAGCTTTGTAAAACCATAGATAAGGAGAATTTAATGGAATCGTGGATTGTGAAGATGCTTAGAAAAGTTTAAATTAAATGCTTGATTTGACAGAAATATTCCTTTTTGAGGTAAGATTCTTATTTTGTCTTGAGCTATTCTCTCAATTCTTCTTGCTTCTCCTGGAGTTAGGCCTAGAGTCCATGACTATTTGGAATATTTAGAAACATGCTTTACTTAAGTTACACATTCAGAGGTGTCCCACTGACCTCCAGAGTCCCTTTTGGAGGAACAATAGCATTTGGAGATTATTTTTCTAAGAAAAAAAATACTAATACTAGCATCTATTCTATTCAGGGTGATACACCCCACTCCCATTCCTGTTCATCCAAGCCACTGGATTTCCAGGTGGCAGATGTCCTCACTGCTTATAAAGGAGCCAGCAGGTCCTATTCTTCATGAAGCTGAAATATTTAAGGAAAGGCATGCAGCAGGAAATTAGCTCCTCTTGGATAAAACTAAAGTAGTGATGCTCAAAAAGTTTCCTTCAAATTGGAAATCTCCAAATCAATTGCATTGATTAACTAAGTAGCAAGGTCTTGTGGCCTATCTGGAATTCAAAAAGACTTAGTTTAGAGTCCTGCTTCTGACACATAATGACCATGTGATCTTGGGCAAGTCAGTTAACTTCATAATTCTAACCTTCATACTCCAAAATCTTTTTTTAAAGTGAAAAATAATAGAGTAGTCAATCTATGTCAACTGAAGTGAAAACACAATTATAGACCAAAACAAAATTATAAATAGATAAAACAGACTTAATTAGTATATTATGGAAAAATGAAGAAGCAAAATACATTTGTTTTTAGAAAGTTCAAAAGTATAATTTAGCTTAAAATAATTACTGTGCATGTGCCACAAGATAAAAGGTGAGATGGACACATAAAGTATAAATCAGAAATATACCTCATATATATTTCTAATTGTTTTAGCTTTTAACTTTTATTGTAAGTTTTCCATTTACCCTTGGAATTTAATCAATTAATCAAAATGTCTTTTCATTAAGACTACCATGTCCCTGGCAGTTAAGCAAAGTCTCACAAATATTTTGTACCTTCTTATCTCTACAAGATAGGCATATGATGTTTATTAATGACCTATTGCATATCTGTTTCAGCCCCTAACCTCCAGACTCCTATCTTAACTGTTGCAGATGAGAGACTGAGTGTGATTATATCTAATCACTACAATCCTTTAGCCCAGTCACTCTTAAAACAAACCTTGACTGCAGCCTACTCCCTGTCTCAATATGAAGTACAAAAATATAATTACATTTGATACGTGGGTTGTTAGTACAGTACCAGTAGTCCCTGTCACTGCTGGGTCAGAGAGGGATTGAGGCAGGCATGTGCCTGTCAGAAAAGGCCAGCTATGACAAGCAGCAGGTGGGGAAAATATGGCACCAGATTTGACTGGTAGTGGGGAGGAGCAAACCAGGGACTTGGGGTTGTAGAGTTTGAGGGCAGGGCTCCAGGTCCTGGAAAGTTGCAAGAAGTTCCCATGGAAAATGGATAATAAGGTGGGGACAGAGAGGGTGATAGGGTTGGAAAAGCAAAGCAGGAACAATTTTTTTAATTTAAGTTTTTAACTTTCAAAACACATGCAAGTTGCATTGTGTTGCCTTTCTCTGATTTTCTTTTTTTTCTTGTAGATAGGATTTTTCTTGCATAACTTGTCAAGTATTTCAACATTATTAACATGTAGTGGACTTCCTGCCATCTAGGGGAGGGGAGGGGACTGGGGGTAAAAGTTGTAATGAAGAGCTTTATAAAGATCAATGCTGGGAACTACCCATACATATGTTATACAAATAAAAAGCTTTAATTAAAAAAACAAAACAAAACACATGCAAGGATAATTTTTTCAATATTGATCCTAGTGTTCTAATTTTTTCCTCTCCTTTCCCTCACCTCCTTTCCTAGATGGCATGTAATGCAATATATATATATTAAACCTGGTAAAAATATATATTAAATCCAAAATAGGCACATATATATATATATATATGTATATGTATACAATTATCTTGCTGCACCAGAAAAATCAGATGAAAAAGTTAAAAAAAATGAAAAAGAAAATAAAATTCAAGCAAACAACAGAAAGTGAAAATACTATGTTGTGATCTACTCTCAGTTCCCACAGTCCCCTCTCTGGGCGTAGATGGCTTTCTTCATCACAAGATCATTGGAACTGGCATCAGTCATCTCGTTGCTGAAAGGAGCCACATCCATCAAAATTGATCACTACATAATCTTATTATTACTGTGTACACTGTTCTCTTGGTTCTACTCACTTCACTTAGCATTAGTTCATGTAAGTCTCTCCAGGCTTCTCTGAAATCATAACAGGAACACTTTTACTAGGCTTCAGATGCAAGATGGAAATCAGGGTAAGAGAACATGATCTCAGTGGCCAAGGTTAGAACACCTTTCTTATGATTACTTCTAGTGATGGAGCAGCCAGGTGACATAGTGAATAGAATAGTGGCCCTGGCATCAGGAGTACCTGAGTTCAAATTTGGCCTCAGACACTTACTATGTGACCCTGGACAAGTCACCTATCCTGATGTTTGAGTTTTCTTGTTTGTAAAATCAGCTAGAGAAGAAAATGACAAAGGCAAGGGCAAAGCCACTCTACTCTTTGCTAAGACCCTAAAAAGGAGATCATGAAGAGTCAGAAGTGATTGAAAAATGGCTGAACAGAATTGATAGCTAATACATTGAGCTCATAACAGTTTCTGAACTATTTTATCTTGTCATTTAACTCTTACAATATCAGGAAGTGCAAGTGTTATTATCTCCATTTTCAGATAAGGACCAGAGAGAACTTCCAACTTCAAATCTAAGCATCTTTTCCATTATACCATATTGCTTCCTTCCAATTAATATTTACAAAAGCACTTTATGATTACAAAACACCATTCAGAGTACCTCTGAGCAATCTGTTGAATTAATGTACCCAAATGTTATTATCATCCCCATTTTATAGTAAGACTCAAGTGGCTTGTGTAAGGTCACATGAGTGGTGAAATGAATTCAAATCTAAGACTTCTGATTCAAATCCAATGTTCTGTGTCACATTGCTTTTCAAGTTATTTGATTTTTCTAGAACCAGGACATGAGGTTGAGAAAGTCAAAGAGAAGATAGTCTCAAATATCATTTGTGCTATTTTGAACTATGGACCATGAGTCTTAATGTTTCAGGAAAGTACAGGGAGGACCTGAAACAAAAGACAGGTAGGAGTTAAATGACCTCAATGTTAATGGAAAGATCAGGAGAAAGGAAGGTAGAGAATTGAATGTAAAATGATTATTTTCTGAGAATTTACTATAAATCCATTTTTTGAAATTAAGAAAACATTTTCTTATACTAATAGCATTATAGATACTTAGAAAGTACTATTATTGATGAAATCATCAGTCTGTTAAAGTAGAGGTCTGATCATGTCACTTCTCTGCTTATGTATTCACTCATTTAAGAATAATCAGTGATTTCCTATTACTTTGAGGAAAACTTATTTGTTTGACATTTAAAGCCCTTCACAATCTGCCTACCTCTCTAGACTGATATCACTCTTCCCCACACACTGGTTTTAGCAAAACTAGACTACTTGCTATTCCCTTTATTTTCTATCTCTTATTTCCACCTTTTTGCATAGGTTACTCAGCCTGTACCTCCCAGCCCTGGAATACTATCCCTTACCCCTACTTCTTGGAATTCTTATCTCTCTTAAAGTTTCAGCTCATGTACCACATCCTTCAAGAGGCTCTTCTTGATTCTTCCACCTCTTAGTAACTATTTCTCCCCTTCCCCCTGAAATTATTGTGTACGTGTATGTATATATGTATGTTTACATACAAAATTATATATATATATATATAACATATATACACACATATATATCTTATATTTGTTTATCTGGGTACATATTATATTCCGTAACCACCACCATCCCTCTCCCTCCTCCACTCTTCAGTGAATGCAAACTTCTGAAGAGCAGGGCAGGGAATGTTTTGTTTTTACCTTTATATCTCTATAGCCCAACAAAGTGTCTGTTGCTATTTAATTGTTTTAGCAATGACTCCCTTTTTGGAATTTTCTTGGGAAAGACTCTGGAATTATTTGCCATTTTCTTCTCATTACAGATGAGGAGACTATTACAAGCAGGCTGACCCAACTAGTAAGAGTCTGAGGCCATTGCTATATCCACTAAAAGTGCCCAGCACATTTTAATTGTTTAATAATTGAATTGAATAATATTACTAAAAGAAAGAACAGGGTGATTTTTCCTCTAGTTGGAATGCTTATGAAGAAGAGTCAGAATTTCCATAGAATAATTATTATAAACCTAAAGTCATTTCCTAGCCAAATGAGATAATAAAGTAGACCTTTAGTATAGGATAGTGTATTTATACTATCTCACTTCATATACATATATATATATATATCACAGCTTCCTCTAGAAGGAATTTGTGCATATATCTGGCAATGAACTTTGACATCAAAAAATCAGTCTTGCTGAGGTCATGCAGCTTTGCCTCCAGGAGATCAGACACTGGGAAAGGACTGGGTTTTTGGGGGGTTTTGTTTGTTTTATTTTTCCCAGAGAAGTTTATGAACACAGTCTACTAATATGCAGGAGAGTGGTCATCTTCCCTGGAAGGGCATACTCCCATCAATGAAATCCCTGATCCTTGAAGGACTGAAATATCTTCCTACTAGAATAAAATAGGGCGTATAATAAGGTGGAGGATCAGGTGCTTATCTAAAATGCAATTCCCTGGGGGGATCCAGTGGGAGAATTGCTAGAGAAAGCACGGTGTTTTCATTGAGTGTACTCTTTGGTCTAGTACTTAACCCAGTGTCTTACACATTTAGCATAGGAGATGCTAAATAATTGCTAGCTGATTAATCCTACATAGTAGGCATTTAATATCTGTTTATTGAGTCTGATAGACAACTTCAGGTTTGTTTACAATGTCTAAATTATTGCTAGAATAGCCAAGAAAATACCTGCAGCTTCTTGTCAACAGGCTATCCTCTAGTTCTTTTCTTATTGTTTTAAGTTTATAATACCCCAGGTAGAGAATTTGGCCTGGTTTATATCTTCCAAGAAGCTTGCTAATTTATTTCATTCAATTAATATTCTTTATTAAATCTGGATAATAACACTTTCCCCTTTTAGAATAATTTGTTTAGTGTACATTATTTATAGTTGCATAGAATTTGTAACTGAGCTGCTTTTGATTCAAGAATGACTAATAAATTGTATATATCTTCTTCCAAAGTAATTCTTTTTTAATATTTTGACTATAAACAAGTTGATTTTTATAGTACTATAAAACTCTCACTATAATACTGTCATTTTCTCAATTCCCCCTGAGCTAGATTTTTTTCTAATGCTGCTTTGTTAGTTGTTTCCTGGTCCAGTGTTAAAAGCTTTCACCATCTTCTTCCTTACATACAGTCTGAAAGATTTGCTGCCTGTAACTGCAAAAATCCCAGTCATTTTCTTTATGTAATCATATACATTTATGCCATAGGATGCAGAGAATGGTTAATTGTGTGCCACATTACTTATATGGTGCATTAAGTGGCCTTCATACCAAAAAGGAAATTGGTTGAGAAGACTGGAGCCCTCTATTCATCAAATAATATTTTCTATCATAAATAATATATATGTTCAATCATATATGTGTTTGTATGTGTATAAGCATGTATATATGCATATTTTAGTTGTATGCATGTATGTATGAGGGGACATGACTAACTCAGGAATTTGTTTTGCTTGATTACACATGTTTATATTGGATTTTGTTTTCCTTGCTTTTTCATTGTGGGATTGAGGTGGAAGTAAGAGAGTTTGGACTGGAAATAAGAAATTGAATTTTAAAAAATAACAATAGCTTACAAATCTATAGTATTTTAGCTATATAATTTCATTTGATCCTCCTACAGATTAATGAGATAGGCACTATTAATATTGTGATATCCATTTTGTAAGACTCCCGGGACAACAAATGATTTGCCTGGAGTTAAGTAGCAAAGGCAGGACCTAACTACATTCAGTTTTTTTCAAAATCCTAATTCAGTACTTCCTTCTACGTTTTCTTGCCTCTAATGGAAAAACAAAACAAAACCAAAAATACTTTAAAGGGTTCTTTAGTGCTTTAAAATCTAATAGGAACTGAAGTACTCCAGAAATTAGAGGGGATAGTAGATGGGAAAGTAGGATTTCTAATTCTTGAGCCAGTCTTTAAGCGCTTAAAACTGCATTAAGACTTTTGGGACACTCTATATAGCTTTTGCTAAACGAATATTGCACCAATATGAGATAACAGAAATAAAGATTTCTTAAATAATATGACTGTGAAGTAGGTGGAGGAGATTGAGGAGAGAAGCAGTTGTAGTTAAAAAATCATGAATCATTGAGTTAGAAAAGACTTTAAAAGCCATTTTTCAACCACCACTTTGTTCCTTGTTTTTGCCTTTCTCTGTCCCCCCTCCCCCTCTTTTTTAGACTCTTCTATTTACATTCTATGGGCATTCACCAATGCTCAATCCTCCATTTTCTCTCTTTGAATATATTCTCTCTCCATGAATTTATCCTTTCTTGTCCTTAGCTATCCCTGTTTTTCTGATAAATTCCAGATCTTTCTTTATACTATGACCTCTTACCATCTCCAATGCACAATTTACAACCACATGAATGATTAAAACTACTTCTATTCAGAGGAATTACTGTCCCTTGAAATGTAATGGTGAACTCACATGTGTTTCTTCTATAACTTCCCCTTTTGTATTTGGGAGTTAGTTGAGAAGTGTTTATTATATCAAAGCAAAAAGTATTCAAATAAACAACCCTCCCTCTCTGGCAACTCCCCTAACTCTCATGAAGCCCTCATTTTTTCAGCCATTGAGACATTTAAGCCATCTATTTCCAATCAATACATCCAATATTATCATCACCAAGAACTGTACAATTTTCCTTCCAAGAGTAAAGAAAATGGGTCTAAAAATACACAGAACTATAGCTATATAAATAAAAATAAAAATAAATGACAATAAAACTTAAATATTAAAAATAGCAGACTATTCTGACTTGTTAAACTTCAAACACATAGTCTTCTCCTTTAATGAAAGATAGCTAATTACAAACATGTCCATTTCATGAGACATTTATGAAGTTCCTGTTTTGTGATAGTCACTATGCTAAGTGTTGGGGGTACAAATTCAAACAAAACGGACAGTCCCTTCTCTTGAGGGAGTACTGGAAAGGATACCCCCAGGGAGACAATATGGCAGACAAGTCTCACAAGGAAGATTCCAAAGAGAAAGAAGGAGGGAGGTGAAGCTATGCATTGCAGACACTCATTTGTAGTATTTTGCATAACATTTTTAGAGTATATTTTGTTTGTGTTTTTTATGTTTGTTTCCTTAAAACAAAATTGTATATGTATGTATGTATGTATGTATTTTAAAATATCTTCCAAATGTCTCCTGGGTTTGTCTCTTTCTCTTCATTCCCACTATCATCACCATTGTTCAGGTCCCCATCATGTCAAGATTATTGAAACAGCTTTCCACTCCTCCCCCTCCTCCATGTCCTCCTTTTTTCAATCTGCCTTGTTTTTTGTTCTTAATTTTTGAAGAGTTCCAATGATACCACAAGGTGATGTCTTGACGAGGGTGTAAATTGGCTTTAATTGAGGCACAGTTGCACAAAGTTGTCAACTTCACTCTTCCTTTGAAGTCCAGTGGCAGGATACAAATCAAAGTGACTGTTGATAAGCTGGGATGTAGTGGATGACCTTGTCTGACCAATGTCTGACCAAACTCCAAGCATTCCACAGCCTTGCTTCAGGCACCTTCATGGCCATTGGAACAAATTGTTCTCATATGCCCATTCTGCCAGAGAAAGGCTTCACATATTTGGGATAAACATCCTCCTAACTCACCAACAGATTTGAGACCTGTTGGTCATTCCAGTAAACTGTTTTGGCAGATGTGGTCTCTCCGAAAGCTACAGTTTTGTGGAGCCCTGTGTGAGAGTTGGATGACAGGTAGACACCAAAGGTGAATGAACAGCTCTGAAAAGGGCTCAGCCAATCCTCACACCAGAGGTGCTCATCCTCATGAATTCTCTATATATGAGCTAATTCTTTGATCTCAGGAATATAGTACAACAACTTCCCAAAATAAAGAATATAAACTTTTGTCTACATCCCTGGCACCTAGCAAAGTGTCAAGATTAAATAAAGTAGATGCTTAATAAATACTGTTATTTAATTAATATGATCATGTCACTCCCTTGCTAAAGAGAATATTCTAATGACTCTCATTGTTGATTCTATATCACATACCCTCATCTGAAATTAAAGTCCTACAAAGTCTGGTCTCTTCCTATCTGCAAGACCTATTTTCCACTGATTCCTAATACAAACCCAAAGGCACGCTGGTAAATGTTTAACAACTATTTCTCCAAAGGGGGAAAAAAAAAGTCTGCATAATACACTTTTAAGTTTAATATTCATAATTGATATTTTCTCCATCATTTTCTTAAGTCTAGACAAGCAATGGAATAGACCAAGCTCTAATTTATAGCATTGGCTGATTTCTGAGGTATAAATGATCACACTGAAAATATAATCATTGGGTTCTTGGGTTCCTTTGAGTTGGGTTCAGCACAACACTATCTAACCTGTGCCTTGATGGATGTCATGCTCATTCCCATCCTATGTGCTATCATCCAATTACTTGATGTCTCCCCTACTCTTCTATGCCTATCATGAATCTACTCATTTTTCCAAATCTACTTCAAGTGTCATGTTTCCTATGAAGCCTTCTCTGACAATTTGAGCTCACACTGACAACTTCCTCCTTTTTAAATTCCCATTACACCTGTCCCATTCACCTGGATACCTAATTGCATCCTGGATTCAGGCTATTCTCTAATTATGCTGTAAATCTCAGTTTTCTGAGGCAAGAGAGGAGGATGCACAGTGCAAAGAACAGCATATTAGGCATCAGAAGATCTGAGTTCCAGTTCCTGGTTCCATAACTTACTAACTTTGTAACCACAGGAACTCATTTATCCTCAAGCCTCAGTTTTCTCTTCTATAAAAGGGAGATAAATTTCTTTACTTAACCAGCAGAAAGTTCATGAGGATTTGTTGACGCAATGGGTATAAAATGTTGAAAGATAGGAATTATTATACAGATATAAGGGATCATCATTATTAGTATTATTAATTGTTTTCTTTTTTGAGACAGTTGGGGTTAAGTGACTTGCCCAGGGCCATACAACTTATTAAGTGTCTGAGGTTGAATTTGAGCTCCTGTCCTCTTGACTCCAGGGCTGGTGTTCTATCTACCCTATCATCTAATTGACCCTGTTAATTATATTTTGAGGCAATGTTGTCCAGTGGATAGGGCAATGTTTTAGAGTCAAGAAGGTATGGGTTCATGCTCTACCTGAGACTTATACCAGCTGTATTATTTCAGAGCAAGTTGATTAATTTGATTGTGCTTTACTGTAAGACTCTGAATTCTAGGGGAATAACACTGAGTCACACAGGGAGTTCCCCAGGCTGATAAAATTAGGTATTGCTCTTCAGTGCTAAATCTGGAATTACCTTGTCACTGTTCCCATCCAGAAGTGGATCAGCTCTTTTGGTCAATAGCCTTATTTTGCCCATCAGAGCATATCTTGTCTTTGGTTCTGATTCCTAATTCTCCCTACCCCTTATTATCACAGGCTATTTTCCCTGACTTTTACTGCCAAGCTCTCTTAGTCTTACCTCCACATTTTGAATTCCACCTTTGAAAAGGGATCAGGTAATTGCAGCAACAGATCAATCAAGTCCTTTACTTGTCACTCATGGCATACAAGAATGAGACTTTAAAAAGTCTGAGCAGGCCATGAGGGCTGTATGTTTTGGATGTGATCCAGTAAAGTGAAGGAACTGCTTTGAAAAAGGGCAGAATACAAAGGCAAGATTTTTATGATGAGCTTTCCTACAGAGATATATACCCTCCACTGAAGTGCAATTCTGATGTGGTCAACTAATTAACTAATTAATTAACAGTCATTAAGCATCTACTTTATGCTTGACATAAAGGGAAACAGACAAAAATGATATAGTCTGTACTTTGAAGGTGCTTATATTCTCTATGAAGAGATAGTATGTATACATAAGTATACTCAAAATCCATGCAAAATAAATGGAAAGTCATTTGGAGGAGGAAGACACTAAAAGTAAGAAGATCAAGAAAAGGTTCATGTAGAAAGTTCAAAGCTTTGAAGGAAACAAGGGATTCTAAAAAGCAAATGGGAGGAAAGGGTGGTTTCCAGAATAGGGAGATATTGGGGTAACTAGGTGGCACAGTGGATAGAGCACTAGCCCTGAAGTCAGGAGGATCTGAATTCAAATGTGACCTCAGACACTTAACACTTCCTAGCTGTATAACCTTGGGCAAGTCACTTAATCTCAATTGCCTCAGCCACCAAAAAAAAAAAAAAAAAAAAAAAGCAGAAAAGGGAAATAGTCTCAATAATGCCTATGCTGAATGAAGTGAGTAGAACCAATAGAACTCATTGTACACAAGAACAGCAATATTATGTGATGATCAACTACAATAGACAGCTCTTCTCAGCAATACGGTGATCCAAGACAATTCCAATAGACTTAGGATGGAAAATGTCTTTTGTATCCAGAGAACTATGGAGACTGAATGTGGATCAAGGCATAGTATTTTCACTTTTTTGTTTGTTTTTTCTTTCTCATGGTTTTTCCCTTTTGTTCTGATTTTTCTTGCACAACAAGACAAATATGGAAATATATTTAAAAGGATTGCACATATAACATTGAAAGTTGAAAAATATCTTTATATGTATTTGGAAATATAAAATACTATTGAGAAAAAAAAAAAGAGCTGTAGTAGTTCCTTCCAAATTGGAAAGGTTTAGAGTACTTTACCATTGCAACATCTCCTTCTCTCCTGACATGGCCACCATCCTGGTACAGACCTTCATCACCTCATGCCAAAATTATTGCAATAATATGATGGTGAGTTTGCCTGCCTTACATCTTTTCCCAATCCAATCCATCTTCTAATTAATTTTTTAAAAGCATAGTTCTAATCATCTCTCTACCTACTCAGTCAATAAACTTCAGTGGCTCTGGATTGCTCTAAGAGCAAATCCAAAATGCTGTTTGACATTCAAAGCCCTTAATAACCTAGCCCCCTCCTACCTTTCTAATTTTCCATACCTTACTCCTTAACATGTACAATTCAATCCAATGACCCTGGCCTCCTAACTGTTCTATAAATAAGACATTCCATCTCTTGGCTTTAGTATTCTCTCTAGCTGTCCCCTATGCTTAGAACTACTGACCTTCCTGTCTTGCTTTAAATTCCAATTAAAATTCTTCTTTCTACAGGAGGCCTTCCCCAACACTTAATAACAGGGCTTTCCCTTGTTAATTAATTATTTCTTATTCATCCTATATAGTTTGCCTTGACTATGTTTCTTTCTGTGTTGTCCCTCTCATTAAATTATAAACTTCATGAAGGCAGGTAGTGCAACCAGGTGAGAAAATGAGATGTCTGAGTTTTGTCATTCTCTCTTTAAATGGGGTTTTGTTGTTATTATTATAATGATGATTATCAGTTGTCCAAAAATCAGTCTAATTTCAAAGAAGCTTATCATTAGGTTGGCCAAAGTAACTGTGAAAAGCCATCTAATGCATCATAGAGAGGTTGTGGAGTGCACCAGGGAGAGAAAACCTTAAGTGGAGAAACCAAAGATACTCAAGTATTTTATGTTTACATAGAGACATAGATGAACAACCCATGATCATAAGTGTAAGAGAAAATAAAAGAACACAAAAGGACGAACATTAAAGTTCTATGAAAATTTAAAGCTGGAAGGAACATTACAGATTATCTAGTTCAACTGCTTCAGTTATTTAAAAATAAGTATACTGAGGCTAAGTGTTGAAGAAACCTGTCTACCATAATACAATGAATAAGTAGCAGATCTAATGTTGAGTACTTATCTGACTTCAAATCCAAAATTCATTCTACCAAAACACATTTATTCCATAATGACGACTTATCCTCTTTTCCTTTGCTTACTTCTACCTTCATTATTTTCATATACATTTTCCTACTTTTATATTCACACCTAGACAAAAAAATGTTCCTCTTCAGGAAAGCATGTTGAGCAACTTTTTTCCTGTAATGCTAAAAAATTTACTTTCCTGGCTTTAATTACAATAATGCAGTAATAGGAATGTATTGAATTTCACAAATATATTGTATCTATATCATTTCCCCTGCTAGAATGTAAACTTAGTCTTGAGGACATTGGATTATGAACTCCTTGAATGCTTTTAGCCTTCCTCAACCTTCTGTTCTCAATTTAGCACAGTGCTGGCACATAGTAAGCCTTAAATGTTTATTTACTAACAGAGCCCCACCTTCTACAACTTTGTACTAGACCAGAATGCTAAGCAGGCCTGGTGCCTAATAGGCAGGAAGAAGAGTGAATATGTTGTGTAAGTCCTTTATTTCTTAACAGTGAGTAAATCCAAAGTCATTTGCATCCTTTTTCTGTTCTGTAACATTCTGAATCTTCTCCCTTCTCACCTCTGCCTCTTAAAAACCCTAGTGTCCTTCAAAGTTTCATTGATTGCTCCAGCTACTAATACTTACCTTCCACAAGACAGACTTTTTCATATTGAAGGTAGTTCATTTGTGTTCCCTTCCTGCTCTTTACAATCCTAACAAACTGGTTTTCTCTCTGCTCCTTGCACATATTATTCCATCTGCCCTCATCTTGCCTCTGCTTGGACTGGGCTGTCTCCCATGATTTTTTTTTTTTTTCTCTTTTGCACCTCTGAACCCTCCCAACATATCTCGGGGCTTACTGGCCAGATTTCTTTCTAATCTGATTCTAAAAATTGTAATCAAATCAACACTACCATTGCCACTGGGAAGGAGAAATCAATTAATTGTCCTATTGTTTCACTCAGCATCAAAGTGACTTCCAAGACCTTGACTCCATTCCCAGACTCCCAAAATATAATATACATCATCTTCAATATTAGAATATAAGTTTCTTGATAGTAGAGGTTATCTCACAATATTTGTATTTCTGTTAGTAAAAACCTAAAGACATAATCCTCCTTTTAGTACTTTCTGTTCATTTTTTTTTAAAAGATCTTTTGTAAATAAGGTTATGATACCCTTTGTGGACAAAGGAAGAAAAGGAAGGAGAAAAGGAAGGGAGGGAAGGAGGGAATGGGGGAGGAAAGGAGCAAGACAAAGGGAAGAAGGAAAGAAGAAAGGAATCTTCCAACTGACCAGTTCCAATTTGTAGGCCAGTTTTACTCTTTTTTTTTTTTAATAACTTTTTTAATTTCCAAAAGATAGTTTTTAAAATTCATCCTTGCAAAACCTTGTACTGGCATGGCTATTGCCCATTTTCACTTTCACTTTACCCGAGATTGTAATCTTGGTAATGTATAAAAAATATCCAGAGGATCTTGCTTTACAAAAATGCCTTCCTGGATGAGGCAAGTTTCTTCAGAAGATTAATTAAAGGTAGTAGCATGTTGCAAAACCACCTTGCACGTTTCTCAGGAATATATTTTTTAATTGGCTGCACCATTTAGATTATTTTAATTAAAGAAAGGTAAGTGAGGCAATTCCTATTAGCACCCATATCCTGCCACTAATTGGCTCACCATAATCTTTCTTATAACATCTGTTATTGGACAGTGAGGATAGAATTGTTATTGTGATTGAATCATTAGGTGATGATGTAAATGTGTTTATGCTTAGGAAGGAACTGATTAACAGAGGTCATATTATTGATGAATTGAGACAAAACATTGAAAATGAATTGTATGTAATCAAAAAACTATAAGTCTTCAGTCTACATAGAAGAAAAAAGTCTATAAATATACTTTTTGGGTCCTTTGCTACCTGGAAAAGGTTTACAATCCTTCAGTTAGTGTTTAGAAAGTAGGGCTGTTGAAATACAATCTAAGGAACATATTCTACTTCAGAATACAGTGAATCTCAAAAGTGAGATCAGTCTTAAGTGTCATATTCTGCACACTGGCACAATTACTGCTAACCATTCTATGAAAGAAGTATGAGTATCTGAGAAAAGGTGCTGCATCAGGGTGTTGCCTTACTTACACTCATCCTTCTGGTTTGAAATGACCTGAAGGAATGAAGATTGGGGTAAAATGGAAGAATATTAATTTTTAATTCTGCATTTGAGCTTTAATTTTCATTTGTCACTGTTAATACTAAATACTAGTAAAGATTTTTACAGATAGAGATTGTTGAGTATTATTTTATATACATTTACATATTATACATATATACACATAAACATGTATATTAACATTAATAATATACATAAATTAATTATTAATAAAATTAATAATTAATTATTATTTATTAATGATATAGATATGGTGCTTTGTAGACTTTCAATTGTTACAGGATCAATTCAAATCCCATCTCCTGCTGGAGGGTTTTTTGGGGGGGTTTTTTGGGTTTTTTTGAGGCAATTGGTGTTAAGTGACTTGCCCAGGGTCACACAGTTAGGAAGTGTTAAGTGCCTGAGGCTAAATTTGAATTCCAGTCCTCCTAACTCTAATTCTATTCTCTGGAGCACCTAATTGCCCCCTGTAGACCTTTCTTACCACCCTATTATTTTCCCTCTGAAATTACATTCCATTTATATTCCATACATCTTGTAAACATATTTACATGTTGTAAATGTACATGTTTTAGAATGGGAGTTCCTTGAGGGCAGG
>JAJPUD010002107.1:331568-353560 GCA_023553655.1 Myrmecobius fasciatus | reverse complement strand
TTAAAATTATGATTTAGCATCCAAAAATTCAGTTGCCTTTAGTTTTGCAATTGCAAGTGATTTCAGCCACAAATGAGAGTCCATTGGTCTTAAGGGGGGGGGAGGGGGAGGAACCTCTCCAAAAGTTGTTTGTATTGCATAAAGGCAAAAATTTGTAGCAGTTGATTATTTCTGTGGATAGTATAATTTAAGTAGAATTGTTCCCAATAGCTATGGGCTGTCTTCTGACATATCTCTTTTCTATGATTCATGTTGTTCAAAGTTGTGCATGTATTGATTACAGTATTGAAAATAACTTCAAATAATTGTATTCGTTTCTGCTAGTGAAATCCAAAATAAGTACAACAAAGAAATTCCATCAGGTATTATTAACTAAAATATTTTCCATATAAACGTAAGGTTCAAGTTTATGTAATGTACCAGGATAGTTTAAATAATTGAGAGGCATTTTAATTTTAAGTAGGTGATATTAAGTAGCCCAGATGTATGTCTGGAATGGTTCCTCAGCTTTTTTCCCTTGAATAGTGCCAAAAATCAAGATTTTCTTAATTAGCTTTGTTACTATTTTGAATGCAAAGTTGGGTAATTTTTTAATATAAGTTTTATAGAAGTTATCTTTCCTTGTTCTCCCATATATATATATATATGTATATATATCTCTGTAAGTCACAATTTAACTTTGTCAGTTTTCACTACCTCAGAAAACTGCCTACTATTTCATTAATGGATGTATTTCTCTTACTTGGATTTTGTAATAGATCTTAATGTTCCTAGAAAATGAGGTGAAAAGTGAACTTTTCAAACACTATAGCTAAATAATGAATTTCTGCATAGAATTTGTGAATTTTGTTCAGTAGGACTCAACCATTGTGGAATTAGTCAAGAACTAGAGAGATGGAGTTTCTAAATGTTTACTTCTAAGAAATTTTTTCTCACAGGCTAACCTTAAAGTTTAGTTTTAAACTTGTATTTTTATTTTTGTTTTGCAACTTAAGCTTAACATAATTTTAACAATTCAATGGGTATAGTAACAAAATTTCTAAGACATTTTACTGTAAAGATAAATTTCACAGGACATGATTTTAGTCATTAACACATTTACCAGCTTATCAAATTATGTGGTAATATTTTTGTTCGATGTTCAAAGAAGCACCTTCACACTTTATTCTAATGAGTGATGCTTATATGTATAAGTGCAAAATAGATAAAATTTTCCTGCTTTGTTAGGTATTTTCCTGAGGATGCTACAGCAGAGATGTTGGAAGAATGGCGGCCTTTAATGTGTCCTTTTGATGTTACAATGCAGAAGGCTATCACTTATTTTGAAATATTTCTTCCTACCTCTCTCCCTCCAGAACTTCATCATAAAGGTTTTAAGTAAGTATATCTATGAGGATGGAAGGCTAATGTCAAAATCCATAATGGTATTCTACTGAATTTTTAAAAATTAGGTGAATGAAAAAAAAGTTTACTTAATTATGTCAAAATTAAAATAATATAATATTTAAAACCACTTAAAGAGAAAAGTATCAATAGACATTTAGTAATTGTGTTACTAAGGAAGTAAAAAAAAATCAAATACTGGGTGAAACAAAATTAGTATGCTACTTATTCATATAATGAATTGACAAAAGCCTTTAATAAAATTATCATTTGGATGCCAACAGTGTATCAGAAACTATATTAGATAAGATTTCTACTCAGCAAACAATACTGATTTAAACAGAAAGTTGAAAGTCTTCCTCCATTCCATGTTTCATGCCCCACACACTCTTTCCTTTATATACCCTTTACCCCTGCTTAAGAGAAAATGGGTTTTAGGGTTATACAAAGTAAATGTTTTAGAGGAAAAACTACATCCTAGATATCCAGTTCATTCATTGATGGAAGAACAAAGGAGGAGGGAAATCTCAAAAAGTGCTCCCAAACACTGGAGTAGCTTTGTGGTTTTTCAAGGCTACTTTAAAATTATTATGTAGAATTTTCCTCCCATGTGTCTGTGTCTGTGTAACTTTTTTTTTTTAATTCAGAGAATTTGGTTAAAAACTACTTTGATACTTATGAAAACATTTTCTTCTACAGGCTTTGGTTTGATGAGTTAATTGGCCTTTGGGTTTCAGTACAGAATCTCCCACAGTGGGAGGGGGTGAGTTTTCATTTTTTCCTTCCATTTTTCCATTCCAGTAACAATAAATCTGAACAAATTCATTTCTTAGAATTGAACATTGCCATGTCATAAATATCAATTTTTTTCTCCTCTTTTCTCTAAATCATTGAAACAACTTTGATTTAATTTCTTTTAATTGGCAACTACTAATCAGCATATAATTAAAGTTATGACATGTAGAAACTAGGCCTGTCATAGACTTTCTGTATCCATAGTAGCCACTTAAGTATTACTGAATCCTTGTTGAATTAGATTTAGTGATTTTTCTGTTTGCATTCTGAGCTTTGATTTTAGAAGTATTTATATGTCTAAAAGTACAATTAATTTTAAAGAAGTAGTAGAAGTATTTCCCTTAAAAATGCAAATTTAAGGTTTCAATTTGTGAAGTTTAGTTTTGGTGAATTGTAACCTATATAAAAACTGAAAATAAGCCATCATTACAATTAATTATTATCAAAGAGAATAAATAGAAAATAAGTTTTAATTATTATTGAAAAGAATAAAAAGAAAAATGGCATATTAGAATGTGTTGTTTTTTCTTTCTTAGAAGTAATTTTTATTGATGCCTTCTGATTTTTCTATTACATGAGTTTCTGACTATTTATTCCTTCTTGACCTCCCTGGAGATCCATCTGTTATAAAAACTATTTTAAAAGTTAGAGAAGAAAAAAAGTAGTTAAGCAAAATTAGCACATCAACCACATCTGACAGAGTATACTACTTCCACATTGCTATCCTTCATCTTTACTATGCAGAGAGAGAGAAGTGCATTTTCTTAACTGTAATCTGAGACCACATTTGGTCATGCAATTGCAGTGTTGTTTCATCTTTGTTACTGTGATTCTTTCAAATCTTCTTAAACACACAGACAATACACAGAATATTTTTGTTGAACTATGTCTCCCTTTTCATTTACTTTCAGCAACTAGTAAATCTCTTTGCTCGTTTGGCCACAGATAATATAGGGTACATAGATTGGGATCCATATGTACCAAAGGTAAGAAAATCTGGTTATAAAATGACTACCAAATCTGTCTGAGATAATTACTGCTTTATAAAATCTTCCTTTACAAATTAAACAATAATAATGTTTGAAACACTTCTCAAATCTACTTGTCTGTTAAAAAAAAAAAAAAAGTTTGGAGGTTTTTGAACTCTAGAAACTTTCATTGAGACCCTAGTTTAGAGAGAGAGGTATTTTGCAGAGAGGCTCTATTATCTTAACTTCCTCCCTAAGTCCAAGATATTACTCATATATAAGATCATGTTGTTGTTTTCTTTCTTAAAAGTCAGTTTTCTTGAGACAGGGAAAAGAGCAACAACAGGCAAATGCTTGGTTTCTATTTGGGTGACATTCCTTCTTTTGCATCCAATAGGAGTAGATTTGGATTATTTTTTCTTTACTTAAGCTCATCCACAAAATGATAGTTTCTTGCAGCAAAAGTAATGAGGTAGCAGACACTTAAGCTTAAAGAGGAGGAATAGTTAAGGTCATAGGCTGAGAAAATAATTAAATTTAGATTTCCAGCCATTGCTTCTTTTCAATATATGTTTGTGAGAAGATTCACTAGAGTATCTTTGATTTCAACAGTACTGAGAAAGGGTAATCAATAAATGATTTATATTAGAATAATAAATATATTAGAAAATAAGATTTTTTGGGGGGCTACTTTACCATGTCACTGTGAATGCTACATGTTAATTCTGCAAAAAAAAACCAAAACAATTTTAATACTGAAAATTTCTGCTAAGTCAATTTAGGATTATGATTTGCTTGTATGCTTGGTGCCAAAATATTATTTCGTTATATGAGGAATTGTATTTTGTGATTATTTTCCCAATAGAGACCAACTGTTTTTCCTAGTTGCTAGAAGAAACTGGAATGAAATTTTAATCTAGATTTACTAAACTAAAATAGTTTTTAAAGATGAACAGATAATTACTATTTCTTTCTCTCTTCCTAAATAAACAGATATTTACAAGGATTCTCAGAAGTTTGAATCTCCCAGTGGGAAGCAATCAAGTTTTAGTTCCAAGATTCTTAACAAATGCTTATGATATAGGGCATGCAGTAGTCTGGATCACTGCCATGATGGTTTGTAATGTGTTCAGCTAAAATGTGTGTCACTAATATAGAAATTCCATAAGTAATATTAAAGCAGTTTTAGTGTCTTAATTTGAGGCTCAGTAATGTTATACTTTCAGAATGGCATAGCATTTAGGCAGAACATGAAGCTTAGTTCATAGTTGCACTAATTGTAATACTTATTGATTTGTTGATTAAAGCAATAGAGGCTTACATTTTTAAAGCTGAAAGCCACCTTAAGTATTTCATTCAGACTTTTGATTTTATACTAAGTGAAAATTGAGCCCATAGAAGTGATATTACAAGATGACTGCAGATAGTAGAACTATCTACTAGAAGTAGACTATAAGATTGCTCTTAGCAACCTAATCCTTTTTTTATCTTATAATTAATTTGATTTCATCAGAACCTTAATTCATAAATTAAGTAAGCAAGCTGAAGAAAAGATTTCATGGAATATATATTACTTACTTGACTCTGGAAGGAAAGTAAATTTTAGATTAATGTGTTCAGTTCTAGCTGCTTCTTTCCCAAGTTTTCAGTCCCACATACTCAACTACTATTGGGCATTTCAAATAGTGGTGTTTTTTTTTTTTTTTGGACATCTCACATTCAACGTGTCTTAAAACAGAATTTGTATTTTCCCCAAATTCACCTTTCATTTCTGACTTGATATCTCTTGCATCTGTTCTGTTTATTCACATATCCTCATTTAGGCCCTTATCATATCTCTTCTAAACGATTAAAATAGCCTTCTAATTAATTTTCCTGCCTTAAGTCTCTCTACTTTCTAATCCATCTTTCACACAGCTGCCAAAATGATTTTCCTAAAGTAAAATTCTGACTATTTTACTTCTTGGTTTAATTAACTCCAGTGACATATAAACTGCCATTTAAAGCTTTTCACAACTTCTTTTCCAGTCATATTATACATTAATCACCTTTCTGCATGCCATAGTCTAAACATACTGGCCCTTTTACTGTTTCTTATACATATACATTCTATTCCATTTCCTGTGACTTTGCATTGGCTCTACCCCATGTTAGCAATGCTTTTCTTCCTTAACTCCTCAGAAACCCCAGCCATCTTTAAAATTCAGCATAAATATTACTCTCCTACATGAAGTTTTTCCTGGTCTTCTGTCTCCTACCTTGCTTGATTTTCATCTTTCACATAAGCTTTCAAATATAAATGTCCATGTTGTCATTTTGTATATGTTGTTTACACTATGTTTTGCCCTTCCTTTGAAATTATATTGAATACCTCATTTCTGTATCTATAGTCTATTTACATGAAATATCAGTGTGATTATTCTGAAAATCAGCCCCTAAATGTAAATTGCTTGGTTAAAGTATATTAAAAAGAATTCATCTGTCATGCTTTGTTTTTTGTTCTCTCATTTTTTAAATAGCATTTCTAAGAACCTTGGATTGAGAATTAAGAAACTTGGGTTCAAGTCAGCACTTTTACACCTAAGTAGCTGACAGCTGCACTGACCTTACTTTGGGGCTCAGTTTCCAAATACATAAAATGAGGTTATATTAAAGATTATACATTATCTCAGGAATGTGATAACTCTAGTGTTCTGTAATTAGAAATGGAGTGGAAATCTCGTCTTCCTTATGTCCAATAAAAACTAAACCATTTAAAATACATTTATTTACTTAAAATTAAATCAAAAGCTGCACTAAAACTTGTATCTCATAACAAATGAATTTGACCTACTATATTTTGAAAGAAAATTAGTAGTCAATACCTCCTCTAATATTACTGATATTATTACAATTTAATACACCAAAGTAGCAGAAGCTACTTTTTCTTTTAGATAGCTTTGTTTTGTAGTAAAAATAAATAAATATATATATCCTAAAATCAGTAATGTCAATTGAGTAAACCTTTTCCTCATTTTAATTTCCAGACTTTGAATTATTCCAAAGTTATTATTTAATCATTTTTTGTTGTTGCCCTATACTAGATAAGAATATCAGATTAGGAAACAAAAGTAGATCTCAAAGCACAATAGTTTCTGCTAATATGTGACAGATATTGGCTTAGGACTGTGCTGCTTCTGGAAACTGAATAAGCAGAAGAAAGATACCATGTGTCATGACTGTACTTTAGTACTTTATCTTGATAGTTTCAACCCATAATAAGCAAGTCTGCATTTTTATTTTCATATGTCTTACAGCTAGAACTTTTCTCTTTCAAGAGCATCAAGTAATTTAAAGTATTTTTCATGTTTAACTAGAATAGCCTTTGATAGCTTATGTTTGGAAGTTAGAGTACTAAAACATTTAGTAATAAAAAAAATCATGTTTTAATATTTTCTTGAAATTAAATAAATCAATACTATCCAACTTTTCTCATGAACCAGACATTATCAAACCTGATCATTTAATATACTATTCTTAAGTGTCTAATTTATTTTCCTATCATGCAATGAAAGGTAAATGTCACAAATTCGAATATAAAATTTTGCTTCTGGATGTTTTTCAAATAGAACAACTGAACCAATAATTGAACTTTATGGAGTCATTTTTATGACATTATTTGCACATGTAATGAATAATATCTATATGGATGAACTGAATTTAATATTGGGTCTCTTAAGTTTGGGATTAATTCTCCATTCTGTCTGTCTGTCTGTCTCTGTGTGTCTATGTAAGCATTAATATTGAACTTGTTCTTTTGAACAGGGTGGACCAAGTAAGTTAGTGCAAAAGCACCTGACTGGTCTATTTAACAGCATTGCATCTTTCTACCATCCTTCAAATAATGGTCGCTGGCTGGTAAGGCTATTTAACATTGTTATTTTGATAGTTAAAGAGCTTACCAGGAGTGTGACTTTGCTTTTTTAAAAATTATCATTATTATTATTATTTTTTTTAATTTGGATGCAATATTTTTGAAAATATTTAACCTAGTGTTTTCTGAAACATAGTTTTTCTATTTTATGTCAGTATTTTGATGGTATGAGTGATTAAATACAAAGTACATTGCTATAAAGGATACATAATATACAAATAAATTGCTTAGAAAACATTAATGTGAAATTTTTAAAATTGTTAACAGTCTAAAATAGTTTTAAGGGCATAGATTTTTTTTTCTTTTGGTACATTGTCAACTCTGATATTGGGGTGAACTGATCACACAGAATCTCAAAATTTTTAGAAATCACATAATTCAAAGTGTTTTGCAAAGTAAGTTTTAAAAAAATACCTAGATTATATTTTGTTTTGTCTCTTTCATCATAAAATTTGTTTGATAATTTTAAAAAATAACTTTATAACACTATTTGCAGAGGGGAAATTTTCCCTTTCCATGATAAAATGGCATATGGACTCCACTAATTTTTTTTTTTTTTTTTAATGTATCCCCAGAACAAGTTAATGAAACTACTCCAGAGATTGCCAAACAGTGTTGTTAGACGATTACATCGTGAACGATACAAGAAGGCTTCTTGGCTAACTCCTGTGCCTGATAGCCATAAGCTTACAGATCAAGATGTTACAGACTTTGTACAATGCATTATTCAGCCTGTTCTTTTGGCTATGTTCAGCAAAACAGGCAGCCTAGAGGCAGCTCAAGCTCTACAGAATCTTGCACTCATGCGACCAGAGTTAGTAATTCCACCTGTACTTGAAAGGTAAGTTGATATTGAATGGTTTTTATTCAAGCAGCAGTGAAGACTTCCTTTTTTTCATGCTGAATATCCAATTCTCTGGTTTTTTTGTTCTGTGCAAGCCTGCCTTTTGACTTTATTTACCTCCATTAGAGGCTGGATAGGAGAGTAAGACCCAAAACAGATAGTATAACTTTGTGATCTTTAAGGAAGTTTAGTTTCTAAAATTAGATGGGAAAAGAGTTGATTTATTAGAAATACTATTTTTGCATATTCTGGAGATTAAAAATTGCTTGTTTTCACAACAAAATAGGATCTGTATGCAAGATCAATAATAAAACCATGCCAGTGAACATCATAATTCATGCACATATTTATATTAAACTTGAAATGTGTGATACTTGAAAATTTCTATTTATAATTTTGGTCAATACTTATATAACCTTGTATATTTCTCTTTATTTCCACTCTCTGTGAGTGTGCCTGTCATATATATTGAGGCTTGGAACTTAGATCAATCAATAAGTTTTTTTTAAGTATTTAATATGTATCAGGAATTGTGCTAAACACTGAGAATACAAAAAAACGGGGTATAGGAGGGATAAGTTTCTGTTCTCTAGGAGTTCATCATAGAACCAATTATCCAATATTTGTTTTAGCAATGTGATTTAGCTTCAGGTCTTTTCTCTGTCAAGTTCTTGCTAAGCTGTTCAACCTTTGGCAAAGCAATTTTACATCTCGGGGCTCTAGGCTTCTCATTCTGGATTACAGAAGATTTACTAGCCTATGTCAGCAGAAGTGTCCACATTGGGAGCCTCCTATATTACTGAAATCATTAATCTATACAAAAGGAAAAAAAGAAAAACAAATTGAGCCCTTAGCTTTGCCTTTTTCTACAATCCACCTTTAAGATTTTTTACCAGCATTTTTGTCAGAATCATGAAGTTATTATTATTTTTTTCTAACTGGAAGGAGCCATAGAGATCACTAAGTACAAGACTCATTTTACAGATGAGGAAATTGAGGACCAGATAGGTTAAGTGATGTAATGTGTATAGGATCCTACTGCTTAGAGGCAGAGCTAAAATAGTAACCTCAATCCTTGAGTCCTTATTCATTGTTTTTTCTGCAATATTTTGTGTTCTTCATGAGAAGATGCAGAATGCAAACCAAATTTTTTTTGTATATATAAAAATACCTTGTTCTAGAAGGAAAATGATATTTACAGAAAAGGCTTATTTATGATTCTTTGGGTTTCAGTTACCAGTGCTCTTTAAAATAGAACATACTTATTAGTCTTCAATATTTTTACTTTTATATATTCAGATTGAAGTTGAATGAAGCAAAATATATAGCTGTTAAATGTTTTATCAGTAGTTTAATACATTTTTTAGCCTACTGCTTTTTAAAAAATGATGCAACATCACTTTCCCTTTAATATTAATCTTAATTTAATTTATTAAGATTTACATTAATTAGAACTTAATTGTACTTAGGTTTTTCCTCCAGTTTGTTTATTTACAGAGGCAAAACGTGTCTTCCCTAATGTATCTCTGAATTATAATCATTATAACAGTATGTGTAACTTTAAACAGACTATGCTTTTGTTTTTCCATTTATTAGAAGAATACAAAACTTTTGTGCAATTGTTATTGTGACTGTTATTTATAGATTTTGAGCTTAGGACTGTTGAATCGAGCCCTGTCATTTTATGGTGATGAAACTAAAGCACATGTTGGGTGATTTGTTCAGTCACACTGGTAGTATATGTTCTGGGAATTAAACCCAGACATTCCTGATAACATTTCATTAGTGTTCTAATTTCTATATCTCTTATTTCCCTGTAAAATCTGGCTATTATAAGTAATACTGCCCACAAATATTAAATTGCACTTGGATTTTAGGGAGGGGAAGTACATTATGAAAGGTTATGACTAAAATAATGTGATTTTGGCATATCTAACAGTTTTTATAATTTTAGTCCTGTCCTATAATGGTGAGAATTTTTGTCTTTGGATGAGCTTTTTCAGTCTGGCAACAAAGAACTAAATCAAGAAATTACTTTATTGGCAATAAAGGGTTTAAAAGTTGAAAAATACTTAGAAATTTAACTGTATCATGATTTTTTATTTAACTTTTTGATTATTTAAAATTATTTTTAACACTGTTATCACTGTTTTCACATCATAGAACGTATCCTGCCCTAGAGACATTAACAGAACCTCACCAACTCACCGCCACTTTAAGTTGTGTGATTGGAGTAGCCCGTAGTCTAGTGTCAGGGGGCAAATGGTTTCCTGAAGGTCCAACACACATGCTACCTCTGTTGATGAGAGCATTACCTGGCGTGGATCCAAATGACTTTAGTAAATGCATGGTGAGCATATTTACTTTATATCTTGTTAAGTTATGAGAGTATCATCAGATTTCTTTTCACATCTCCTCGAGGATCCTTTACAATATATTACCTGTGAAAGTTTGTAACATTAATGTTTTTTAGATATGTAATTGAGTATCTAAACTTAAATCTATGGGCAAACAATAATAAAATACATGCTTTCTTCTTAATAGGAAAATTGTTAAAAATCAACATACATTCCACGTTCATAATTCAAAATGTCAATTCCATTTCAGTGAAAGTTACACATTGTACATTTTTGTTTAATATATAAAATTGATATTTGCTATGCCACCTGGATTTCAGTTCTGAGCAGTAGCAACTAATAGCCATGTGATTTTCTCTGTGATCCCTTTGGAATTTCCAACCAGAAAGAGAGATTGTTGGAAGACCTATCTTTGAAATGTTGTACCAGCATAGACCTTCCCTAATTCCCTCATCTATGTAGCAAGACTTCCTTCTCTAGGAATGCCCACCTTTCTCTCTGGTCACAGTTCTATCATCAATGCTATTCTATCTCTGGGTAATCTCATTGTTTTGGGTCAAGAGAGCAGTAGCCTCACTACAAAAAAATTAGGATGTTTGGGAATGCACGTGATTAAAATACAGACATAGTTCAAAAAAGGATGAACTTAATGGAAACAATACTAAAATGTAGTTGATTATGAAAGTAGAAAATATATATCACTAATGACATACAATAGATAAAATTGTGGTAAAATTTTTGGGGATATGTTTATAATCTAAATCTGAATTGTATACTTAAAAAACTATTGCATCTTGTAACAGATCACATTCCAGTTTATAGCAACATTTTCCACTCTGGTGCCTTTAGTAGATTGTTCATCTGTACTTCAAGAAAGAAATGACCTCACAGAAGTAAGAATATTTTCTAATTATAAAAATAGAGAATACTAATTTCTGTTTCATACTTTTCTACATTTAATGAAGGTTAAAATAAAAATGCAGAAATTCCTAAAAACATTAAAATTTATTTAAAATCTTGTAAGATGATATATACAACCTCCTTGTTAGGTCAAAAGCACTTTCACTGTTTTGTAGATAAAAGAACAAAATTCACTTGAGTGACACCTGGCAAAGTTGAAGTTTTGGTTTTCCATGTGTTATATAGTAATAATATGAGTTACGGTGGTAATAATAATAAATACACATCTAGAATATACATGTGCTAAAGTGATACATGCTCAATTCTCATCTGTTCCTTAGAAGATAATGCTGATCTTCCAAGTTAGGAGCTCTGCACAGCTAGTCCTATTTATAAATTACTAAGCTGTGTTTTTTTTTTGCGTGGGTAATTCAATATCTAGATTATAATCAGCTGTTTTAATATTGACTATATGATGAAAATAGTTAAATATTGTAATTTTGATATATATGTAATAAGTTTTTCTCATTTTATAGTTTTTGGAACTTAAAAAGTAGATAAGTATTCAAAACCCACTGTATGTACAATTTTGTTTATTCACACATTCAATACTATATTGTGTGTATATAAAATATTCTTCAATCTGTTGTGTTTTCTCACAAAATAGTTTTTGTGTTCGATCCGATTTACAGAGAAAATAAAGTTTGTATATGTTAAACCTTATAGGTGGAAAAGGAGCTGTGCTCTGCTACAGCTGAATTTGAAGATTTTGTCTTACAATTTATGGACAGGTGAGTATGTGACCTAATTTTGTAGTATAACTGACATTTGGAGGTATTAGTTATCTTTTGGTCCTTATTCTTTTTACTTGCTTCATCTTTATCCCTTTGATAACCACTCTCAAAGGAGTTGTACAAAAAACATCTTTTAATATTCATAAAATGCTCTAAGGAGCAATTTTTTTTAATGAACAAACTATTAGTAAACTAGTTTAACTATATTAAAAATGTTCAGCCTAATCAGTTTTAAATTACTTGAACATATACTTTCTTTTAATTCTTTAGGTGTTTTGGACTTATAGAAAGTAGCACATTGGAACAAACAAGAGAGGAGACAGAAACTGAAAAGATGACCCACTTGGAGAGTTTGGTGGAATTAGGCCTCTCTTCTACTTTCAGTACAATACTCACACAGTGTTCTAATGAGATATTTAAGGTACAGACAGTATTGTTGTACAAAGTAAAATTATAAGCTTCCATATGGTATAACTTTTTCCAATAACAAGTTGCCTTAAAGTTTTCATACATCACTATTTTTTTTTGATAAACCATGCTATGACAAAAAATTGGAATAAAAATGCTGAAATTTTTAAAGCTAATTTTAATATTCTTTTTATGACTTCAGGATTAATGTAATTACATTATTTTGATACTAAATTATGGAAATTAACATTTTTGTTTCATTAGAACTAAAGCTATTTTAAATGTCTAATGTTTAGTGTTACTCTCACAAAGCATGCAATGTAATATTCATTCTTTATTACCAAAAATTTTATTTCATTTTCTTCTTTCTTTCTCAATCCTAGGTGTCTTTACATCTTCAAAGATGTATTTCTGAAACAAATTTATTTAAAATTTTTTATGGATATTTTTTTATTTTTCATTACCTTTTTTCCAATTATTCTCTTATCCTCTCTTCCCTAGAGAACCATCCCTTGTAACACAGAATAAAAAAAGATTTGGAAAAAGCAAGTTCAGCACAACTAACCTGAGTCTTGGCAGAGTATTCTATAGTCATAATACTGCCCCACACACGCACATGGAAGGGGGAGTGCATTTTCTTTCTTCAGCATCATGATTTATTATTATAATTACACAGTGTGGAGAACAGTTTTAAAAGTTGTTACTATACAAAATGGGGCAAATGATCTTTCGGAAGAAAATCTTCAGTTATGTTAGTTACTGGAAAATTTATTTCTAAGCCTCTTTTATTTGATAATGAAATAAAAATTGATTAGCATAGCCTAAAATTTAATCTAGGGATGTTAAATACTAGCACTATTAGCACCATACTACTATTTAGTTATTTTTAAAATTGATTCCTAAACTTTTTAGCATCACATGGTATGTTAATTGAAACATTTCCCATAAAATATCATTTAAAGTACTGACCTTCTCATCCAACTACATACTCTGGACCATATCCAGCCATGTTTTGTGTGACTTCCTGAATCTCATGAAATTTGGCTTTTATCAAATTAGTTTTCACATACAAATTTTGGTCTTGCCTCTTTTTGACATCACTTTTAAAATGTGAAATAAATTTTACACTGAAGTAGTTTAAAATATTTTTAGAAGTTACTCCAAATTTTAACTCTTTGATTAATTTTTATTGTGGATGGTTCTCTTAAAAGATTCAATGACTATTTTCTTATTTTGAAATAATTACCTCTTGTATAATTGAAGTATATGCATGTATATTTTTCTTTTATATTCCATGAAGAAATTTATTCTTTTCTAAAGAAAAGTTGACTATATTTTCCACATAACAGGTTGCCCTGCAGAAAGTTTTTAATTTTGCTGTTTCAAACATATTTGAAACTAGAGTAGCAGGCCGCATGGTGGCAGACATGTGCCGAGCTGCTGTAAAGGTTAGTTGTTGCTTTTGAACTAAAAACTTACAATGTAGTCTTGTGGATCATATTTTATTTCTGTACTGGATGTTATGTTTTAATATAAAATTGTCCTAAAAGATAATTATATAGTATACTTGTTCCTGAAATAGTGATTACTTTGTGGCCTCACTGATTCTTTTAAAAAATCATTTGTAAAATTTGTTTCAGTGCTGTCCAGAAGAATCTTTGAAGATTTTTGTTCCCCATTGCTGCAGTGTTATAACTCAACTTACAATAAGTGAGTCATAAGGTTTTGTGGACTTTGTTTTCATTTTGTGAATAAACTTATTTAGTTTTTAAATCCAATGTAGTTATATGCAGATTAGTTTATCTACATTGGAAGAAAGAATAGATTTGTTGAGTTTGACCCAAGAAGACAGAAGTAGGAATGGTGGATAGAAGTTGCAAAGAGGCAGTTTTAGGAAAACATTCTTAATTAGAGCTGTGCAAAAGTATATTGGAATGTCCTGGGAAATAAGGGTTTTTCTTCCTTGATAATCTTCTAAGAAGATGTTGAATTTGTTGGGTGTGATATATTGGGGGTTCATTTTGGATATAATTTGTACCAGATGGTCAGTGAGGTCCTTTCTCAAAAATTCTATGATTCTGAGAAATGTACATTAAGTGCATTGTTAGAACTTTTAACAACTTGAGATATTTCTCTAATTTTAAAACACTAATATCTATAAGCTTCATGCAATACGAAATCCAAAATGGATACTTTAAGTTAACTTGGGAAATTAGAATATTAGTTGTGGAATATCATGGTTTTTTTTTTTTTTTAGTTTATGCATTTATTAATTTCTTGGACATAGTTCTTTTTTTTATTTTTCTTGGACAGAAAAGAGTGAAAAGATTTTGTAGAAGATGAAAAATGAAATCTTTATAGAAATGCAGGGTTGCATATAATCTTCAGAAAGAATTTAGCTATGAATTTTGAAAGGTTATATTTTATTAAAGAAATTTTCCCTCTCTTTAGATGATGATGTCTTGAATGAAGAAGAGCTAGATAAGGAATTACTGTGGAATCTCCAACTTTTGTCTGAGGTATATTTTCTTTGAGCATTCTTAAGAAAAAAATTAAAAATTGGTATTCATGCACAAACAATAAAACTATTTGTTTTACTGCCATACTATCCTAGAGAGAATAAAGGGGTAATAAAATTATGAAAGTTTTATGGTGTGGTGGATAAATACAGGTAATTTTTAGAATATTTGAATTACATTCTAGTGTCTACTTTGACCATATTCTTTTTCCAGTGTGCTTCAATAGATATGTGGTTTATTGGTGTGGCAGTGCCCCCCAAAGATAGAGCTTATAGGCCATCCATGCTTTTTTCATCTTCCCTGATTTCTCTCCGTCCCCTCCCACAGCCTTCTAGGTTAGATATGTCCAAAATGTTGGAAGCCTTCCAATATTCTGTGGTTCCCATGCAGTACTTTGCCTTTTCATCCTTTATTTCTTGCTCTAATCACTTGACTAATTATCACTTTTGAAGCATGTATTTCTTTGATGATACTTTTTAATGCCACTATGATGTTTTCATCATCTTTAGTAATAGCCTTCAGCTTTTGTTTACAATATGTCTGCATTGAGCTTTGAATCATCTGAAATTTTATTCTTTAGAGATTGTTATGTTTTTGATGATTTATAGCAGTATAGTTCACTAAAAAATATTTGAGATCTTTCAGTTATAATTCATATTCATAATTTATTTGCAATGTCATGTTAAGGTATATTAAACTAACTCAGTAGTTTGTTTCTTCAGCTGTATGTCATAATCTCAACAGTAGGCATTCTTCATATATTTTCTTTTTACTGTGCCAGTTATCAATCTCATCTCTTTGGAGAAGCTATTGCTCTCACTGAGGAGGCTCTATAGCATTCTGAGGCTTGATGCAATCAGTACAAAATCATCTATAAACAGGATCTGTAAGATATCTTTACCTGTAGAGAATTCCTCCTTCATCCTTGGACATAACACAGCATATACTATGTAAGAAGAGCAAACATTTTTTGGTGAGCGTTATTTCCCTGTTTTATATATAGGTTGATACTGATTTTTTTTTTTTTAATTTAAAGCTTTTTATTTACAGAGCATGAGTAATTTTTCTACATTGACCTTTGCAAAATTTTTTGTTCCAAATTTTTCCCCTCCTTCCCCCTACCCCTACTCCTAGATAACAGGTAGTCTAATATGTATTAAATATGTTAAAATATATGATAAATCCAATATATGTATACATATCTATGCTGTTATCTTGCTGCACAAGAAAAATCAGATCTAGAAAGGGGGGGGGCCTAAGAAGGAAAACAAAATGCAAGCAAACATTAACAGAAAGCGTTAAAATGCATTATTGTGGTCCACACTCAGTTCCCACAGGCCTCTCTCTGGGTGTATATGGCTTTCTTCATCACTGAACAATTGGAACTGGTTTGAAACATTTCATTGTTGAAGAGAGCCATGTCCATCAGAATTGATCGTCATATAGTATTGTTGTTGCCGTGTATAATGATCTCCTGGTTCTGCTCATTTCACTCAGCATCAGTTCATGCAAGTCTCTCCAGGCGTCTCTGAAATCCTCCTGCTGGTCATTTCTTACAGAACAATTATCTATAACATTCACATACCATGATTTATTCAGCCATTCTCCAGTTGATAGGCATCCATTCAGTTTCCAGTTTCTAGCCACTACAAAAAGGGCTGCCACAAACATTCTTGCACATGTGGGGCCCTTTCCTTCCTTTAAGATCTCTTTGGGAAATAGGCCCAATAGAAACACTGCTGGGTCAAAGGGTATGCACAGTTTAATAACTTTTTGAGCTTAGTTCTAAATTGTTCTCCAGAATGGTTCGATCCATTCACAGTTCCACCAACAATGTATCAGTGTCCCAGTTTTTCCACATCCCCTCCAACATTCATCATTATCTTTTCCTGTCATCTTCGCCAATCTGGCAGGTTGTAGTGGTATCTCAGAGTTGTTTTAATTTGCATTTCTCTGATCAATAGTGATTTGGGAGCACCTTTTCATATGACTAGAAATAGTTTAAATTTCATCTGAAAATTGTCTGCTCATATCTTTGACCATTTATCAGTTGGAGGATGGCTTGAATTCTTATAAATTTGAGTCAATTCTCTGTCTATTTTAGAAATGAGGCCTTTAGTTGATGCTGATTCTTAATCCTGAAGAATATTTTCCAGCATTTTTGCTATCTTCTGCTTTGCCCATCTTCATATTGACATTTCTGAATACCAATATGTTAATTTATTTTGTAGTAACATGTCAATTTTCAGAGAATTTCTCTCTCCCATTACCCTTTGTAACACATGACACAAGGTGCAGTTTTCTTCATGGTCTTTTTGCTTATGCTCACTATGAGCTCAGCAAAGTGAGATAACCAAGTATTCCTGTGAAATATTTCTTTTGGAAACTTGGTGAAATTAACTTTACCAACTCATTTAATTCTCTCAGAATTCATGAACCATCTTTCCAAATTACTGTAATATCCTTATGTTTTCCTTTTTCAAAATAATGGCATGATTCATTTTTTCTAGTAGTGTTTTAGTTCATTTGTTATTAGACAGGAATCTGACATTTAGCATATAAAGTTAAATTTATGCTTATAGATGGTCTTCCTCTCTTGACATTCTGCTGCTATAGGAGGAACTCAAAGAATTGAGAACATTTTGTAGTTTTCTTTCATGGGTTACCACCATAGTAATTTAGTGGTCACATTCGTGGTGATGGGGATTCTCTGTATTGTACTTAACTGGCTCTAGGACATCTGATAAGTCTCTTGGAAAGACCTTTGCATTTTGGTATAATATTCTAGAGTTTGTAATTTGCTGTCACATCCTTTGCAAACCATGCTATTATGATAACAGAGTAGGATTCATTAGGAATGTGCTTCATTTTATCAGTTTGCACAAATAAGACAAGTAGATATTCCTAGGATGATGTGTGCATTGAGGCCTTGAAGAAACTTCATAATTTCAAGGTATTTTTCAGTAATTCTGAAACAACTCATTTGAGTAACAGTTCCAAGATTTATAATATTTGGCAGTTAGTTAAAAATGTTATTTTTCCTTTTCTTGCCTTTGGCAATTTAATTAGCAGTTCATATCTTGGCACTGTTGTTACCTTGCTGTAAAAAAACGGAACTGGAAGGGACCTCCCAAGTTATTTAGTTCATTTTACAATTGAGGCTTAGACTTAATAAATAACCTGTACAAGGTTACATAGGTACCAAGTGGAAGAATTTGGATTCTAAAACAAGTCCTTCAACTCCAACCCCAGTATTTATGATAAAGAAAGCACTTTTATATTACTAGTTACTAATACTTGCTGCTAAAGATGTTTTAAAAAAAAAAAACCTAATTAAATCCAGAAGACCTATATAAAATATTTAATCACCTCCTGACAAAAGTGACAGGCTAAAGTTGCAAGTAGGAATTTTTAGACATGGCCATTGGATGAGTTTATTTTTGTTTGACTGTGGTTACTTTTTACAATGGATTTTCTTTTTTTTTTTTTTTTTAAACTGGGGAGGGAGGTTTGGAAATAAAAAGGCATAAATAAGAGAATAGAGGGAAGTATAGAAAAAGGAAACAGTTTTGAAAGTAATGTGTAAAATCAAAATTTAGTTTCATATATTATTTTTATATTGTATATGGAAGTGCATTTAAAATTTGTCTAATTTTTGAATTATTAATAGAAGTAGGTATTCCTTTATAAAAAAAAATTAATGTAGAAATTCATATCAGGCAAGTAACGAAGCATTTCAACCATGCTAATATTTCTTAAAATGCTATAGAAATTAGTGTTTCCTTACCTTTAAACCTGGATGGGCTTCCATTTTTCTGAAATTAAGACCACATGCATTGTTACTACCTTAAATCTTGTTACTATCATCACTTACTGGAAAAGATATCCCCCTCACTAAGACTAATCCTTTTATCTGTATCCTTGATTAGGTTGCCTCTCACTTCTATTATCTTCCTCTATAGTATTAATTATCCTTCTCTTATGTTTCATCTCTCTTTCATCAGTGGTTCTTTCTGATCAGTCCCAACAATTATAACTCATGTAAGAGTTAATAGTGTGTTTTCCCCTGAAGTAGTATTATTTATCATCAATATACAAATTAGGAAATTAGGGATAGAAAGAGTTGAAAAATAAAATATTATATGCTTCCCTTTTTTTTAAAGTGGATTTTATTAACTCTTCTATTCAAGCCATTCACTATTTCAACTTTTTCTTTCCCTAAATTGCTCAACTTATTGAGAAAGTTGTCTATAATCAGTCCCTACATTTCCTTACTATCAAATCCCTAATTTATGATTTCCTAATTATCAAATCCAATGTCTCCATTTTTGCTAGTTGTCATCTTCATTGACTTTTCAGGTGCTGTTTCTCTATCACACTCCATTTTCCTGGACTCAGAGATTTGGGGTTTTTTTTGCATTAATTAACATGTATTGGTATTAATAACATGTACCAACAGTGGGTAGAAGTGGCAAAGAAGAAAACTTGAAACTCATTATTAGGAAAAACTTGCTCATAGTTAGACCTGTCCTAGGGCAGAATGAGATGCTTATTGTGAGTCTCCTCTTATTGACAACTAGAAGCAAACACTACTGTTTGAGCAAAGATTCTTTATAGAAATGAGTTTTTATCAAATGGCCCTTCTTACTGTAAAATTCTGTGAAGTCCAAATGAAATATATTCATTAGCATTTTTCCTGCCTTTGTCAAAAGCAAAATATAGCTTTATATTAAACAGGAGCTTTTCATTCTTACCTCATATCTAGGTGTTGTTTTTGTAAATTTTGTCAGATATTATATTCCTCCTCTTGCAATTAGATTGCTAAAGCATTATTCATGTTACTTATATGTCTTTTTGATTTGTTCCTTGAGCCTAGTTTCATTGCTAATCCAGTTCCAATGTATGCCTTTCTTTATATTTTCTATGTCTTTTGAATATTATTATAAACTTTCCTAATTCCCTTACTTAAAGTTTGTCTTGTATCTCTCTGGTGGTTAATTGACTCTAGCCTATGTGTGTTTCCTCTGCTTGTTTTAAAATACTTGATTTCAAAATGTAAAAACCTTTCTTAGTTCACAGGCCTTACAAAAATAAGTGGGGCTAAAGCTGACTGATTTCTGATACAAGTACTATTGTGTGTTAAAGTTATCTGTGTCTGTAGCATACCTCATTGTTAGAATGTAAGCTCCCTGGGTTCAAAAGCTTTGTATTTTCTGAACTTTTCACCTCCCTAAGTTATGAGAGTTATTTCATTTAGCATGCTAGTTCCAACCTTTTCAAAGGAGAACTCTTTTTAAACCAAAATGATCATGATAATATTTTAGCAGAAGCCTACAGTATTAGTATTAGCACTTGATAATTGAAGAAATACAGACAAAATGAAAATGCTTAGTACACAAAAGGAATTATAAAAACCCTTAAAATAAAATGGCACAATATTTTAACATAATTAACATGTAGTGGATATCCTGCCATCTAGGGAAGGGGTGGGGAAGTTGGGGGGAAAAATTTGTAACGGAAAGCTATGTAAGGGTTATTGTTGAAGAATTACCCACACATATGTTATGCAAATAAAATAAAATTTAAAAAAAAATAAAAAATAAAAAAAATAAAATAAAATGGCACCTTGGAAGTGCATGGCCCAATTTACTGTTACTCAGTCATTTCATTTGTGTCCAACTCTTTGTGATTCCATTTGAGTCTTTCTTAGCAAAGACCTTAGAGTAATTTTGATTTCATTCTTTGGCTCATTTTATAAATGATCAAACTGAGACAAACAAAGTTACAGGACTGGCCCAGGATCATATAGATAGTAAATTTCTAAGGCTGGATTTAAAATCAGGTCTTCTTGACTTGAGGTCTGGTGCTTGATCAACTATGCCATCTAGCTGCCCCAGGCCTAGATGTCATGGGAACTATTTATTTAATATGTTTGTAAATGACTCTAAGATAAAACTATTTTTAAAAAATTTAGACTTAACATAAATGTTTGGACTATCAATTTTCTGACATCATAATCACATAGTAAACTCTTTAAAAAATCTTTTATTAGATTACTCGAGTTGATGGAAAGAAGTTGTTGCCTTACAAAGAAGAGCTAGTAAAGATTCTCCAGCGAACCTTACATTTAACCTGTAAACAGGGTTACACATTGTCTTGTAATCTCTTACATCACCTTTTGCGATCTACTACGCTTATCTACCCTACGGAATACTGCAGTGTGCCAGGTGGCTTTAATAAGCCTCCTTCTGAATACTTTCCTATCAAGGTAAGTTTTTCATTAATTTGGGACCAGAGAATTATTTTAATCAATGTAATTATTATGAAAAATGCAATTAGTGTTGACTTGGAGATTTTTGCCATATTTTTTTTGAAATATGTTCCCCCAGTTACATGTAAAAATAATTATTAACATTCATTGTTGTTATTTTTTAATGTGTATTTCATCTTCTGTCCCACCCTTTCTTCCTTTTTCCCCCCTCCTTCCTCCATGAGAGAGTAAGCATCTCATATAGGTTATACATATGCAATCATGTAAAACATTTCGATCTTGGTCATTTTATGGAAGAAAACTCGAAGAAAGAAAGTGAAGAAGAGTACATTTCTGACAATATCAGTTCTTTCTCTGGAGTTGGATAGCATTTTTCACCATGACTCCTTTGAAATTGTATTAGATCACTATTACTGAGAATACTGAGTACTTAAGACATTCACAATTCTTTATCATACAGTATTGCTGTGACTGTATGTACAGTGTTTTGGATTTTTCTGAAGTCATTCGGTTTATCATTTCTTATAGTACAATAATACTCCATTTGATATTACAAAGCAGCGGTCATCAAAAACATTTGGTACTGGCTAAGAAATAGAGTAGTTGATCAGTGGAATAGGATAGAATCACAAGACAAACTAGGCAATAACTATAGCAATTAAGTCTTTGATAAACCCAAAGACCCCAGCTTTTGGGATAAGTATTCACTATTTGACAAAAACTGCTGGGAAAACTGTAAACTAGTGTGGAAGAAATTAGGGCTTGACCCACATCTAACACCACATACCAAGATAAGATCTAAATGGGTTCATGATCTGGATATAAAGAGTGATACTATAA
>JAJPUD010002107.1:256066-321568 GCA_023553655.1 Myrmecobius fasciatus | reverse complement strand
TCTCTCTCTCTTTCTGTCTTTCTTTCTTTCTTATTTTTTTATTTCTTTGGAATACAGACCTAATAGTGTTATTACTGTGTCAAAGGGCTCCTTTGAACATAATTGCAAATAGTTCCCCAGAATGGGTGGATCGGTTCACTATTCTACTAATAGGGCACTAATTAAGATATCTCCAACATTCATTATTTTCATCTTTTGTCAAATAAGCTAGTCTGGCAGGTATGGGGGTCGCACCTCAGAATTGTTTTAATTTGCATTTTTCTAATCAGTAGTGATTTAGAATTTTTTTCTCCCCCTGAGGCAGTTGGGGTTAAATGACTTGCCCAGGATCACACAGCTAGAAAGTGTTAAGTGTCTGAGCTTAGATTTGAACTCAGGTCCTCCTGACTTAAGGGCTGGTCCTCTATCTACTGTGCCACCTCGCTGCCCCATTTAGAACATTTTTTCATGTGATTATAGATGGCTTTTATTTCCTTTTCTAATATTCTCTGAACATTAATCAATTGGGGAATAACTTTTATTCTTGTAAATTCGACTCATTTCTATATATATTTATCAGAGATACTTCCTATAAATTTTCTCCCTTAGTTTAATGTTTTCCTTCTAATTTCATTTTATATTATAAAAATTAATTATTTTATATTTTGTAATTCTCTTTATATCTTGTTTGGTCCTAAATTTTTCCCTGCTCCATAGATTTGACAGGTAGACTGTTGCATGCTCCCCTAATTTTACAGGGTGTTTTTTTTTTATAGAAAATGTCTTATCCTCGAAAAGATTTTTAATCCAAATGTTTCCATTTTTGTGTAAAATTGATTAATTTGTGCACATATTATAGAACTTGTTCAATTATAAGCTCAGTAAAGATGTCCAAGTTATATATGGGAATTAACAAATATATCTTCATTTAATGAAAGCCTTTTTTACAAAAGAAATTGATTACTACAATAGATTTTTCTTTCATAAGCCTGTAATATTTTATGATGAAATATGTTATCAAGGTTTAGATTTGATAGTTTTTATCAATTCTTTCCCTATTAGAAAATAAATTTGTTTTATTTAATGAGTAATATATATTTGATAAAATGTTTTATTTACAATTTCTTTGGTACAACTTTGTTCTTAGGACTGGGGAAAACCAGGTGATTTGTGGAATCTGGGTATCCAGTGGCATGTACCTTCACATGAAGAAATAACCTTTGCCTATTATTTATTGGATTCCTTTCTTCAGCCTGAGCTTATCAAGCTCCAACTCTATGCAAATGGAGAAGTAGAAATGTCCAGGTTTGTTCTATCAATTTGTTTATCCACTTGTGTCATTAGTGACTATTAGAAGTTTGGCATTAGAATTTATAAATTAAACATTTTTCCTTTTAATGAGATTATTAATATTTATGACATATTTTGTGTTAATTGAGAATGTGCCTATTAGAACAGTACTTTAAAAATTCTTAAATGAAGTATAGTTATAATTTTTAAAAAGAGGTTTTTTTGTATGCCTTCTTAATATTTCAGTGTGTTACATAAAAAATGAGATGTTAATTTGATTCACTGCTAAATTCCCACTGTTCAGTTTTATATAATTTGACTTGCGTGAACTTTGGAAGCATATTTGGGTATTTACTTTGAAAAGTATATTTTCTAGACTTAGAAATAATGCTTATATTTTTTAAATGTTTTCTAGTATTCTTAGTCCAGAGAGGCGGGGGGTGTGTGTGGGTGGGGGGGCAACTATGGACAAATACTCTTTCTAGAAAATTTTTCACAGAAAAATTAAATTAATATCTAGTCTTCTAGAATTGTAATGAAACACAAAATAGTGTGTTAGCATTGAACCTCACAAAAATGGGAAGGGCTCGCAGGGCAGATACTGGGAACTGACTGTTTGGATGTTACGATATATATTAATTTATTTGTGTAGGAGATGTCTGGATGTTTTCCAGTCCAACTCTATGAATATTATGAGAGAATAATTATTTGTCATTCTTATCAGGAATGTTAAGAGTGTGTGGTTAAAGAAAACTGTAGCATTCTGAATTGCTTATGTATAGGTTTTTTTTTTTTTTTAAAGAGTCAGCTCATTGTTTCAGTTGATAAATTATGCAGTAGCTGAGAAACCCTCAGTAGTCTAATATTACCATTTAAAGTTCACACATCTGTTTAATTACTTTTTCCTGACACAGGAAGAATTTGTCATTCTTTGTCTTAATGTTAAATAATTTTGAATTCTAGAAGACTGAAAAATAAAAATATCTCAAAAGCAAATGTAGTAATTTTATTAATTAAACCAAAATTTTTAACACTGTTAAAATATTAAAATGCCTCACATTTTTATTTTAGAGATGATGTACAACAGCGTTTGACCATAGTTCACAACTGTTTGATTGGTTCAGGGAACCTTCTACCCCCTCTGAAAGGAGAGCAGATTACTCATTTGTAAGTACAATTGTTTTATTATTTATTTTACATATTTGCTGTTTTATCATTTTTTAAAAATAAAAGTGACTTAGTCACTTTTATCGGTGCGATATCATTGTTAAATAAAAAATATCTAAGGCACAAATTAATTGAATGAATTTTTTTAAAAGCACTATATACTTATGTATTATAAGTAAAGTGATAGGAGGATGCATTGACTGAAGTGTTTTAGCTTATCAACCTGTAGGCATTTCATTTGTTTATTTAAAAGCTCCTTTGCCTCATATTAGATTTAATTTTTTAAAGATACGTTTTCATTATTTTTAAAGAACAAAGCTAAAAATGAGTAATATTTTTGCCTGTAATTTTATCTAGAAACTATTGGTACTGTAGTATGTGGCCAAAAGAATTTTGTTGCTTTGAAAGAAATTTCCCCCACCCCCCACCCCCCGGACAAAAAATGGATGCTTAGTCCTTTGAATTTTTCTTCCTTTTATTTCTCAAGATGTTTGAAATAAATGGTTTCACAGTATTAGGAGGATTGGCCATGTGGATTGGTATATTTTGGTTTAATCTCATTTTTTTTTTTTTAACTGCCACTTGGGTCAGGAATTGAGTTTAAGTGGAATGTGTAGCAATTAAAAACTCAGGCTCACTTAGAAATTAGATGTATTTGTTTCTCAAACTGCCATTTCAAGCTGCCATTTTCTTTTCAGCATCTATTTTTTTTTTTTTAAGCAACTTACTATGAGACTTAAAAAAATATTGATCTTGCTTTATAAAATCTTACTAGATTCTAACAGGACAGTTTGATTACTGGTGCTTATTGAAAGTACTTGAAAAGAAATTTAATTTTCGAGGTTTAAAAGACTATTTGAAATTCTTTTTGCCAAGGGGCAACTACGTGGGGCAGTGGATAGAGCACCAGCCCTGAAGTCAGGAGGACCTAAGTTCAAATCTGGTCTCAGACACTTAACATTCCCTAGCTATGTGACCCTGGGCAAGTCACTTAACCCCAATGGCCTCAGCCAAAAAAAAAAAAAAAGAAAGAAAGAAATTCTTTTTGCCAATAGATAATACTCCTGCAATCTAAAGTTTGTTAGTTGCGTTGTCTTTTTTGATAAATAAGACTATTATCACCTAACTTTTTTTTTAGCATGAAAATTAAGTACTGGAAAACTATTTTAGGCCTAAGTCCCTCAGATGGTTAGTTAATTTATGACAAAGATGTCTGTTTTTAAGTTTTCCTGGAAATTAATAGTTTTCTTTTTCAGAACTTCTGTTTTTTTTATGTTTGACATTAGGTGAATAAACCCTTTGAAATCAATAAGATTTTTCACATATATACTGGTGATAGAATAACTTGATATAAACATACCAACATTTAAAAATAAATATACATAACAGTTTGAATAATGCAAATGAAATCCTGACTTTGTCGTATTATGCCAAATGGGTGGGCTTTTTTTTTTTTTAATACAGCTTATAACTTGAGTAATTGGTAATTGGAGTTCTTCTTGAGGATGCTGCTTTGAAGTTAAGAAGTAGGGTTTTCTCTATCTGGCTTAAGAATCTCTTGTGAGGCCAAAAGGATGCGGATTTTAGATAGTGGGTTTTAGGATCAGGTGATGACCAGGAAACTACTTTAAACTAAGGTAGCATTTACTTGTTTCATTTGAGGTAGATAACACATTTTTAGATATTTTAATTTTTTTTTCATTTTTATAATGGTTAACTGAAACAAGAATGAATTAAATGTACATAAAGATGTTGGTGCTTTATATTTTGATATGCATCATGCATATAATGATTTTTTTTTTTTTACTCTATAATGGCCTTCTCCTTATTAAAAATGTAACACAGCTACGTATACTTTCTGGGATCAAAAACTCAGCCTATGTTGCCTTGTGATACATCATCATATGTACCATGAAGCTGATATTATATATCCCTATTCTTTTAAGTCTGCTTTTCTTTTCAAAAGTTGAATAGCAGGAAAATATTTGTCTAAGGAGGTCTTTTAAAAGTGATGTGTTGATTTTGTGTTGGAAATTAGACTGAAAAAAATTACCAAAAATTTGAAGGGATAATTTCTGCTTCTTATATTCTTTTAGGATAGTGCTTTTTTTTTTTTAAGAATACTTAATGTGAAATACATTATGATATAAAGTAATGATGATACATGGTTGAATAAGGAGGGAAAACAAAAATACCCTTTTCCTTCTGATTGCTGAAATGAGGATCAATTTTGGTTTTTTTAATTGATTCCACAACTATCTAGAAAGAATTTTTTCTCTATATTTAAACTTATAGTAAACTATTTTAGATTAGCTCCTAATTTGTGTTATTTTCATCTGAAATGTCAATTTAACTTGTAAACATATTTTATCCAAGTGTGATAGGTTGTATTTTACTTCATTATTTTAGGGTCATAATTTCTTTAGTGTGGGTAATTCCATCAACATAGATCATAATTTCTTTAGCTCAGAAGGTGGTCTTCAAGAGTTTTAATGTCTAAATAGTTCATCACCCACTTTGATGAGCCTCTCTTAATTTAGCTAAGACAGTCCTCAACCAAGAGACAGATAGCAGACATTTTGACACTAAGAGCCTCATTCAAAACTTTCCAGCTTGCTAAGGAGACCTCGAAAAACGTGTGCTCTCCTAACATAGCTTTTAAGAACCTGAAATTACCTTTACACCATAATGAGACACCAGAATAATACTTCAGTCAAGTTGGTTGATTATTTAAATGCAAAGACTAACCCTTCCTGAAAACTCCCATGTCAGTATAAAGACTTCTTCAACAGTTGAACACCCAAGACATACACTAACAAAGATTAATTCATTTCTAGATAAATATTTTTAAATGATTGTGTAGCTAGTGCTAATATTTTTCTTTTTTAAAACATGCAACAAATCTATAGTACTTTGAATTTCTTTAATATTTTCTAATTTAAAATAATGGTAAAGTTATAAAATTATAAAACTTGCAAATGTTACATTATTGAAATTATTTGTTGTTACTTTTCTTAGACTAATCCAGGTTGATTTACAAAATTGTTGAGGTCTGTCTTTGCCCACTTCCTACCAATACAGTAAGAACAGGAAGAGAAGTTTTGTAGAATTATTTAAGATTATGAATGAATCCATTTAATAGAAAAAAACGGTTTTATTTTCCACATGGAACTGTGGAATATGCCTGGGATATTAGCTACTTGAACTGTGGTAATATGAAATAAATACTCTAGCTAGATGAGGGGAGGGGAATGAATGTTATTAATATTATAATTTAAAGTGAATTTTTTCTTATGCCTTGGTATAAATTTAGTTGTAGTGGCTGAGAAATTTTTTTTTTCTTGTTTGTAATAGAATATATTCTCTGAAATAAATGGACAGGAATTGACCTCCTTGGGAGGTAGATAATTAAGTTCTTATCAGTGATTCAATTTTGCATAACTTGTTAATATTGCAGTGCTGGTCATATTTGTAACCTTAAGCTTTTTCTCTCGGATACAACTAGTTTAATGGTTAGCCCAGGCATGCTAGGTGTGGTGGCCTGCTTGAAAGTTAATGTTTTGTGTGATTTTAACTATAGCTGAGTAGTAGTACCTTAGGTGCCCCAGGAGGAATAGAATTAACTGGAGTATTGAATGGTTTTGAAATCTCAGAATAGCTGTTGAGTGAGAACCTCTTTTGTGTGTTTTGAGTGGCAAAAGTTGAATGGATATTGGTAATTTTGTACACTGAAGTATGAAGAAACAGCTATATTAAATGTTACTCGGCTTGTACTCTTGTTTAAGAAATATAAGGTTACTATGATAGCTATCTCAACTACTAATTGAACTCAGTTGTCTCCTATTTCGAGGGGCATGTAAAACATCAACCCCATGGGACTGTGAAAGAGAAATGATGTCTTAACTACAGCATTTTAACTTGAAACAATTTAGTCCCCTGTGATAACAGAGTGCTCAACTTGTCTTTCAAAATAGGAGAGTCAAAACATGTTTCTTAATTTAGAATTAAAACTTTTTCTCTTACAATCCCAAATAATGAGTGATATTAGGTAGCCTTGCCGTTGTAAAAGCTAGACTAGGCCCTCTTCCAAGGCTTAAGAGAAAGTATCCTTATCCAGAACACAATCTTCATTAGTTGCCCAGGGATGTTCCTTTGAAACTATAATCCACTGTAACAGTTCTAACCAGTTTCATGGGATATGAAAAACAGGGTTACTCAAGGTAGAGGAGTCCCCAATTTTCTAATTAAATACTGCTTTATTATCCTTGGTGTCCCCTTTCCTCTGATAGAAATGTTATAAAAGCATTCTTAAGAACTCAGCTCTTACTATCTTTTCACTCAAGAAATATGATACTTAAGGTCTAGAACAAGACCATTTCTTATATATGTGAAAGGATGTGATGTTATGCGATGAGGGGCAGGGCTAGCTAACCTCTCTTGGCACCTCCAGGAAACTACCCAGCTCTGCTGGGGGAGCTGCACACAGAAAAGGAAACAGTTACTACTCCACGGTGAGTAACCCTGTTTTCTCCTTTTTTTTTTTCACCTTCCAACTGTTTTCTTTGATTTTTAAAATTTTGTATGTCAACCATGGAAATAATTACTATGGCCCACAATCTGCTCTTAAACTTAGCAGCATGTAAGAATTTTTTTTCTTTTTATGTAGAAACAATGTACACATGATAGAATAGATCCAACATCTCATTTATGTTTATAGATACTGTTAACTAGGATTGCAGTTGATAATAAAAGATAGAATTAGCCAAATTGTGTTTCATAAAAGCTTAGTATTAATAAATCTAGAAGATAAAATAACCTAGTAACTCCTAGTGACTTAATTTTTAGCACTGTAAAAGTTTATTTTTAGCATCTTCAAGATAAACCAAAATAGTTTTATACTAATTCAATTGTAGTTCTATGTATGCGACTTCATCTAGCGTCTGTATTTAATTTGCATGTATGTTTTGTTTTTATGTTGAATCATTTTACTTCTCCATTCTGTTTTCCCATGCTAAAGGGTTTACTCTCTTGAAGGTAATGGTTCTAAAGAAAATTGCCATTCAAAGGCAAAAAGCACACTTAAAAAATGAAAGCATATAAGATCTAATACAATAGGAGGGAAATGGTACCCATTATTTAAAAACAAGGGCTTGGTGGCCAAACGTTGATAAATAAATATATAAAACTGACCTTACTACAATTGTTGGGTGACTATATTTTTCTTATTTTCTATGCTGGAATTCTTTCTCAAGCTGTCTCTTTTAGTGGCATTATACTTCTTGGGTATCTATTTTTACTGAGAGTATCTATCATATAGGCTCAACAAAGAACAGTCAGTGTGGAAAACATCTTAGATAATTCCTAAGTCATTTTAGCCCTCATATATTCTTAAGAATAAATATAGAAGATGTTTAATATACAAAACTTGCCTTATCAATCTATGCCCTCAAAAGTCATGCCCCTGAAGTGAGAAATCTTTGTAAGAAAAATTAGATACGTGTGTGTTTATATGCCCAGAAAAATAAACACATAATTATAATATTTTAGAAGACAAATACCATGTGTAGTCTATTGAGAAGCCTTTTTTTTTCTTTCAGTTGAAAAGGTTTTTGCCATACCAAAGAGTAGAAAGCTGACATTTTAGGTAATTAAGGAAATTTAGAGTAGCAAATAAACAAGAGAAATTGATGCTGGAATTATGGATGAGAACTTATTAAAAATACTTAAACACATGCTAAAAACTAATACCAAAGTGACTTCATATAAAGAATTTTAAAAGTAGATGTATTTGCTACAATTTTATACAATATGTAGCCATCTTTTCATTGATTGAAAGTTCCTCACCACTGTCTTGTTGGGGAAATAGTACACTTGGATTCCAGGATGTCAGTAGTATTTTGAAGCTAAGACGAAAGTTAACACAGGTGGGTCTCTCTCAGTTGCAAAGCTTGGAAACCTCTGATACTTTATGGGATCCGCCACTCCTACTTGTCCCCTAACTAGATGCTTCTGTTCCTGTGGCAAACAGTACAAGTTCTTTTGGGCAAGGAACTCTAAGAATGTGTGTTAGGGATATTAGGAAGGATTGGATTGTCTTTGCAGGAACCAAATATAGGGAATTTGTTTTCTTTACTACTGCACCAACAGTAGCTATACCTGGCACAGGCTTCTGCTGGAGTGCAGGCCAGCAGAAAAGTTGTTGTGCTTGTGCTGCTTCTGGGGAAACAGGCAAGGCTTTAATTTTATCTATGTTACTAGGAATAAAAATTTATAGACCTAAGTTAGATTTGACATACAAGCAGTACAACTTAGAGGGTTTCAAAAGTCTCAATAGTATTTTAAGCTAGAAGTTTAAAACAGTACCAAGACTTTTGAGACACATATTTGGATCAGTGAAGCAAAGGGTAAAGGTGTGTTGTGGCTGTGGTTCAAAAGGATAGATTGTTTATCTGTAGTCTACTAACACATTTCTTCTACTGGTAAGCTGTTCACTTTTTTCTGCCTCACACTAGCTCAGCTGTGATCTATAAAAAAAATCAAGTAGGTAGGAATATAATTGAGGGAGCTCTCACATAGATCAAGTATATGAAAAGAAGTCAGAGGTATGGGGGAATAAAACCTAAAATAGGAACATGCATAGAAAGATATTGCCCGTTGTCTTCCAATGTCCTAAAGCTTTTCTCTTGATTTAAAAGTTGTATTTTATGCAGAATTTTTATAGTGACTATCATCTAATTTTGTTTTAAAGATTACTTCAGTTATTAATTTTTAAAGTATTTTAACTGGTAATTGATTTGTTCATTAAGGTTAAAGATCTTGTTTGATTTTTTTTTTTTTTTAAATCCCTTCCTAGTGGATTTTTTACAGGAGTCAAGAACTGACATTAGGAATCCTGAAATTATATCTTAAAGCCAAACAAATGGAAATTCTTGATTTGTTACTAAAATGTATGCTTTAAATATCAAAACTGTATTTTAAGTAATATTTAATAAGATATTTCTATTGGAAAAATTCATTATAATTAGGATTTGGAATGATTGTAGTAAAAAATGTTCAAACCTTCCTCCCCATTTTGATCATTCCCAAAGTAATGATGGTTTAATCTTGTTTTATTTGCTACTGTGAATAACAATCCAAGTTTTTTTTTTTAAGTTTTTGTAATAATCATTCATTATGATGAAAAAATAATGCCTATTTATTGAGAAGTGGCAGAGTAGAAATTTGAACTATGATCCATTTTCTGCCCTGGCCTGTCTGTACTACTACCAATTTGCAATGTAATGTGATGGCATTGTTTTTGACAACAACCTTATTTTTAGCCAGTTTGCTCTTGGTTTGAAGGGGATAGGTATATTGATTGGGGTATGAATTCAGGCTCTTTATTTACTTTTCATTAGATTGGGAAATCTCTACTTTCAAGGGACACAAGATCTCCCCCTCCCCCAAAAGAAAAAAGACAGAAAATAATTTGGGCATTCTCACTGAGGATATGATTAAAGACATTGACATAGTGTTTATTTTTTTTGTTTGTCAAATTTACATTTGCTAGACTTAGAACTATTTATTTGGTTGGGTTATTGCCCTTTAAATGTATGTTATTTTGGGGGATGCTTATGTTTACAAATAATTTCTGGAGAAATTTTGGCGTTATAAAAATTACTTAATCCTTTTTTTAAGTTGTAGGAGTCTGTGTAATAGGTCATCTTTTAATATAGTAAACACTCAAGTGACAAAGTTGAGTCTCCGAGCTTTGCAAATGAGAGTGGCCTGTCTATTCAATGAATTATGCTGAAGGATTGAATTAGTAAGAACTCTTCAAGTTCAGTTAAAAATTGGGTATTCTAAAGCAAAAAAAGGTTCTGTGTCCTAAAATTTTATAAGCTTTGAAACCAGCCTGTTAGAGAAAAAAATAATTACTCCAAGGTTATTTCTGCCCAAGCTTTCTCTTAAAATACATCTTCATTTTGACTGAGCATTAGGAGAAAAAAATGGATTATAAAAGTTTTAAAACAAAATGTTGGAAAAAATAATTTTTTAAAAATTGCTTATCTTTTACTTAAGATATTAACCTACAAAATCTGTGCCTGTATATGTGAATAAAAACCATAATTTATAATCTTTATAAACATTCAGAACAGCTGAACTGAATGTCAACATTTATGGTAAATCTATTTTGAAGTTTTTTAAATCTCGGAACCCTTATGTTTTTATTGGTATGTGTGTCTTGGGATCCTAGAAGAATTCAGGATTCAAAATGTAGACTTAGATATATTATGAGGTGACAAAGGGAAGGAGCAGATTACCTAAAAATAGAATTTGTTCCCACTCTTTGAAAAAATCTTTATTACAAGTATCTAGTTTTAGTTGTCATTATTAATGCAGTTAAAAGCAGAAGCAGTTTTTCTAGTTTGAGATTTAAGTAAATATGAAACAGTTTTTAAATCTGTAACTCTTAAATAATATTGAAATATGTTTAATTTGGATTTGAATTTTCTTTTGTTATTAAATTTAAAGCTTTCCTTATTTAAGGATTATTATAACAATTACTATGAATCATCAGAAGGTTCAGGTAAAACCCTACTGTTCATTAGGAAGCATTGAAAACATGTAATTTATACTTCTCTGAATAGTATTATCTTTGTTTTACTAGAACTATTATAGCCCTCAAAAATCTTTTACATAGTGTTTTTCTCTGGCATTATTTCTAAAAAAAAAAAAAAAATACATCTTTGTTTTTATTCAGGGTGCCAAGTATGGTATCTTTGGAAGAAACGAAACTGTACACTGGTCTTGACTATGGTAAGCAAATATTAATGAATTAAATTATGAAGATTTGTTTCAGGCTGTAGCTGTTGTGAAGGGGGTATAAATCTATATAAATTTATAGCTGTGATTGAGCCTAGCTAGCTTCTATGGACATTTAAAATTAATGTAAGACTTTTGCTGAGCCCATATTTCTTTTTCTGAAGGAGCCAGGGGAGAGAATCTTCTAAACCTTCTGAACCTTCTAAAGTGAAAGTTCAGAAAATCTTGAAATAAAATAGAAAAAAAAAACATACTAATTGAATATAAGAAATAAGGGCATAAACAGTTTTTTAAAAAAACCTTTCTTTAATAACTTAAAAAAAACAAACCTCAGGCATAAAAGTATGGTAGTATTTTCTCATTCAGTTGAATGAAATAAAAATCAGTGTTCATGCTTTCTTTATATTTTAACATTTTTTAAACCCCCAAAATAACACCAATAAGTGGTGTTAAATCTATATAAATTAATGAAATTTTATTTCCTTTCTAGAGCGTTTGACTTAATGCTGGAAATAATTTTATTTAACCATTAGAAAATATTCTTAACTTCTTCATTTTCATGATCTTTTCAGCTAATTGTTAAAGCAAGAAGTATATTGTTAGCAAGAACTTTAAACATACCTCCTGCAACTCCCAGTCTGTCCCTTGAGGACTATCAGTGCATCCTGAGTAACAAGATTTTTGAAGTTATTCTAAATTGCATACTACAGTCATCAATCTCCAATTCAGAAGAGTAGTAAAGAAAATTGAAATACCTTGAAAGTGTTCAATTTAAAAAAAAAAAGTTGTTCTTATTTTGAACTGTTTTAGATAGAAGAACATTGAAGGTTTCTAAAATTTCTTCTCTGTTTTGTTTATAGATTTTTCTAGAGAGAACCACCGAGAAGCAATTGCTAAGGTCATAAGAAAGCTCCTCCGTAAGTACTTTTGTGTTTTCTTTGCTTTGGCAGGTAGTTAGGAAGATTTACTAAGTATCCTCTCTGATTCATTAACATTTTAGATTGTTTTGAAGTTTCTTCTACCAATACCAAATGGCACATTCTTTTTCAGTGTTTAACTGTAGAGTGTTGCCTGGGACACTGAGAGTTTGAGAGACATGCCCAGGTACAAGATAGTAAATATGTGCCAATTGTAGGATGTGGATCCAAATCTTCTTTACTTGAAATGCTTGTTTATGTACCTTGTGGAGACAGATTTGTTTACAGTGATGCTTAAGGAACTAGGATTTCCTCAGTGTAAAGAATTTGACATTAGAGAGTAGATAGTCCCTCATCATCACTAATGGGAAATTAAGCACTTCCCCTTTCAAAGGTATCTTGGCTATACATTAGCAATTAAATCATAAAGAAACCTGAGGTAATTAGAGGTGTTGAGGTAATTGCTGGAATAATTCTGCTAATCCCAAGATCAGAGGCAGGATTTGAAGTCACATCTTCCTGAATCCAAGTGTAGTACTTTATTCACTATGTCACATTGCCTCTTTTCAGGATTCTTATAGTGAATTCAAATGACAACGAATCTAATGCTAACATGGTACTAAAATTTTAACCTGAACTCTTGCACTCTAATCATAGATCACATACTTGATAACTCTGAAGATGATACCAAATCGTTGTTTCTTATCATAAAGGTATTGTTGCCATTTGATAGATTCATAATTTGATGTGTAATCAATCTTGGCTTATTGGTAAAATTTATAAATTTTTAAACTACAGATCATAGGGGACCTCTTGCAGTTTCAAGGTTCTCACAAACATGAATTTGACTCTCGATGGAAGAGTTTTAACCTAGTGAAGAAGTCAATGGAGAATCGGGTCAGTATTTTCACAATTAAATCATTAAAAACACTTTTGTAAGAAGGTAACAATTCTAAATATTCAAAGGCAGTATCAAAAAATAGAATGAATGAAAGGTATATTTTAAGGGTTGAACCCAGGAAAATAATCTGTAGTTTTGTTTGTCAGAGCTTGAGAAATAATATGTAAGAAGCACTTTTATGATAAAAAAGAATTTTCTCTTACCTTAGAAAGAAACTTTATATGGATTATGGAAATAGTCGTGCTTTTCTGACATTTCTTTTGCTGTGGTTTTCACTTTAATTCTGACATTTACTGCTAACCAATTTGAGTTGTCTATGGAGTAGTTGTACACTGATTTTAGCATTCATTAGTATCGAGTCAAATATAATAACTATATTATAACCCTTAAAAAAAATTCCTTTCTTTTTTAGGCCTAACATTGTGTAAGGGAACTTTTATAATGTTATTCCAAATGAATCATGACTATTGGACATGAAAAATTTATACTTTTTCTGTGTGATTCCCAAGACTAAGCTAGATAATGCAACAAAATGTCATTTCTAGTACCCAGGAGTCTTGTAGCCCCTTTTTTTCCCCTCCTCCTGCCCCTCAGAAAATCTTAAAAATCTTAGCAGTTAATAAGCCGGGCAATATGAGTATGTAAAGCTTGGGTAGTGTGAGTATGCAAATTTCAACTTAGTGAGATTGCATATGAAATAAAATTTACACATATGTGTACATTATATGTTTATGTGGTTTACTATGTGTTTACTATATAAAATACATAACAAATTTGTGATGTGTGCAGCAAACTGTATGTGTCTACCTCTTTGAGAAACTTTTGAAATCCCTAAGCAATTTGCCCCTTAAATTTTGAGTTGCCTAAATAGGAAAGGTGCTATTTTCCTCCAGAAGATTCTCTCATGGCCTTATCAAAGATCAGGTAATTAACTGGTTGGATGGATCACTCTGTGCAAGGGTATTTCTTACGTGATGGAACAAGAGCAACCACAATTCTAATTCTCTATATGTAAAAACTATACTAGTGATTATAGGTTGTGGGCATCTTATTGACTGCCACTTATTTTGGCTAAAAGAATGTAAAGAAATGATTACTTTTGAGTCACTTGGTATTTCTTATTTTCCAGCTTCAAGGGAAAAAACAGCATATCAGAGCATTGCTAATCGATAGAGTAATGTTGCAGCATGAGGTAATTTTTTTCCCTCTTATTCATTTCTGATCATTCTTACCATAAAAATGTTTAACTATTAGATCAATATTTGATCATCTGAGTTCTCATAAATTACAGTTCTATTCTGTTTATTACCCAATATGAAATTTTTTCAAAACTTTCTTTTTGTGTTCCTTTCTTTTGTTTAGCTGAGAACACTAACTGTTGAAGGTTGTGAATACAAAAAAGTACATCAAGATATGATCAGAGACCTTCTTCGTTTGTCTACAAGTTCATATGGCCAAGTAACAATTTTTACATGTTTAGATAGTGCTACATTAGTATTGCCATTCAGTATTTCATCATGGTTTTTGTGTGACCTTAGTTATTGAAGGCCATTCCAATATAACACAATACCAGCAGACTCTACAAAGCTAGAAGTTTTAAGTATGGGCCAGATCATATGACTGTGTGTATATCATCAGAGGATCAATCAGGTTTAGATCAAAGAAACTTAACGACTTGGTCACTGATTTGTGAGGGGGAGGGGTTGGCTGAGGCAGTTCTGCTGATTGTTGAAGTATTATTCTACATTGGTGGAGAGGATCACAAAATCATGGAGGCTTCAAGGGTGGAAGTGAACAACTAGCAGTTAAACCTGCACTTTGAACTCTTGAGATTGTCTGTTGTATGATTCTAACCAATTGGTGGCATAGAATATTAAAAGCTGAAGGAATCTTATTTTCTAGCACAAATTCCTTTTTCTTTTTTCTTTTTAAATATGAGAAAACTAAGGGTGATAATTAAATAGCATAACTGACTTTATACAGCTGGTTAATGTAGGGTAGGGACTGACCTTAATTCTGCTATTTTTCTTTTGTGCCACTTTTCCTGTTTTTTCTTACTGGCCTTAACTTCTACTGTTGAGGGAAATAGTAAGGAATTTCATTGAAATCCAATTAACAGGAAAATTTGTGAGGTCAGGTTTTTTAGAAAGTTTAAAATGTTGCATTATTTCTATAAGGAATAGGTTTCAAGGAAGAGGAGAATTGTGAGTAATATTTCTTGAAATAACTTTTTACATTATAAGTTTATGTTAGCAAATTCTTAAGAATTCAAGCATATTTATGGATATAAATTAGATCTACTAGAAATGAATTATTTTTATACTAACCACTGTTTCATATGGTCTATTTAGTCACATCCACAAATGCAGATAAACAGGATTTCGGTATGAAGATTTCATTTTTAAAAATTCATAGTTAATTAAACTAACATAATCTGGATAATTATTCCAGTAGAAATATAATAGTTTAAATCTGAGAGGGATATCATCTAATTCAAACCCCTTCTGTTATAACTAAGGAAACTGAACCCCAAAAATATCAAATGACTTACTCAGTTTTAATCAGCAGTTTAATGAGAGTGACATCTCAGGGACTTGGGGAAAATGCTTAAACTTTTCAGTCTCTTGCCTATTATAAAAAGCATTTTACATGCTTATTAGCCTATCTTTCAGCTACAATTTTTTTTACCCATCAGTTAATTGGAGATTTTTTTTTGTATTATTTTGTCAGCCTTGTTGATAACATACCTTGTTGATTCTTTCCCTAGGTTAGGAATAAAGCTCAACAAACATTTTTCACAGCTCTGGGAACATACACATTTTGCTGCAGAGATATTATTCCTTTGGTTTTAGAATTCTTGCAGCCAGACAGACAAGATGTCACTCAACAGCAATTCAAAGTAGGTGGTTCTTTCTCCTTTCTGAACATCATTGTTATTTATACATGAAAAGTTGGAGATACAAAGGATTCAGTGCCTATGGGTTATGTATGCTGTCAGAAGGTTTTTTCCTTTGTGTATGTAAAGAGATCTTTCACTTTAAATTTTTATAGAATACTTGCAGTAAAATTTTTCAAAGTGATCTTTATAATTCTGTAACTGATCAGTTAGTTAGAAATAATTCTAATTATTAATATATTAATAAAAAAGTTAGAAATAATTCTAATACTTATATTTCTTATATATTCAGGATTTTGTACATGAATAGTGTGTGGAACATTTTTGGACTATCACAGTTTTGTTATTAATAGTTCTGCTTTCTTGTTCTTCAAGCTTTCTATTTTGTAATATTTACAAAGGGGAGAAAAGCCAAAAAGTATAAAGGATATTATTATGCAAGTATTTATTTTTTTATATAGTTTGTGGAGACGAACTGGTTGGGTCTCTAGGCTAATGAGAAAGCAACTAGTTTCATATTTTCTGCTTAAGACATTGGCATGTTGCAAGACAGATAGCAAAGCAGAATTGTTATTATGTGTGGCTGTCTGTCATGACTTCATGAGATTCCAGTTTGCTTTTTAACAAACACCATTTATGTTGTACTGACTTAAATCAAGAAGCACCAGGAATAGTTAAATAAAGTTGCAGAGTCGTGATTCATCAGTCAATAAATACTATTAAATGCCTGTTATGTGCCAGCCACTGTACTGAGTGTTGGACAGATGTTCATATGCAACAAGTGCAGTAATGCTTTTTCCTTTCCAAAGAAATAGTGGAATTACTGAATGAAGATATATACATTATGAATGGTTAAAATTAAATCAGACTTAGAAAAATGTATACTGCCTTTTCATTTGCTGTAGATTAAAATATATAAGTGATTTAGCTACAGTATCATCTTATTTTCACATTTTTAGTATTAAATTATTTCAGAAGTCAATTTGGGTAATGTCTTGGCCTAAGCAGAATATTATATTAAAAATATTTCTCACATATTGGTTTTACTTTAAGATGTTCTTATTGGGAACCAAATATTCATTCTTTTTATGCTTCTAATAAAATTTTCAAATTTCAGAATGCTACATAAGCAGATAGGTAAGATAATGTTGCTGAGCAGTAACCTGTTTAAACAAAGAAAACTCACTCTTTAATCATTTCTTACTTTTAATCTTAGTTCTTAGGCACATTACCGTATTTTTATTTAAAAATTTTTTATATTTTTATATTTCATGTATGTGATAAAATAGAGCTTATGTTAATTACTTTAAACTATAATAAGATTACTTTTTAAACTTCTAATATTTTTCTAATAGTACTTTGGAAAAGCAGTTTGCCTTTTATCAGAATGCAAAGTAAACAATACATGATTAAGTAGTTTTTATAATTTAAAAAATAGTTTAATAAGTCAAATTTTAGATACTCTGAAAATAATTTTAGTAAGTAGGGTTTATTATTAATTCATGTAGCAAGATGAATGGAATAATTTAAGGGAAATGTCTTTTAGGAACAAATTGTGGGTTAAAATTTCAAATATTATTTATAGTTCTTATACTTTTTAGTAATCATTGGAAATTACTGGCTGTGATTAATTATTTTGGGCAGTTATTTTCATTACATGGAAGACATCTATCATTTGTTCACTTAGAAGTAGGGCCTTCCTATTTCATCCAGTATAGAAGTGCAACAGCCATTCACAAACCCCATCCCATTATTGATCATTTTTTTAATTATTTTTATTTGCTCCATTTTTTACCTGTACCTTTTTAGGCAGCCTAGTGACTGAATTTTTCAGGGGCTTAATACATTAGCTCTCTCTCAATTAATAGGTTGTACATTCCAAAATTAGTCTATGCTGAAGTGTCAGAACAGAATTGACTATAAATGCTTAGTCATAACAAATATTTCCAGTGAACTGATAAAGGATAATCTTTTTCTTAGGAAATAGGACTTATGACTTTAATACATATTAAAGAAGACATAATCTCTTTATTTAAGAAGATTACAATCTAATAAATGCACATATTTATTTGTTTCTCCAGGGTGCCTTGTATTGTCTACTTGGAAACCACAGTGGAGTGTGCCTAGCAAATCTTCATGACTGGGATTGTATTGTACAGACATGGCCAGCAATTGTTTCTTCAGGACTAAGCAAAGCAATGTCCTTAGAAAAGCCATCAATAGTCAGGCTATTTGATGATCTTGCAGAAAAGATTCATAGACAATATGAAACAATTGGACTGGATTTCACAGTAAGGAAAAAGCCTTGTATTTACAGTAATTGTTTTCAGCCCAACTCTACCTTAGGTTATTTATGTAACAAGTTAATTCCTTTGTGTAATTTGGAATCAAAGAGAGCCTAGTTTCAAATGTTGACTAAACTACATAACACATAATTCACCTAATCCCCTCCAGGCCTTGGTTTTTCTTGTCTGTAAAATGAAGCTATAGGATTAAAAGAATGATTTATTTAGAGATTGAAAATACTTTAGACAGACTCTAGTCTGACTCACTCATTTTGCAGTTGAGAATATTTTTTTTTCTCACCAACGAACGCAAAAAAGATTTATTTTACAATCTTGCAAGAATGTGTACTTAAGTCAGTAGACATATCTTTGAAACTCTAAAGGCAACGTTTTATTTCCTATCCTAAAGCACAAGTCCCTCTTTTGATTTCCCATTAATTGCATGTTACAGAAGTAACAGGACATGAGTCTCTACCACTCATTACATAGCCAATCCCTGTCCCTGAGGAGCTTACATTCTAGAAGGGGGAAGGTAACAAACAGAGAAGGCTAGGGATAAAGAACAAAAGATTTTTTTCAAATAGATGAGAAAATTATTGTAGCCCAGGAAAGTTAGGTTGACTTGCCTAAAATCATCTAAATCCTGTCTGATCCAGGATTAGAGTTAGTGTTAGAACTGGGTCTTTTAGTTTCCATTTTATTATTCTTTTCACTATATTCCCTGCCTTTCCTTTAAAGTCCTTTCTTATTCTAAGCCCTGTAATCTTTTTCTTTTAAAAAGGTTCCACAGACATGTGTTGCAATAGGTACCTTAATCCAACGGTCAAAATACCCCTCTGCCAATCAACCATTGCTTAGTCCAGAGGAGATTCAGTTAGGAATTCAAAGACAGCAAGAGAAGAATGCCGAGGCCTTACAGTAAGTGATTTAAGTTAAGGTAGATGATATACTCTTAACATCTCTTAAAATTTGGGTATGGTATATTATTTCCAGTTTAAACCATGACAAAAATCTGCACTGTCTTTTTTCTTCATTTAACTTTTTTAAAATTTTAGTTGACACTATTTTGAAGACTTTGTACAGCATTATTTTATTCTGCAAATCTTACCGTACCTCTTTATTAGGTACTAACTGATTAAATTCTATAGTGGTCAATTTATCATTACATTTCATGATAACAGTTACTTCAATTAGAATACTAAGTTATTTAAACAAAACCTTCCTATTCAGTTACTAAATTAATGGAAAAAAAATATTCACAAACTAGTCACTTTTCTAAGATTCAGTTTCTTAAAAATTTAAAGCCTATATTATAGATTAACATGTTTTCTTAAAATTCTTAACATGTGCTTGATGAAAAAAAATATTTGTGTATTTGTCATTTTTGTTGATTTGAACCTAATTTAAAACTGGTTATTTTATGTGACTTGATGCTTAGCTTTGTTATATTCTGTTATATTTAAATAAATATTAAATGATATGCTTGTTCTTTTAGGAACTATGAAAACTTGGTACATACTTTGTTAGACTGTGTGGATCAAAGAAATCTGTAAGTGTTCTATGTATTTAATTTTTATTCATTTTTATTCTTTTATTCATGACAACCATTTGCCTTAAGTATTCCGAGTTTCATTTAAATTGCATGTTTCACAGAAGTCCTAATGGCAGTTGAAGTCCTGATAATTCCAGGGGCAGATAATTCCAAGGACATGACTCATCTTCAGATGATTTTTTTTCCTCTTGATTTGGCCATGCATTCATGAGAACTGCATATTGGATAGCATAAACTAGGAAGAATTGTAAATCTACTTAAATATAAGGGCCACTTAGAGAGGGTCAGTAATGGGACAAAAGGAGGATACAGAAGGAAAATTGGGTACTTGTTATTAATTTTTAGTAAAACATTGGTAGTATTGATCATTAATAGGTTTTGGCTACTTAGTTTTTATACAGCATTATAGAAGAGAATGTATTGATAGTTAAAAATAATGTTTCATTATATTTTCTTTAAGCCCTTGGAAATTTGAACATATAGGCATTGGCTTTCTGTCCCTGCTCTTGAGAGATGATCGAGTTCTGCCTCTTCGTGCCATAAAATTCTTTGTGCAGAGTCTCAACCATGATGCAATTGTGGTTCGCAAGGTAGGCACTTTGGTTTTAGATAAAATCTTAAATTTTAAGATATTATTTAACTAAAACTTGAAAATTTTATCACTAAAGAAGAACTAGAATTTAGGGATACATATTGCATCTGTTGTTGCAATGGATTTTGTTTTAATTGAAGGTAAAGAAAATGTAGTAACATGAAAATTTATTTCAAAGTGAAAATCATTGTTTGCTCGAATTTTTTAAAGTGTATTTATGTAATTAAGAGAAATTATAGTAGAATTGGTTGTTTTTCTTTTTTTTTTTTTAAGCAAATTTTTAGAGCTGTACCTGTTTCTTCTAGTGTTAAAGTCTCATTTTCAGCTGCTCTTTTTTACTTTTAATTTTTTTATCTCTTTTGGGAAAGGTCACTTTAAGTGGCCTCTAATTTTCTGATATAATGGTTTGTGTCTTGGGTTTTAGCTCAAGTGTCAAGGGAATATATTAAAATATATATATATTTATCCCAATCTATGTGTAGTCCACTTCCCGGTTTACCTATTTATTGGTTGCATCTAAAATGTTTTCTTTTCTTCTTCATTGTGAAGGAAATATAATTAAACTGAACCAGTCATTTGTACTTCCAAGGCAAAATTCCTACATCGTTCCTTTGAACTGATTGGGACAATTTAGTGGGAATAGTCCATACCAAAGTCTTGGATGGAGTTAAAGTCTTTCCCCTGAACATATAGAGTGTGAGGGGGTATCTCTGTTCTCAAAAAGAAAGAGAATCTGCTTGTAGCATGATATGCAAATACTTATTAGGTTTTTAAAAATTAATAAAGTCAACTTGAAGATTTCTTTTTTAGATGGCTATCTCAGCAGTTGCTGGCATTCTGAAGCAGCTGAAAAGAACCCACAAAAAGCTTTCCATCTGTCCATATGAAATCAGTAAGTGCCACCTAAGGTAATTTAACTCCTCTTTGATATTTTTAAATGTTTTCACTCAAATTTTCTCAAACTTGATACACTGAATCCATAGATAACTTGTTTTCTTCAAGGATAAATTTACTAAAGTTTTCTTAGCAGCTGATTTTTTTTTTAAACTCTTAATAAAAACCATTGTGAAATCTTGGATGAATTCACATTCTAAAATAGCTCAATGATAAAATGAAAAGCATTCATTAAAGGAGATTCAGTATTTATTTACATATGTGCATTCAATATAAGTACATACTTTTGTGCTTGCTGTTACTATTTACTATTCATCAATAAAAGGGTTTTTTGGTCTTATTTAGGAGATAATTACAATTATCTGTTAGACTTCAAAAGCTTAATTTTTTTTTTTAATTTCCTTTGGTTGCCACATCTTTATATTTCTACTACAGCCACTTTTTGATTATTCATCAGTGGAACCTAAAATATATATTTTCTTGGTCTCATTTCTTTTACCAAAGCAGCACATAAATCTGTCACTCTAATTTGCATTTGTTTCAACAGCAGTTGCAAAGGAGTTTTATGTATTTTATATAAGTGAAACTTATATAACTACTATTGTCATTATTCTCACTTGAGACTCATTCAGATCTGTTACCATACTAAATATGATATAGAATTGATATATTAACTTTGGATTTTGAAGTAAGATATGTAGCTAAACTAGATAAATGAGAGGAATATTGTATATTACACTAACAATAAGTTAGTTGACTAGAATGTGTATGAAGTCACATGAACTCATCTTACAACTCCAGGTCCAATGTGCTATTGTACCTCCTCGCTCCTTTCCACCTCTAAAATAAAGTTGTGTTAGATAATTTTATATAACAGAACTTTGAGAATGAATAAATAAATACCTAAGGCAAAATTTGAACTTTTGTCTTCTGACCAGTATTCTGATCCAGTATTGTCTTTTCCAGTTCCACTATTTCTAAAAGAAAATGGCACTTCAAGGTTTTATAGAGCTCTCTACATGATTCTTTCATGATATCATGAAATTTAAAGACTTTGAAATTGATGGCTGATAAAGTTATCTTGTTGTATTAAATATAAATCTGAAAAGATAGGCCCTAGGCTATTCCTTAAAGCACACTTAAATTTTTAATTTTTTTTTTTTAAATAAATGAGGTAAACACTTTTGGGAAAAATATTGTACAGTAGGTGAAAAGTTAGAAGTAAGTAACCAACTCCCTAAGAAAAAATCTCCAGGGTCAGATGGATTTACATGTGAATTCTACCAAACATTCAAAGAACAATTGATTCCAATACTACACAAACTATTTGAGAAAATAGGGACAGAAGGTATACTGCCAGAATCCTTCTATGAGACCGATATGGTGCTGATAGCTAAACCAGGTAGGGTAAAAACTGAGAAAGAAAACTATAGACCAATTTCCCTAATGAATATTGATGCAAAAATTGTAAATAAGATATTAGCAATGAGATTACAGAAAGTCATCCCCAGGATAGTACACTATGACCAAGTAGGATTTATACCAGGGATGCAGGGCTGGTTCAATATTAGGAAAACTATCAGCATAATTAATTATATTAATAACCAAATTAACAAAAACCATATGATTATCTCAATAGATGCAGAAAAAGCCTTTGACAAAATCCAACACCCTTTCCTATTAAAAACACTGGAGAGTATAGGAATAAATGGGCTTTTCCTTAAAATGATCAGCAGCATCTATTTAAAACCATCAGCAAGCATCATATGTAATGGAGACAAACTAAAACCATTCCCCATAAGATCAGGAGTGAAACAAGGCTGCCCACTGTCACCATTACTATTTAATATTGTATTAGAAATGTTAGCTTTAGCAATAAGAGAAGAAAAAGAGATAAAAGGAATCAGAGTAGGTAATGAAGAAACCAAATTATCACTCTTTGCAGATGACATGATGGTATACTTAGAGAACCCTAGAGACTCAACTAAAAAACTACTAGAAACAATTGACAACTTCAGCAAAGTGGCAGGATTCAAAATTAATCCACATAAATCATCAGCATTCTTATATATTACCAACAAAGTTCAGCAGCAGGAGATACAAAAAGAAATTCCATTCCAAATAGCAGATGATAGGATAAAATATTTGGGAATCTATCTGCCAAGGAAGAGACAGAAACTATACGAACTAAATTACAAAACACTTTCCACACAAATAAAATCAGACCTAATCAATTGGAAAAATATTAAGTGCTCATGGGTAGGCAGAGCGAACATAATAAAAATGACAATACTACCCAAACTAATCTACTTATTTAGTGCCATACCAATCAAACTCCCAAGAAATTATTTTACAGATCTAGAAAAAATAGTAGCAAAGTTCATTTGGAAGAACAAAAGGTCAAGGATTTCAGGGGGATTAATGAAAAAAAAGGCAGATGAAGGTGGCCTTGCTGTACCAGATCTAAAACTATATTATAAAGCAGCGGTCATCAAAATCGTTTGGTACTGGCTAAGAAATAGAGCAGTTGATCAGTGGCACAGGATAGGATATCAGGACAATCTAGGCAATAACCTTAACAATCTAGTGTTCGATAAACCCAAAGACCCCAGCTTTTGGGATAAATACTCACTATTTGGCAAAAACTGCTGGGAAAATTGGAAACTAGTGTGGAAGAAATTAGGGCTTGACCCATACCTAACACCACATACCAAGATAAGATCTAAATGGGTTCATGATCTAGATATAAAGAGGGACTTTGTAAGCAAGTTAAGTGTTGAAGAAGGATTTTTTAAATACATCTAATATAATTTTTTTTTTTTTTTTTTTTTTTTTTAGGTACTACTCCTAAACCCTCCTGCATTCTTGCTGGTGACAGACCTGATAATCAATGGATGCATTATGATAGTAAAAATATACCAAGAACTAAAACAGAATGGGAATCAAGTTGTTTTGTGGAAAAAACACACTGGGGATACTACACCTGGCCTCAGTGAGTCATACTAGCGTGGATATTGATTGAAATGAACAACTAGATTTGACTTAATTGTTATAAGACCCTCTAGAAGGTATAAGTAAAACAGCTGTAGGTCCTAGTGAAAAATGACTAAGGTGGTTGTTACTAATACTTTCTACCAAAAGGAATCTGGGAAATGTTGCTAAATATAGTGCCAAATTCTAAAAAACATTATAAAAATAATGATTACTGTTCATCTGGAAAAGAAACGAGTAATCATAAAATGCCAGTATGGCTTTATCTAAAGCTAGTCATGCAAACTTAATTTAAAGGGGGGGAAAAAAAAGCTGATTCTAGGTTTTAAGAGGAGGATAATTCTCTGAATTCCTTCCAGTCTCACCTAAAGTCTCACCCTCTACAAGAAGCCTTTCCTAACCCTTCTTAATTTAGTGCCTTCTCTTTGGGATTACCTATTTTGTTATGTATGTAATTCATTGATGTTTCTCCCATAGTAGACTGTGAATTTCAAAACAGGGAATGTATTTGCATTTCTTGGTATCCCCAGCACTCAGCTTAATAAATGGTAGTTGACTATCATGGTTGTAAATTTGACACAGAAACTAGGAGGCATTATTAAACATAATAGACATAGTATCAGGATCTTACTAGGAAGAGATTTTAATTGAATTTAAAAGTTGATATGAATCAGTAATGCAACTTAGCAGCTAAAATACTAATATAGATTTTCATTTTCTTGAGTATGTATTTGGGTATGAACCTATTATCTGAGGCATTGACAGGTTAAGCAACTTGCTCATGCATAAGAATTAAAACAGCTTTATATCTAAAGTGTCTTATCTCTTTAAAGCTATATTAAACCATAATGATCAGAATTGAGAAGGTGATAGTAGCACCATGTCCTACTTGGATATTTTCAAGATAATCGTTTTCCTTTCTGTATACAACATATTTAGAAGATCATTAATAAGCACAAAGGCAATCAGGATAGTGAAGGTTTTCATGATCATGCAGTAAAGAACTGCCTGAAGGAAATGGGGATATTTATCCTGAAGAAAAGAAGACTTAAAGAGGAATTGATTTATAGTTCTTTTGGATGGATGTCTTTTTGGAAGAGTGATTACATTTATTCTGCTTACCTCCAGAGTGAAGAATAAGTAATGATGAATAGAAATTTGCAAAAAGGCAAATACAGGATTGATATAAAGAAAAACTTCCTACAGTTTGAATTATCCCAAAGTAAAATAATATGTTTCAAGTATTAGTGGTTCCACTCAGTGAGATCTTCAAACCAAGGAAGTTTACTTGTAGAAGAGATTCTTGCTTCAGATGTGCATTGTGCCAGATGACATTCAGTGATTCTTTGACCTTTACTTACCAGTGTTTTAGGCCTGGCTATGGGTACTGCTTGGCTTTTCCAATAACAGGTTCAAAAGGTTGCTGATCGTCCTCAAAATCATTTCACTGGTTGCAGTGGGGTATTTTACATATTTGGAGATGATAGTCTTTTTATATATTAGCCAGAAAGCTCTCTCTCTCATTATTTTCTACAGCAGTGACCCCAAGAGTTATTCCATCTCTAAAATTCTATATTTTTCTCATTTGTCTATATGTCCTCTTTTTCCAGTTGAGTTATAGGCTCCTAAATGGTTGGAATTATTTACTTTTTTTTTTTTTTTAAGTCTTCCGTGTAATTTGGTTCCCTGCACAAAATTAAATACTCGGATTTGTTTTTATAATATTGGCACATATTTGTAAAGCCATGTGTATCTATAGCTAATGCAATATCATGTTTTCCTTGGCTCTTTATGAATGTATGTGCTTTATATTTAGGAATATGGTTGTTTATGCGCCTGCAGAAGAGCAACCCAAGCTTGGCAGAAGTCGGGAAGATATGACTGAGGTAAGTTTTTATTTTTATAATACATAAACAAGTATTCAAGACAATTCACTAGCGTCTTACTTTTGACCACAAATTCATCTTTTATCTCAAGTCATCTGTGGCCACATTCCATTAGTGAATTCATATTATACAGGATATAAACTGCCCGGTGTTTCTTTTTCCCCCAACCCCTTTGTTTCTTGTTGAGGGCCATTTAGTTGAGCTTTATGTCTACAAGTTAGAGTCATTGGAGAATAAATTATATTGAAATTTTTTATTTTTCATTACTGGGATAGTTACAAATTTTAAAGCTCTTTGTAAATATGATGAATATAACAGAATGCTCAGGGATTAGTTTGAAGAGGCGTTTTCTAAGGTATAAACATGATGGTATAATTGTTTTAGTCTTTCAGTAGGAAAAAAGTCTATAAGTCTTAATTCACAGTAAAAGTATTCAGTAATCTCACATCTGTGACTTGAAGATTTGAATAAAATTAGGTTAGTTGAACTTGAAAACTCCAAATTTTAAAAGGTCCTCTTAATAAAGTAGAAAAAGTATGGCTTATTTATAGGATAAAATTCTCATTACAGGAATACAACCTACTTCTACAGTAAATTAATAATTGGCTATCAGCAAATATTTAAAGTAGAATTTAGAATTTGTATTAATGGTTCTATGTATTCTAAACTGTTTTAATAATTTTTTCTCTTCTCTAGGCAGAACAGATTATTTTTGATCATTTTTCCAATCCTAAATTTGTTGAGCAGTTAATAAATTTTTTATCTTTAGAAGACAGAAAAGGAAAAGACAAATTTAATCCTCGTCGGTTTTGCCTCTTCAAGGTAACTAAAATGTCATTTCACTTCATTTTCATAGCTTTTGATTAATGGTGAGCCATGTAGAGTAATTTAGCACTTGGATTTTGGAGCTTAAAATTCTTAGTTTTCTATGTGTTGGTAGTGAGTGTGATCGTTTTTTAAAAATCATCTCAGGAAATCACATCAAATATTATTTCAGTGAATTTAGGATGATACCACCTATCTTTTTTTGTAAAGCCCAACTTTGGTAGTATTTGTGAACTTTTGTAATTCATCACTCAAAATGCATAATGCATACATAACAAAATTCTTGTGATTAAGAAATATTCCTAGAGTATTCATTAATTTTAGAATACCTGTGTGTGTGTTTTATTTCAGGTGATAGGTTAGCAAGGTTCACTCTTTTTCAACTTTTAAAAAAACATAAGATCTTAGCTGTAATCATACTGTAAATCACTTAAAGAATTAGACTGTACATGAAGGTATATTTTTGAATAATTGTGTTTTTCCTTTTAATTATTCTAATAGGGTGTGTTCAGAAACTTTGATGATGCCTTTTTGCCAGTTTTGAAACCTCACTTAGAACGTCTAGTTTCAGACTCACATGAGAGCACCCAGCGCTGTGTAGCAGAAATTATAGCTGGCTTGATTAGAGGTTCTAAGCATTGGACATTTGAAAAGGTGTGTATCTGATGTGTATATATGTGATGGTGTGTGTGTTGTGTGCATTTACAAGACACTTCTAATAAGTTACATTTCCTTATCTGCAGTGATATTCACATACTTTATACTATAGATTCCCAAGTATATAGGGCGTTAAAAATCTGTAACTGTGCTTTATCATTCTCTTCTTTTCAGTTTTTCTTATTCATACCACTTCTGATCCAAGATCAACAGTGAAGGCTTTATAATAATCTGACACGGTTCTTTTTTTAGGATTAGAATTTGAGTTCACCAAACTCTAAAAATTGTGTAAAGACTCCTTATTTTATAAAACTGAAAAAATGAACTAAGAAATGTCCAATGACAGTTCTTTTTTTTTTTTTTTCCAGGTAAATGAAAACATGAGTTTTGAAAATAGATGCTTTGAATAACAATACCTCTTTTGTTTGAGCAGGTGGAAAGACTTTGGGAGCTTCTATGTCCCCTGCTTAGAACAGCATTGTGTAACATTACAGTGGAAACATATAATGATTGGGGAACTTGTATAGCAACTTCCTGTGTAAGTTCTTTTGCTATTTTCTTTTACTTTCAGAATTTGTTAAATAAAACTAAATAGTGGTTTATAGATCATGATCTGTACCATTATTTTAAATCACTTAATGAAAGAGAATTACCATTTTAGTCATGAAATGTATTTCTAATCCTAAATTCCCCTTGATGACCTAAATTCTCCTGAATATTGACTATGATTAAATTATATTTAAATTTGCTAACAATATTTGAGAAAAATCCAAGCTTACTTAGTAAAAATTATCTTCACTTCAGAAACTCAACAAAAATACTCAGATACTCAAAAAAAAACCCTTAAAATATTATGTGAAATAATAAACTATTATTAAATATTTCTTTCTAACCATGATGACAAATATTTTGTTCATTTCTATATATCTTTTTAAACTTATTTTGGATTTTGTGGCCTTAGACTTTTTTACATAGCTGTATTAAATGTATATATTATTATGTTAATTTTGGTCTTCAATTGCATTAATTTTTTTCCCTTAAATTCTTTGTATCCTAAATATTTTTCATTTATTATAGCATAGTTATAATTTATTCAGCCATTTTTCCAATTGATGAACCCATAGATTATTTACATATTTTTTGGTATTGTGAATTTTGATAGTGTTTACTGACTTTGGATTTATCAAAAAATAATCTATTGTGTTCTTTTGTTTCTAATACTATGTTATCATCTATATGTGGATGAAGTCACAGTGTCTTAGGATGCCACTATCTCTCCTCTGACTTCTTTCCCTCCTCCCTCCTAACCATCACTATACACACACACACTCAATATATTCCATAAGGTTAGGATTTAGAACATCAATAACATTACTTTAAAGACCACCTTCCTAAATAGGTTGCTAGTTAATGGGCGTAGCAATTGAATTGGACAACTGTTATCTTTCTGGCTTGTCCTAGTGTGAAAAATTTCATAAATGATGAATTCACTTTTTTCATTAGTTCTGACCTAGGCCTAAGAGGCATATATTTCATTGTATTGATTTCAATTTTGCGTTTGAACTTACTGTTTCAAGTCTTTACATAGTAATTCTATTTGTAGTGTACTTTGCAGAATTGTAGATTTCCTGAAATATGATATATGGACATATTTTTCAATACAGGAAAGTAGAGATCCTCGGAAACTTCATTGGCTGTTTGAGTTGTTATTGGAGTCTCCATTGAGTGGTGAAGGAGGATCTTTTGTAGATGCATGGTAAATTATAACAAACTTGAAAAAAGTTAGCTTTTAAGATGTTTTTTTGACCAGCTCACATAATACACAAATAGAAGCAGGCTAGTTGTATTGCTTTAGTTTTTTTTTTAAGATCTAATGCAAAAAAGTAAATCAATTATATATCCATCTTTATTATGAACAGGAATAACATTAGAACTTAAAATAAATCTTATCCAATAATTTCAACGTTCTCTACCAAATATTTAATTGGAAAGTTGTTATTGAATTACAGTATTGACCAGTGAATGTGAATAATTCCTGTGGTCACCCTTTACAGTTAAGGGAACTCCTGAAAAGTATTTTCTCTAAGGCAGGAAAAAACAGAGTAAAAGACCTGGAGAACTTAGAAAAAGATAGGAATCAGTTCTACAACCAGGTATGTTTGCTTGTAAAGCAGATCAGCTAATCCTTTGGTGACTGAATTTCTTCATGTATTTTACCTTCACAATATTGTGTAAGGCAAAAGAAGTTTGAGTCAGTGATATCTTTGTGATCATGATTAGTATCTGAGAAAATTAAAGCAACTTTAGTGTAATTATATGCAATTATCTTTATAAATGTATAAAGATAAATGATGAAGATGAAATTTTATTTTTTAGTCGATTGTATGTTCTACAAGGTGGCCTTGCCCAGCAAGAATGGAGGGTACCTGAGCTGTTACACAGGTTACTGAAGTACTTAGAACCCAAACTCACTCAAGTTTACAAGAATGTCAGGGAAAGGATAGGGAGGTGAGTATTATTTTCCCTTTGTGGTTTAAATCTTTTTTATATATTTTTTCTAAATCTATAGTCCATTGCTTGCATTGTGTTACCTTTCTCAGATTTTTTTTCTTGTAGACACAATTTTTCTTGCACAGCAAGATAAGTGTGGAAATATGCATGCATATATTCTATTTGTCATTAACATAATTAACATGTAGTGGACTTCCTGACATCTAGGGGAGGGATAGGGACTAGGGGGGAAAAATTTGTAACAGAAGGGTTTGTAAGGGTCATTGTTGAAAAATTACCCATACATATGTTTTGCAATTAAAAAACTTTAATTAAAAATAAATAAATAAATGTATATTCCATATTGGTTATTTTTTAAAGGAATAACTTTTATTTGGTAATTGACTCCATGTACTTAATTTTTATATATTGTTAGGACTTATCTGTATATTAATTAATTTACTTACATATTTATGTGAAGGTTATTGACATTTGTTTAATGGCTTTGAATTTTCCCTTATCAACATAAAATAATTCCAAATTCAGTTATATTATGCCTTTTCAGCATTTTAGAATTTTTTCTTTGGAAAGTTGACTTGGAAGGACTATTTTGTTACGTGAATTATGGTTAGATGGTTGGAGAATGTGTTAATAAATTGTTTCAAGTTATACTTTAAAGAAAAATTCAGAAAACATGTTTAGTTAAGTCATGAATTCTAAAGATGAGGTATATTCATTTAGTCTCTATTAATGTTTCTCTTCTACTTTGTATATTTTATTTTACAGTGTATTGACTTATATATTCATGATAGATGTTTCTTTGCCAAACACTGCGCCAACAAAATCTCCTCGTGTTCCTGAATTCACTGCCCGTATCCTGGAGAAACTAAAACCCCTCATGGAGGTAGATGAAGAAATCCAGAATCATGTTATGGAAGAGAATGGAGTTGGTGAAGAAGATGAAAGAACTCAGGGCATCAAACTATTGAAAACCAGTGAGCCATTAAATTATGTTAATAATGGTAACACTTATGAGATTAGCAGAAACGTACTCAAATGCATTTTTTTACATATAGTCTTTTACATATTGATAGTGTTATTGGGTCAAATAATGGCTTTATGTGGAAAGACTATGGAGTTTCATTCCTGCTCTCCAGCACTAAGATAGTTCTGAGATTCTCTCATGTGAAGGACTAATCATTAGTCCCCCGTTCTTCTCATATTTGTTGGTCATTGAATCTATAATTCTCTCCCCAAACAGTACTGAAGTGGCTGATGGCAAGCGCAGGACGATCCTTTTCTACAGCAGTCACAGAACAGCTCCAGCTTTTGCCCTTGTTTTTTAAGGTATTACTTGTGTGTTGGCTATGAGGGTATCTGTCTCGCCCTCCCATCCTCCCTTCTAGAAATTTGGGGTTGATGGTGATAGGATGATGTATTTGTTGATAGTATGTACCTATGGTGATATTACATGAAAAAATGCTGAGAAAGGTTGGGCACTTAGACTAGATGAGTTATATGTCTTAGAATGAAGCACTTAGAGAATAAAAGAATAATCCTGAATCTACTACATTAAATTGTACTAAGTTGTTGACTATGCATTGATGATGAATAGGCCAATTTCTGAGCTATTTTGATTGATGAGGTAAAAGTATTTAAAACAAACAAAAAAATCACCAGTATTTTTGTTGAGAAGCCATTTTCTGAGTCAGAATTGCTATATAATCACTAAAGGTTAAAATCATAATTCTTTTGTATCTATGAAAATTTATGGCTTGAAAGTATAAAATAAATATCCAAAGAAAAATATCTTTGGTAGCATATAATGACTTCTCAACTGATCTAAGAATATCAGCCTCATTGTGATAAATGAATTACAACATTTCATTAGATGATGCTGCTGAGGCCTTGTATAATTGAAGTGATATTGCAGAAAGTAGCTCTGCAGTTTATAATGCCTCTTTTCTTCATTTTTTTTTCTTTTCCTTTGTATATATTGGTGTAAGTAAGCTCCTTCTACGAAGACAGATTGGCAACTCTTCTGCAACTTAAAGAGTTTTAGAGGATTTGCATGGGTGGTATTGAGAATTAAATGATTTGCTCAGTGTCTCAAAGCCTTAATTTGTCAGAAATGAAATTCCCGATTCATGTCTTCCTGACTCAGCAATTGGCTCTCTGTTCACTCTGTCATAACCTTTCATACTATACTGTGTAATAATACTGTACTGTTTAAAAACCTAATTTAAAAAAAAAAAACCACATGGATATGAATTAATAGATTTGGTCAACCACAATTAAAAATACATGAAGCTGGTTACAACCTGAATTTCAGTCCAAAATAGTAATATAATTTCCTTTATGATGAAGAGCTCTCTCTCAACCTCTTCTACCTCCAATTTTCTCTCTTTCACTAGCAAACTTTTATCTAAAACAAGGATATTTGCTGCTTATACTTTCTTACCTACTCACTTCTCAACCCTTATCTGAATTGCTCTTTTGAAGCTTACCAGTGATCTTATTATTACTGAACATGATGGTCCTCCTCTTCAACATCTTTTTGATGCTTTTGTCTTTTTTTAATACTTGTGTATATTTTAACAAAAATCTGATTTTTGTTGTTGTTTAAGGAGGATGTTTAGGTTTCATTGTCATTCTCAACAAATATTTTGTTTAGATCTTTATTAATAAAAAAATTTTAACTAATAACTTCCTTTGCTGAAAGATTGCCACACAGATGACTAATAGCTCTCTTTAGTCTAGATTCTCTAGGAGATGAAGAATATTACCAGTCTTGTTTGGTCACCCTTAGTTATTTCTATTTCCTAGCCTCATATTGTAATCATACTCAATATTTGAGGCTTAGGAATCCCCAGCTGTGTTAATGCAGCATTCTACAGATTCTTGTCACTAACATAGCAAAGAGATTCACAATAAACTTAAATTTCTTAACAAAAAAGTTCTCCAGGGCAGCTAGGTGGCACAGTGGTTAGAGCACCAGCCCTGAAGTCAGGAGGACCTGAGTTCAAATGTGGTCTCAGACACTTTTTAGCTGTGTGACCCTGGGCAAGTCACTTAACCCCAATTGCCTCAGCAAAAAACAACAACAACAACAAAAAAAAATCCTCCTATGTACTCTCCTCTCCCTGATATGCTACTTTCTCCTTGTTCCCATCCCCTTAATCTATTTTTTATCAATCTCCTTTGCTGAATCATTATCCAAATTTTCTTTCCTTTTTTAAAAAAAAGAAAAAGATTTGAAATAAAAAATGACAAGCAAAAGTAGTGGAAACATCTTAGGAAGACATTTTTTATAAAGAGGAATAACTATTAAAATTATTTTAACACTGCTAAAAACAAATCTTTGTAGTTAATTATTTTCAAATACTGAAATTCAAGTTAGGAATGGGAAAAAAAGTCTAATAATTTAATTCAGCATACTTATTTGGTGTTTTGTTATTACTTAGTCATGCCTGACTCTCTGTGACCTCCATTTGGGATTTTCTTTTGCAAAGTTACTGGAGTGGTTTGGCATTTCTTTCTCCAGATGATTTTACAATGGAGACACAGTTGTGACTTCCCCAGAGTTATACAGATAGTAAGTGTGTGAAACTAGATTTGAACTCAGATCCTCCTGACTGCAGGGCCAGTATTCTATGTACTATGCTACCCAGCTGCTCCTACTTGATGTATACCATGTGGCAAGGTCTTGGGGATTCAAAGAAAGATTCTCTCAAATCTAAAAACAGAAAAAAAGTCATCTGATAAGAATGTCAATGAATTAAGCTATTTTTGATAATTAAAAAAATCCTTACCACTTGAGTAGGTAACATTTTTAGTAATATTTATGACCTAAGTGTTATTTGCAAAATAGGTGGTTGAATTAAATAAGCAATAAGGACCTAGTTGTATTCTACATCTACAGTTTTCAGCCTAGAATTAAAAGCCCTCTAGAGTTTGACTGCTGCCCACTTTTCCATCCTTTATTTACTCACCCTAAGCTACTACCATACTTCTAGATTCCTTGACTTTTTCACACAATTCATTTCCCTTTGTTTTAGTACCTTTTTGCTTGTAAACTGTCTTCATATGGAGGTCTCAGAATACTCCAAAGCCCAGTTCAAATGCAATCTCTTCCAAGTAGCTTTTTTTTTTTTAATGCCAGCATTAATTTCCTCTCATCCTTCCATCACTATGCCAGCATCCCCAAGCAAAATTGAAAGTTATATTTTCTTTCTCTGAACTTTTTTAGAACTATACTTCTTAGAATAAAAACATCTTAAGGTTGAAAGGTAATCTTTAAAAATGTAGTTCAGGTATCTAATCCTCCCAAGAATCTTACTATACTTAAACATTCTACTTCATAATAGTGCTTTGTGTGTGTTGCCACAAATACATTGTAAGTTTCATAAGGAATATTTAATAATGCAATAATAATTATTTTGTGTATCTCCTATAGCATCTATCACAGTGCCTTCCAGATAGCTGGTGGTCAATAAATATTTACTGAATGACTAGTGTGTGGTAATTTAATAAAATCATATGAATGGAAAGAAAATTTAAAATCATAGGAATGGAATTTATTTAAGAATATCATAATTATCCACAGCTATTCTGAATAGTCAATGTAAAAATTGTTGAATAAATCAGAATACCGTAGGATGGACATAAGTGATCCACAGTGTCCTAGATGTAAAGCAAGGGAAAAGTGACAGATAAGATTGGGGCGAGGGGGGAGAGAGGAGGAGAACAGTGTTTTAGACATAGAATATATAGTAACGTGCATATATAAAGACCAGTGAAATTGAAATTTTTATTGAATTTAATAATGAAAATACTATATCTTGAATTTTTACTTTAAGATGTTAAGAGAACAAATTATCGTTGTTAATCCAGCATGTTAGAGTGAATAGTTTTGAATAATTCCATGATTTTTTTGGACATCATAAAATAAATCTAAACCAATTTCAATAGGAGCAAATCAATCAATAAGCCTTTAAGTTGGACCTGCTATGAGTGTGGCACTGTGCTAAGCATTGTATTTAAAAAAAAAAAAAAATTACTCAAGTAATATTTGTTAAGGTAGATGCTATGTTAAACATTAGGAATTAACCCCTCCCTTCACACCCCCTCCCAAAAAAAGGCAAACATAATTCCTACCCTCAGAGGGCTCTCATTCAAATGTGGAAGATGACATGCAAATGATTATGTATGTACGTGTGTATGCATAGAGGTATGGATAGAAAGAAAGTATTAATGGGATGTAGTCTTATAGAGAAGGCCACATGAGGAGAGGGGAGAAGAGAGTGAAGGAGGAAAATTCTCAGTGAACACCACGTAAGATGAGCATGTCCATATACAAGGTAGAAAAAAAAAATTATACAACACTCTCTTTACTGCTTTTCCTTTTTTAAGTCCATAATAAAATTTAACTTGGAACTTCCAAAGCCAGCATGTTTGTTGTGTTTGTTTCCTTCTGACCTTATTTTCTCTGCTCTGCATTTTTAAATGCATATTAATGATATTATTTACTTGACCAGATAGAAGGTTATATTTGAATCCAGAGAAAATAAGGAAGTGGCAGTTATGGAGTAGAAGAAATGATTTGATCACATCAGAAAAATTACTTTGTCAGTTCCATGGGTAATGAAGTAGGAAGAGAACAAATAAATTATTGTGATAATCCAAGTAAAAGCTATTAGAGATTTTTTTCCCCACTCATTTTTCTTTTTTGTGGCTTAAATGAAAGAGTAAAAGAAGTCCCCAGGCTAAATAGATCTTAATGTGGGTCTGAAGTGTCATAACAGTTTTTTGGTTTTTTCTTTCACTCTCTTTCCCCAAGGCAATTGGGGTTAACTTGCCCAGGGTCACACAGCTAAGAAGTGTTAGGTATACCAGGCTGAGTTGGAACTTGGGTCCTCCTGATTGTAGGACCAGTACCCTATCCACTGTACCATCTAGCTCCCCCATCATAATAGTTTTTAGCCTCATTTTTGTCTTAAAAGACAAAGTATGGAAAGGTAGATTGGATTGACTTGACATGCCAGAAATAGGATGCTTCTTAATGCTTAGAAATGTATCCTTTATAGCATATGTGCTTACCATGTTTTTGCCTTTTCATAGAAAAGTTTTGATCTTTCATAGAAAATATAACAATAAATTTTATACAAGTAACCAGGATTCAGATCTCACTAAAAACTAATGTAGCTCATTTAAGCTAATTTAACAGAGAAAAACACTACTGGTATGGTGACTAATAGTTGCAGGATATTTTGGTTCAAGGCCAGTCTTTGATCCTTATTGGCTTGCCGACTTTGACCAAGTCACCTCAGTACTTCAAGCTACTCTCTTTGTTTAAATTGCAGAATAATTAATTGAATAATTATTGATCAGTCAATCAGCTGCTATTGCTGCTTCTTTTTTTTTGTTTGTTTGTTTGTTTTAATGTGCTAGAAATTAAGAATGCAAAGATAAAAGGGAAACTTTAGTGAAAAGAGTTTTCTCAGGAAGCTAGGTGGTGCAATGGATAGAGCACCAGCCCTAAAGTCAGGAGGACCTGGGTTCAAATTTGGTCTCAGACACTTAACATTGTATGACCCTGGGCAAGTCACTTAATCTCAATTGCCTCATCAAAAAGCCAAAAAAAAAAAGAAGAAGAAGAAGAAGAAGAAAGAAGAATTTTCTCATAAGGGCTCCCTATATTGATGAAGCCATAAGTACAGAAAAGGAAAAAACTTAATAATTGTCAAATTTAGTTAGCCTGTGTTAACCACATATTTTGATAGATCCAAGAATAAGATCTCATCCCTATGTCAAGATGTCACTATACTCACTGATTTTTTTTAAAGAAATCTTTATTTAGAATGTATTGCTTTCAGCAACAACTGTTTTTTAAGTTTTTGATTATTTTTATTCCTTAGATTGCCCCAGTTGAAAATGATAATAGCTATGATGAATTAAAAAGAGATGCAAAGTTGTGTCTTTCGTTAATGTCTCAGGGGTTGCTTTATCCTCAACAAGTGCCTTTGGTGCTTCAGGTGCTAAAACAAGTAAGTGATAACTAAGAAGAAATAATTTTGTTTGGAGCATGTGGAATTTGAAGTGCTTATGTAACACCTGGTTGAAAATGTTGATCAGATAGTTTGTGTAATGAGACTTGATCTCAGGAGAGACTAGGGCTGAATATATAGATGTGGAAGTCATCTACAGAGATAAAAATTGAAACCATTTAAATGAGCAAGTATAGAGAGAAGAGAGGGGGAGAAGAAAGCTTTGGGCAGAATTTTGGGGAGCACCCTCAGTTAAGGATCTTGCAGTGGAAGAAATCCAACAAAGGAGACTAAGTCAGGTAGAAGGAGAACCCAAGAAAAGGCAATGTCCCTAAAACCTAGAGAACATTAATATTAGAAAATCTCTTCTTAAGTCCACCATGACCACACTTTGAGATTCATTGATGAAAATAATAGTTAATTTTTAAAAGTCTTTTACGTGTTATGAGATACTTTATATGCATCCTCTCATTTGATCTTCATAAACAACTTTATAGAGAGATTACTGTAGCTAATAGTGTATCCATTTTGCTAATTACTATAGCAAATAGTCTCTTCCATTTGAGGAAACTCAAGTAAGAAAAGTTAAGTGACTTGCCCATGGCAAGTATCCCAACAGAATTAATTTTCTCTTCTTCACTCAAAATGCAGTGATTTTTCCTATTACTTTCCCCATCCCCATTCCAGTTGATAATTCCCACTGCCTACCATTCCTTCTCTTATGTTTCTACTTAGTCACCATATATTCTTGAAGACTAGATTATTTTAGTTTTTGCTTAAAGGCAAATGGGTGTAAACCACATTGATCTATTTAAACTCCTGAAAAGGTTTACATTAGGTTAGGATATAGTACCATCTGATTAACTCAGTGTTTTCCTTAAACTTTTGGGTTTCGTGGAAAGTTATTTGCCTTTTTTTTTTTTTAAACAGACAGCAAGAAGCAGTTCTTGGCATGCTAGATACACGGTACTGACCTACCTCCAAACTATGGTATTCTATAATCTCTTTACTTTCCTAAACAATGAAGAAGCAGTTAAAGACATCAGATGGCTTGTTATAAGTCTGTTGGAAGATGAACAGCTAGAGGTAAAATTAAACTTTTTCTTTTATTTTTAAAAATGTTATTATGTAATAAAAACAACAGTAGCCAATAAATTTTAGCACAATTAATTTCTCCCCCTTTCTTAAATGACTCTTGCAGGTTAAGAACTGCTATGTCCTGTTTTCAAGTTTAAAATTTAGTTATCATTGAAATTGTCTTTTAACATCATGAGGAATCAGCCAATTTTCTGTATACATGAAAATCAGATTAGAAATTAAAAATTCATGGGTCTTTCAGTGACTCATTTTATAAACTTTGGTAAATTGCTTAATTTCTGTGAGCCTAAGTTTCTTCATCTATTAAATGGGGAAAATAATATTTGCTCTATCCCATAAGTTGCTATGATAAGGTGAAAGGACTTTAAAAATGTATAAAATCTGCAAATGTTAAGACCAAATTGCTTATAGGATTGTATTCTTGGATATTTTGTGGGGTTTTGTTAAAGAGATTTCTTTAGAAACTAACAAAAAAACTAACAAAGGTCATAAAAGCAATAAAATTTTCTTATATTGTCAAATAGTAAAGACCCTGAAATAAGCCCCTACAGTAAATTTTTAGCACAAAATTCTTTTTTGTATTAGTTAAATTAACATGGAAAGATCTTAGATCAAATTTAAATTTACATCTAGAATTTTAACTTAGATCTCTCAGTTTTGACTTGCAAAAAGTATTTTATGTAGATTTGTAAAAAACAGTGAAAGTTGTTCCATCTTAAACTTAAATGGTAAAATTAAGAATAAGTTTAATTTTCTTAAGGTTTCTTTGTGAAAGGGGACCTGATAATTTGTTTCATTTTGACTAACTAGAATTGGCTCATCCAATCAGAAGCAGAGCTCCAACCTTTCTTTTTGTTTCTTCCAAAAGCCTCTTGAAGGGCAGTGAGGAGAAATATATTGCAATAAATGATTTCTCTTTTTAATTATCCCTGAATTTTTTTTAGTTTTTGATTTTTATTGTCTTTTATTAAAGAGAGGCAGGTAATAAAACTCAAGAATTTTTGTGGGAAACGGTATATAATTAGCTTCTAATTATATGAATTTTTCCCATAGGTGCTCCTTGGAGTAAAGTCTTTTAATTAATTAGTTATTAATTCAACAACACTGCAAAATGGAACCTAATATTAGGAACTAAATAGAAATTACTACAGCTTATTAGTTTGCTCATTTTGTAATCCAATGCTTTCACTCCAATTCTGGGATTTGTATTAATATTTTTTGTGTTATTTAATAGCTGTCTTTTGATTATTCAAAAATTGCCAGTCATCGTCTTGTTAAGCCTCAGCTTATATTTTTTATAGCAATTAATATAAAGTTGTTCACATTTTAATAATAACTATTAGAAATGAAAATAGAGAGATGGAAGTCTCAAGCATTCATTAATGCATTCAATTTAAATTCAACCTGTTTCAGAGTATTAGAACATTATATTAATCTGTTTAGATAGTGTTTTTGCTAAATATAAACATCACATTTAATGAAAGTTTATCATTTTATATTTGCATAGACATGTCCAAATGTCTTATTGTAAGTGCATCTTATCTTTTTTTTATTAAAAGCTTTTTATTTACAAAACATGAGTGATTTTTCTACATTGACTTTTGCAAAACTTATTTTTTTTGTTCCAAACTTTTCCCCTCCTTCCCCCCACCCCCAACCCCTAGATGACAGGTAATCTAATACATGCTAAATATGATAAATTATATGACAAATACAATACATGTATACATATCTATACAGTTATCTTACTGCACAAGAAACATCAGATCTAGAAAGAGAAGAAGAAAAAAAACAACCTAAGAAGGAAAACAAAATGCATGGGAATATTCACAGAAAGCGTTAAAATGCTGTGTTGTGGTTCACACTCAGTTCCCTCAGGCCTCTCTCTGGATGTATATGACTATCTTCATCGATGAACAATAGGAACTGGTTTGAATCACATCATTGTTGAAGAGAACCATGTCCATCAGAATTGATCATCATATAGTCTAGTTGCTGTGTATAATGTTCTGGTTCTGCTGATTTCACTTAGCATCAGTTCATAGTGCCTCCTCTTATCATTAATGTGCTACAGTGAATGCTTGGCAGAAGTCAAAAATACTTTATGATTAAGTATGAGATGATACCATTGAGATGTTTCCCTTCTGGAAATTCCAGGTGTTTTTACTTATCTAAAATCGAGTGTTATCCTTCTTTAAACCCTTGGGAATGATTAAATTAAAAAATGTGTAAGCTAAGGCTGAATGTTAATAGCCTATGAAATTGATAAGGAAAAGAATGGTTAATTCTCTTAAATGTGTGTTGTAATTAAATGATTCATAAAAATTATGAGTTTGTAATTTTTTACTACTAAAAATGATTGTTTCTACTAATTTCTAGCATTTCTGAAACAGTTTAAAAACTTAAGTGATGTAGAATGTATACATTAGTTCATGATTAGTACCACTTGTATATCTCCCATTCATCTGATAAAATTCAAAAACCCCAAACTTGTATTTTTGTAAGAAAAAAAAATTTTTGCATAAAATTATTCAACAGTTACCTCCCCAAAAATTTCCAAGAGTCTCTTTCTGTTTTGAATGGTAGCTGCACCTTGGTACATATAACTGTCTGTTTTTATAGGTTCGAGAAATGGCTGCTACCACCCTAAGTGGGCTACTGCAGTGTAACTTCCTTACAATGGATGGCCCTATGCAGATTCACTTTGAGCAGCTTTGCAAGACAAAGCTACCTAAGAAAAGAAAACGAGATCCTGGCACAGTGGTAGACACCATTCCATCTGCAGGTAAATTATTGGAAGTTGTTTATTGCATCAAATTTAAACTTGCTTCTTTTTAACTTTTATTCGTATTTCCTGCCTTGACTATCTGTAGCCAAAAATAACAAGTCTAATTACTCTTCTATATAAATAGTCCTTCTGACTCTTGAAAACAGGTATTATGGTTGTCTTTTTTACTTATACAACATTAATTCTTGATGGTTCTTTGTCTTGGTTGTCCTCTTCTGGATCATAATGACACTTTACTAAATGTGACAACCAGAACTGAATTTAATATTGACCTGAGCAGTGTGTAGCAGAGCTACCACCTTATCATATGGGAAATAAGAAATTTCAGAACATGACAGTTGAAGGTTTACCATATAGAAGAGGGATTTTGTTTTTCCTCAGAAAATAGAAGTAGCACCAAAATGTAAAAATCGGAGGGATGCAGATTCATAACAGTGAGAAATTTATATATTACCTATCATTGGAGGTATTCAGGGTATTAACTTCTTCAACAAGTGATGGCTCCTATGGTTAGTAACTCCTTGGAAATATTAAAACAGACTAGTTGACTACTTGTTGGGTCTGTTACGGTTGAAATTGTCTTCAAATACAAGTTAGACTAAATTGCTCCATCTTTTATAACTCTAAAACTCTCATTAACAGTGTTGTAAAGGGATTTCAGACAAGAATTAAACTTTTAAGTATTCTTCCAGGTTCCTGAAATTCCCTGATTCTGTTAATACCAAAATATGAATGGAAATTAAAAAAAGAAAAAAAAAGTGAAAGCCATGTTAGAGATTTTAGATTATATTGTCAAATTGATTGACTGACTTGATGAGTTTCCCTGTCATCTTTTATGCTTAATTAAATGTTTTATCTTATAATGCTTATGTAATGCTGTAGCATATAAAATGAACTATTAAAGAATAATGAAGCAGCTTGACTTTTCACAATTTTACTGACAATACAGTTGACTGATTGATTAGTTTTATTTGGAAAGATCTGAAAGTAAGAGAAATCCTAAAACACATTAGCTTATTTACATAATTTGTATAGAACTGAATAAGGAAAAGTGACCTAAAGATTTAATTTTTCATTCTCTAGAGCCTCTGCTACTATAAATAGAACCTGAAGATCAGAAATGCTATTCTCTCTGATTGGACAAGGGCTATGTGGGCCATATTTCTAGCATTAACTTCCATGTGTAGTATCATCATTCAGAGCAAAGTGATCTAGGATACTAAAGACATCTTAAATACATTTACTTCATCAACTTTAGCTCAGATTAGTATTTGTCATGCTTTGTACATCCACTCGAGTGATAACATTCCTGTCTTTTAAAAAAAAAAAATCAAAATAATTTAAAAGAAGTTACTTTGTTTTTAGAATTGGTCAATCGCCATGCTGGAGTGCTAGGAATTGGTGCGTGTATTTTATCTAGTCCTTATGATGTCCCTACCTGGATGCCACAGCTCCTGATGAATCTCAGTGCGCACCTGAATGATCCCCAACCTATTGAGGTAAAATTTTTTTGTTTTATTGCATATTCCATATCAATCTTTTTACCCCCCAAAAAATACAAATTTTATTATGGTGGCTTTAAAAACAAAACTATAAATAGTTATTTTTTCCTTCTGATAACCCTTTTCTTGCCTTTATTGTAGCAAACAGCCATTTACAGGGAGCCCAAAAGTGTCTGATATCATGTTTATGCTTAAGTATCATTTTTTTCTGAATGCAGAATAGTTAGTGTGGGGTAATACTCCACATTTAATTAAAGAATAAAATAGTGTGATTGTTGTTAGATTACGGTATAGACCTTGAGTTGTTCTCTTTAAGTTATCATAAGTAATAGGATCACACAATTCCCAGAATTCTGAGTTGCTTAAAGTCTTTTTTGTTAGCAAAGGAGAAAAAAGTGCAGGGTAAGAACTTTGATTTGGTCAGAGATGACCAAAAGAGTTTGAGAATTACTGTCTTGGAAGATAGATTCTCTTCCCCCCCCCCTCCCATTTAATTCTTCTTTAATAAGTTTAAGTATATTCAGAAAGAGTTAAAAGTCTTTGGATTACCTATTCTTTAGATGACTGTAAAGAAGACCTTATCCAATTTCCGAAGAACACACCATGACAACTGGCAGGAGCACAAACAGCAATTCACTGATGATCAGCTGCTTGTGCTCACTGATCTCCTGGTGTCACCATGCTATTATGCATAGAAAAGTAAGTAAAGTTCTGAAATTTTAATAACTAACATCAGGAGGTAGTGATCTTGTTTGTTTTAATTGAGATAACAAATTTCTCTTTGTGTTCTTGCTTATATTCTTGGATGATAATCACATTGATGGATTGGCAGCTAAAAGAATACTTTACTTTTATAACCTTAGATGTGTTTACAACATGAATAGCATTAGATTTAAATGTATGGTGAAATATATACCCAAATCCATTCCATTTGCAAACAGCCCGCTGAGGAAAATGAACACCATTCTTGCAACCTTTATCTCTTTTTCACCCTTTCTTGTAGCTAATATAAATGAAATTCTAGGGAATTTTTCTTTTCATCTTGGATATTAATCAGATAACTTAAATATAAGAAAATCAGGTGCCTGTCACCTTTGTTGTAGGTGGCAATATTGGCCAAATGTTGTCTTGTCTTATAGGACTTCTAGACTACTGGCACAGCCCTTGTTGACAATTTTAGTGTGATAGGCAACCTTTTCATCTCTAGTCCAATAAAAGTATAAAAATGTTTAATCTAGATTTTTAACTATTTGTTACAGGTTCTTCATTAATGAGGGAGGCCTCAGAAACCTTTCTGCAGTGATAGAGGAAACTCAAAGAAATTTCATGTATAAAAACTTTTAGACTTGGAAATCCTGATGCCTAATTGAAACTCTCCCTCCTCCTTCCCCAATACAGATGAGTAGCCCTAACTTCAGGCTCTTTTCATCAAAAATTCCAGTTCCTCAGGTACCAGCTGTGGGAGTTCTTGGCAGGTTTCTGAAACTGCCTGTCAAGCCTAATTGCTTTTGGTGGTTTTCATGTTTGGTCTCATTTGGTCTATGTTCCATAGGTTCCCAGCTTTTATTTGATATCTTCATTTGTTGGGATGCATTCCTTGTTTTATCAGTAGATAACTTTCTCTGTGCAACATCTCAAAGAGCTGCAAACCTTCAGAAAATAAACAGTTGTCCAATATTAATTAAGACCACGGCATCCAGGACCAGAATCTGGAAATCCTTTAAAATACTATTGCTCCTTGGGATCAAAAACATCCATTTGCTGACAGGTCCTGTCATTTCACTCATCTCAGCTTCTTTTGAACTTTTTCTAAATCTTTGTTGACTTTAAAGCTGTGGGCTATGGAAAGCCTTGTAACCTCTTCAGCCTGGATCAGGGTAGCCATAGTTAGAAAAGAGGGAAAACAGAGGAAGTATCTATAACCTCATCTATGACCTGGTGGAATGCTTGACCAAGATACAGAATTGAAGCCCGTGTCCACCTGCTTCCTATAGGTTAGAGTTTTTGGTGCTGAATAGAGCCAAGAGATGAAGGGGGGGTGGGGTGGGGTGGGGTTGTGGGGTGGGGAGGAGTGATGAGCAACATTTTAATTGATTGGAGTGTGTGTATACAGTTGTGTGTATTAAAAAATAAACAAAAAACAAAAAAACTGACTTTTTTACCCTGTATTCTTTACAAATATGTTTGGCCTTCCCTGTTGTACTTTGCATAAATGGAAGATTGCTGAGTTTGTGGAAGTTCTGTATATTTTTTGCCTGCAACATCGTTGAGAGGCTGATAACTATTGGCTATTTAATTGATCTATTTAATATATGTTGCATATATGTAAAAGACTGTATAAACTGTAGAGGTATTGCATTGGCAAGACATTGTACAGATTACAACCTTTTACACAACACCCTTGTGAAATTAATTTGTAAAATTCACATTTAGATGTTTATACTATAGTAATTATGGCTTTTGTATCCAATCAAATGCCATTATTTGTGTGTTTAAATTATTTTCCTTAATTATCTTTTTCATGTTACAAAAGCTGAGGTGGTTATGCGGGGAGGGGAGGAATAAAGGGGAGGGGGTTGGTTTGAATTTCATTTAACTCATTAGTATGTCTCACGTAACTTTTTGTGTGCATTTCTAAATTCTAACATCTCATGTTCTGTGGCAAGTTTGTAGATGCAAGGTACCTCTTAAGTTGAAATAATTCACAAGTTGGTGTGTTTCATCATTCACACAACCTGTACAGTCTTCCTTACAGGAACACTAAAAATATGTTTTTGGATACCTATCTACTGAGTTAGTGACTTAATACAGACTTTAAGCACAGCAGTGTTCCTAGTGCAGTATTTCTTAAGTGTCAGCACACAGACATAATCACTGTATAGAGTAGTGCCAAAACTATTATTTCAATTGTGTACCTAGTTCAAAACCCAATAAATGGATTGTTTGTAACACTTGGTTTTTGTCTTAATTCTGGGAAGAAAAGTGTTTAGTGATATTTAGTATTTTTCTCTACTGTGTTCTTTTTTTTTTAATCTCAGAACTCTCAAGTATTATCTGACAGCTTTAAATCAGGTGTCTTAAGTGCAAGACTATACTTTAAAGTATATCTATACTAAATTTGAAAAACTCTAATAGTGACATTGTTAGGGTTGTATGAATTTATTCACTGAGAGAAAACAATGGAACACAGTAATCTAAACAAATAGTACTCTGTGTCAGTAGAGGACTTCCTATTTAGGAAAGATCATCACTAGTTACTTGGAAGATTAAATCAGGTAATCTCTGGGTTGTGATATCACCTTTTAAATGAATGTGGCTACCTCCACTCAGGTGATGCTTGCTCTTTATAGTATCTAATCTGTTCTGTTCCTATGCCACCTTATGATCAACAAGCAAAACTGTTTGAGTCATCCAGATTCTTTTCCTACTCATTTTAGGAACATTGGACATATTCTGTGTATCTCTGATTTTTCACTTTTTGTACCTCAGATAATCTGTTTCACAAATATATACTGCATCATCTGTGAGTCCCTTCTTTGCCAATTCCAGCTTCTACTTTAGGGATTGCCTTTGAGTTTACAAGTTTAAAACAAACAAACAAACAAAAAGTCTGAAATTATAGTGGATAAGTACAGTGATGTTTATTGATGTTATAAGAATAGAAGGCCTTTAAAAGCTTCATAAAAAAAATCATCTACCTGATAAATCTCTTAATTATCAGTCTTTTTAAAAAAAGACTTTTCTGAATCAATTTTACTTACTTTCAGTTATTACTAGTTTCTCCACAATATTGCTTTTCTACTAATTTTTCATATTGTTCAGCTATATCATGGATATATTATGTCATTACCATTTCTTAACATTTTGGTGGGGAAAAATGCTCTTTAATTTTCAGGTAACATACCAATGAATTTTTGTAACACAACCTGTTTTGTGTATTGAGACTTACCTTTGCTAGTAGTGCAATACTTATTCATCTACACTATAAGCTTAAAAAATTTTGTATTCCAAAAACCTAAAACACTTTCTGTGGAATATTATTATCATAGAAAAATGTTTTTAAATTTACAATTGACTTAAAAATCAGTAAGATGATCTTATACCCCGTTGGGAAGCAATGCATTTTTAGGAATCACATAAATGATATTTAATGTTTTAAAATTTTTTCCTCTTCCTTGGCAGATACTTAGCTTCTAAATCTTTTTGGAGGCTTTATTTATATTTTATTTGTAAATGTTTGTTCATGCTGCTGTTCTTTTTGAAGAGGTGTAGTAGAGTTGCAGTTTGCATACATGGTCTTTGTAGCACTTAATAGTACTGACGATTCTTTTCCTCTCTTAGTTTTCATATTACCATTCTCTCTTGATTCCCCTTTCCACTTATCTGGCCACTCCTCAGTTTCCTTCGCTATATTATCATCTATTTCATGCTCACTAACAGTGAATGTTTAGTCCTGTGTCCTCTTTTTTTCACTTTTACACACTTTTGTGATCTTATATATCTAGTCTTAAATCTCTCCCAGACTCTAGTCTTACATCACCAGCTTCTTAATGAATAATTGAACCACATTTCCCTTGGATATCCCAAACTCCACGTGTCTGAGAGTATTTTCTTACCTAACCTACTCCTCTTTTAAACTTTCCTGTTTCTGCTAAGAGTACTACCATTCTGTTTGTCTACCTAGTTTCTGAGTCATGTGAGAAATTTCTCACTGCCTTTAACCCATATATCCAATCTTGTCATTTCTGTCTTTGCCATATCTGTCACACACACACACAGCCACCACCCTAGTTTACACCTTTATCACCTTTCACTTGAATATTATAATTGTCTCCTAATTGATGTTCCTGTCTGGTCTTTAACTATTTTGAGTCATTTTCCACACAACTGTCAAAAGTGATTTTCTTAAAATATGGTTCTGGCCATGTCACTCCTCCTACTCAGATAACTCCTTAAGACTACTAATAGTTTCTAGGATCAAATATTTGGCTGTTTCACATTTAAGGAATGCCCTTCACGAAAATCTAATCCTGAGTTTTCTAGCCTTATTATACATTACTCTCATTCCCATATGTATTATCTAACCAAATTAACCTTAATTTTCCTCATACATGGCTCTGTATCTAATGCTCTGTTCCTCATACCTGGAGTGTATTGGCTCTTCAGAACCTTTTAGAATCCCTAACATTCAATGTTCAATTGAAGTACCACCTTCTTTACATGAAGTCTTTGATGATCCCCTTAACTTGTTGTGCCTTCCTCTTTATCCTACCCTCATTATCTCATTGTGTGTGTAATATGTAATATGCTGGTTGACTGAATTATCTTGAGGCTTGGGCCCTATGGGCCTGTTTTTAGTTTGTCTAATGTGAGTTTTTGTAATAAGAAGTACGGAATTGAAATAAAGATGCTCTAGAAGAAAATAAGCTGTAGTTAGGTAAAAATGGTTTGTGAAAGCTGATGGGTTAACGAAAGTTATAGGACTCAATTTAAAAGGGAATTTTAGCAGTCAATATCCCTTTGTTTATGTAGATGCAGAAACAGGGTCAGAGAGGTTTAGTGATTTGTATCAGATCACAAGTAACTAGTAAGGAGTAGCAGAACTAAGATTTGGTCTCTCTACTTACCATTTGTAAATAAGAAGGTGGTGTGCCTTTGTCAGTTGTTCATGCATAAAAGTCAGGTTTTTGTCTTTTTTTTTTTTTTTTTTTTAAACCAGGGTCCTTAATCTCTCCAGAGTTAGGAAAGGCAATAGCATGACATTTATTGTGTAACTAAAGGAATTTGTGGAATAGTTATGTTATATAGTAATAGCATGTCCTTTAGTGCAGTCTTGTGAGCCTTACAATTAAAATCTTGAACCAAAAATGTCCTTGTTGCAGATAACTTGGACTAGAGAGAGAGATATGAGCTGACTTCAAGCTTAGGAATGTCTTTATGTGAAATAGGTTTGCTTTAGAGTTTCACTCCTCTATGATGTAAGAAAGATAAGGAGTCACTGTATGAAGATTTTAAAGCCTTAGAATTCATTGGGGTACACCAGCTGAGGCTCACTCTGTATCTTGTATATTGTAGTTTGCACAATTCTCGGTGTTGCTGACCAATGTAATTTAAGGAGAGCAGAGCTAGGAATAAAGAGATCCAGAGTAAGGTTTAGTTCTGTAACTAAAACCTTGTACCCAGCTATAAGTTGTATAACCTCTTACTACTGTAGTTTACTTACCTGTCAAATGGAGATAATGCCCGCTCTTAGAGAGCTATTTTCAGGTTGAAATGAACCAAGAGACATGAGAGTTCTTTTGAAAGAACATATTTTATAAATTGGAAAGGACCTTAGAAACTATCTACTCCAAACATTTTGAAAGTAAGGAAACTGAGGCATTTTTTCATATCAACCCTTTTGATGAACCTTCCTAAACCTAGATGTTAAATTGCCAACCAGATGTAAATTTCTATTTTGATATCCTAAGTCACATATTAGGAATGTTTTTTTCTTTTAAAAATGCTATTGGTCATACAATATTCATATACTACTGGTCTTAAATGCCATATTAAGACCGGAGCTCTGGTTGCTTATTATAGTTATTAGCAGTCATAACCAGAATATATCCTTCCTTCTGGCTTCTGTTAGTTGAGTTCTCTATTTCCCAAATGAAATATTGGGAAATATTTCTTGGAAAATATCTCTGTCCTCAATTTCTCTGACATATACTGGTTCTCTGTGACCCTAAACAAATCACTTCATTTTCCAGTGTTTTAGGCACATTACTGATACCTTCACACACTAATTTTAAAAACAGGTCCATCCATCCTTCCATAAAAGAAAATACTTCCATATCAGATAAGTAACTCAAAAGTAAATTTAATTAATGAAACATCCATTGTGTATAATTTAATCAGATCTTTGTCAGTTAGCATGCTTTTCTATCTTACAAAAAAAATACAGAAAAAAAGCAGTTTGGAAATTACTTTTATCCAAAATGTGAACTTCTCCTCTAAGTTAACCAGTTGCCCAAATTGAAGTTAGTCCATATATTCTTTTTTTTTTTGGAGATTACTTTTTCATTGTTTTGTTTGTTTTTGAGGGGGAAGAGAAAGTTCTATATTTGGAAAACTTAAGATTTCTACTAACATTGAACTGAAAGTAGAATGGGTTTTTTAAAAGAATGTACCGAAATTTCCTCTAAACTCAAAAGTAACTTTTAGATTCTTCAAATTTCCACCTACGTAACTAGATGGTGTGGTGGATAGAATGCTTGGCTTGCAGTCAAGATGACCTAACTCAAATCTGGCTTCAGATACTTAACTGTGTGATCTGGGCAGGTACCTTTACCTGTGTTGGTTTCAGTTTCCTAGGTGAAATAGGGATGATGATAATAAATGCTTATTTTCCATGATTGTTGAGAACCAAATAAAATAGTATTTGTAAAATGCTTTTTTATTGTGAATTTTTATAACAATTAATGTATACAATGATATTTTTCATATAAATTTTAAGTTGCTTTTCAAATTTTTCTATATTAAGGCACCTACTGCAGAGCTTTATACAAACTGTTAGTCATTCAGATCATGATTGACAATCTGCTGTCCATACCTACAAACCTCTTATTACAGGGTATTTTCATGGGATGCTGTTTTAACTTCATTATTTATCCTTACATCAATCTGTCCATATCTAAAAACTCAGGATATGTTTGCCCTTCTTTTACTTGTCACATTCAATCGTGAAGGCCTTTTGCTTCCACCTCTACATTTTCAAATCTGTCCTCCCTCCCCTTTTCCCCTATCATAACCAGTCTTCTGCCTACTTTTATGTTGTTCAGTTGTTTTCAGTCATGTCCAACTTTTCATGAATATTTTTGGAATTTTCTTGGCAGAGATACTAAAATGATTTGCCATTTCCTTCTCCAACTCATTTTTCAGATGAGGGAACTAAGACAAACAGGCTTAAGTGATTTGCCCCAAGCTAGTGTCAAGCCACATTTGAACTCAGGAAGATGAGTCTTTTTGGCTCCAGGCTCCAAAGTAGGCTTCTCTACTTAGATTATTGTGTTTCTCCTCAAATCTTCCCACCCCTATTCTCAATCCACTTCTTCATGACTGTCAAACTAGTTTTCCTTTTGCATATCACTTCTCAAAAAATTCAGTGGCCTCTATTTCTGGCTGAGTAAAGCAAATTCCTAAACCAAGCATGGCATATAGAAGGCTCCTTAGAAAGTGCATCCCTATCAATCTAATCTTAATCTTATATTCTTGCCATGATTTCTTCATTTCAGCAAACTGGATTATCATCTATTCCTTGAATACTCCATTGTCCTTGATTCTGCTGGGTGACTGCTTCAGCGTGCTTACATTTCATTAATACCTAGTTGCTTCTGTTCCTCTGAAAGCAGAGCAGAAGACAAAAATTACTCTTATCACCTCCCTTTATAGAAGACTCAAAATGCCAACCATCTCTTCATTTGTCACCAGCTGTTCTACTTGGTTTAGGTTTGATGATCATCATTATGCCGCCATTAAGTACCCTCTGGAACTCCCTTTTTCAGTTTTCTTTTGTGTGTTCTTTCCCCTTTAGATTGTGAGCTCTTTGAGGGCAAGGACTGTCTTTCAGTTTCAAAATTAATTTGTATCCCAAGCACTTATAAAGGTGCCTGACACAAAGTAATCATTTAGTAAATAAGTTGATAAGTTAATAAATTAGTCTTTCCTTTTCAACAGCCATTTTTCTAATTCAGGCTTTCATCTCCTCTTGCGTATACAATTGCTGTGGCTTCATAATTGATCTTCCAGCTTCCAATCTTTGCTCTCTAATACACCTTCCAGAAAGCTGCCATTTTGGTGTGCTAAAGCACTGGTCTAATGCATGACAACTGACAGACTCCACAGGCTCCCTAATTAGTTTTTTAATAAAATACAAATTCATCTGTTTAGTATTTGAAGTGTCACCATGTTCAACTTGTCTTTCCAGACTGATTTAATTTTGCTCTCCATCACAGTGTTCTAGCCAGACTGGCCTATTTGTAATCTTCTATACAAAATACTATCTTTTACCTCCTTTTTTGCTTTTGTATAGGTTGTCCCTACTTTGAATATACTCTTCTCATCTTTGCTGCTTGGAATGGTGAGCTCCTCTCAGGATTGGGCTCTAGCACAATTATCTAAACAAAGCATTCCTGATTCCCTACCCAAATTGTTAATGTTCTTTCAAGTATTTGCTTTGTATATATTGGTGTACATATTGTTTCCCCGGTAGAATGTAAGCTCCCTGAGGGCAGAGGTTTCCTTTTTTTTTTTTTTGGTTGGTTGGTTTGGTCTTTGGAATATAAAGCCCTAGCATATTATGTGTCTGGTATTTAATATGTATTATATCTTTGTTAAATTGAATTGAAATGTCACCTATATCTTCCAGCTCTAAAAGTTTAATTCTTTTTAATCTTTCCTAATTTCTCTTGTCAGTAATAACCTTGCTCCTTGAGACCTCATCGAGTTCTTTGCTTTGTACCTTTATAAAGATTTTTTTTTAAAATAATTTAACATAAAATTGTTCATAAACAATTTGACATGTATATTGTAGTTATCAAAGAAACAGTTCCAGTGAGGCTGAAAAGGAACTATCTAAAGAGACTAATGTGGATGCAAAGGGAAGTGTCAGCAACCAACTTAGATTTTTATAAGGCATGTGCAGAAGATGGAAACAAGGGCAGGTAATGGATATGAAATACAAAATCAGAGCAAAGTTCTATAAACAGAGTGTCAGGAATGATAGGATTCACCATCAGCTGAGGTTAGGGAGAAACATGAGAGCAACAAAAAAGATTTTTTAAAAGGCTAATTTGGGGAAAAGAGGATTAAAAGAAGGCATTAAGACTATTGACTATTGCTCAGGAAAGATGAAAGGAGGTAGAGCTGTTCAACTCTTATTTTGCTTCTGTTTTTTTCTGCAGAATCACTGAATCAAGACTTTCAGAATTGGAAAAATCCTCATTGGCCATCTAGCCCAACTTAGACCTGAAAAGGATTCTCTACTACAAAATACTCAAGTGGTCATCTAGTCTCTGCATGAAGACCTCCAATGAGGAGGAACCCGACACTCTCCAAAGCAGCCTATTTCACTTATGGATATCCAAAATTGTTAGGAAGTTTTCCCAGATGATAAGCCTAAATTTGCCTCTTTATTTTTCTACTTGTTTCTATTCAGCCTCAGAAGACAGAACAAGCTTAATCTCTTTGCTACTTCTTCAAATACTTGAAAACACTCGATATTTGCCCTGAGTTTTCTCTTCAACGGGATAAGCATTCTCAGTCCCTTCAATTAATCCTCATCATAGAAATTCAAGGCCTTTTACCATCCTGGTCTGTGAAGGAGAATGATAACTGGACTGGAAAAAGAAGTAGAAAAATGGATAATAAAGAGTTAATAACCTAAAAGAACCAGAGGGATAGTAAGAGAGCATCTAATTGCCCTTGTTGAGTTTTGTCATCTTGCTAATCTCAGGTATTGAAAGAACTGACAAATATGATTGTTAAGCAACTTATCAGTGATCTCTGAAAGGTCCTTAAAAAATCCTGAAGATTGAAAAAGAATAGATGTTTTTATTTTAAAAAGGAAAGATGAGAGTCTAAAAACTATAGACCAAATCATAAACAAGCTGAACTTAGGTTCCTAGAAATTTTTAGAAAATAGTACTAAAGAAATTTCAGTGAAGATGTAGAAAAAGTAGAGATCACTAAGAACCATCATGGCTTCATCATGGACAGTTCATTTCTGACTAACTTTTCTTTTTGGACACTGGTATTTCAGAGGGATGCTGGAAGCATGGTTTACTAGGATTTTTAACAAAGGATTTGACACAGTATCTCATACTTATCTTGTGTATAGGACTCGAGATATTGGTTAGGTAATACAGTTAGATGAACCTGGAACTGATTGGATTGTCGGCTTCAAACAGTAGACATTTATTAGTGTAAGGTTCACTTGGAAGGAAGAGTGCTCCAGAAATGTGAGTGTTGTGCTCTGCTGTTTGATATTTTTATCAGTGATAAACACAAAGCTGGAAGGGGTCAATAATATTTAGATGACGAGTCCTAAAAGATAATATGATAAACTAGAACCCTAAACTGAATCTCACTTGGTGAACTTTAATAGAGATAAATAAAAAGTAATTCCATTTAGGATTTTAAAAAAAAATAAAAGTCATCTTGACAAATACACCACAGGATGCTATGAGGACAGCAGTTCATCTCAAGAACTGGTGTTTTCATATGCTGCAGACTCCATATGTATCCACCTTGGGACCCAACAGTGCCTATGAAAAAGGACATGAGAATTCATTTCTGTGGGAGCAAATTATAATAATTAGAAAACAGCAGAGAAGTCTTAGGGTGTCTCCAGAGCATCTTGAGAGTTTGTGACTTACCCAGAGTCAAAGGGCTATTATCAGCAAGCTTTTATTTTATACCTTCTCCATGTCGGACACCAGAGATAGTAATTTTTTTTTAATGAAATGGTCTGTATAAAGTAGAAATGAAATATATGCAAAGTAAATATAAAGTAATTTCACCATTCTCAGCTATTCCTATCTTTGCAATTGAACCAGTTAATCAGTCAAGCATGGTTGCTGAGATGCCTTATAATGCTAGATTTGTGATTCTAAGATCCTCTTTATTTAATGCCTACTGTGTACTAGGTACTGTGCTAGATGCTCTAGTGATACAAAGACAAATATGAAATTCCCTTTAGAAGTTTACATTCTAACAAGGAAACATGTAAATGTAAGTATATGTCAAATATAGTGATAGAGATTGGACCTGTGTTTGCCTTAGTATATGGACCTTTCATGGAAGGAAATTTCCTCTCAGCACCTTCTCTACAATTTAGATACAGGCTTAAGAGTTACCTCAAATACTAAAGTGAAATGACTTGACAAGCCTTAAGCAGTTTGTTTCAGAAGGATTTGATGCTTTTGACTTTGAGGTTGACTCTAGACACTATAACAGTCTGCCTTTAAAATATATACGTAAAAAATATGTAGTACATATTTGCAAACACCTAATAAAGAAAATATAGAATTAGTGGGGGGGGGGAAGATACATTTTAATCTGGTTGGGTGACCCTTGAAAATGTGAACACATTTGGTATGTTTAACACTAGTTTAAATGTTTGCCTGGAGGTATCTTCTTCCACTCCTTCCACCTCACTTACAGAACCATGATAAGGTGATTTTAGCTATTGTTCCTGCAGTTACATCAGTCTCCTCTAAAGCCCTACTCACTGGCCTAGCCATTTGTTAGATCAACATAGCTCCCTAACCACCATTCCCCTTCTGTTGCCAGTTCCTCATCACATTAAAGTAGAAAGCCCTTGGCTCTTAAATGAAATGCTTCTTCATTCATCTGAAAAGCAACAGGAAGCCACTAGAGTTTCACTAGAGTTCCAGTGGGGTGAAAATATCAGATCTGTGCTTTTGCAGCATCAGTGTGGCAACTGTGGAGTATGGATTGGAAAGGGAAAAGACTGCAAGCTGGCAGGGAGATCAGCTTGTAAAATGGCAAAAATAGGTTGGGAACCCAGACCTCCCCAACAATGTATACCTCACTTCCTCTGAATATATTGATACAACAGATAAGTAAAACTCATGTAGTCTTAATCTACAGTAAGGAAGAGATGTCCAGAATTACAGCGGTGATCCTCTTTCTATAGAGGTATTTGGGCATAGTAGATAGTATGCTAGAGGTGGAAGCATGAAGAACCAGGTTCAAATTCTGTCTCAACATATAATGGCTGTACAATGTTAAGTAACAGCCCCTTTAAGCCTTAGTTTCCTCATCTGTAAGATTGGAATCTCAAGAGTGGTTGTGAGATTCAAATAAGTGTTAAAAGCACTTTGCAACCCCGAAGATATTCTATCATTGTCATTACTACATAAGCTCCTTGTTTAGACCACATTTGAAATCTACAGTTGTGGGTGCCAGATTTTGGAAAAGCCGTTGATGAAAGTTAACATGGTAGAGCTATGGATAACCAGCTAGGAAGATAGGTTCAAGTCCCCCTCTGATGAATATTGACTGTGTGACCTTGGGCAATTCACTTCATCTCAGTGCTCTAAGCAGTCCTTTTAAGATGACATATTGTACTGGGGTATCTAGATGGTTCAGTGGTTAGAACACCAGTCCGGAAATCAGGAGGACCAGAGTTTGAATTCAGCCTCAGATGCTGAAGAAGTCTTAGCTGTGTGACTCTAGGCAAGTCACTTAACTCCAATTGCCTCTCAAAAAGAAAAAGAAAACAAGTATAGGATGATAGACTGCAGAGAAAGTTGACCTTTTTTGTCACAAGACCTGCATTGGCAAAATAAGTCTCACCTGGGAACTCCTATACCTATGACATTGCAGGTACACTCACCATCCTTATTGATAAATTAGTGAGTATTCAGATGAAGGCAACAAGGATTCCATCTTCAGACATTTACTAGCTATATGGTCAAACTTCTTAATCTGGCTAACTCAGTTTCCTCAACTGTAAAACGGGATTCATAATGGCATCTTATGTCATAGGGTTGTTGTGAGGATAAAATAAGACAATATCTGTAATGCACTTAGCACAGTGCCTGGCATATAGTAGATGCTTAAGAAATGTTTGTTCCTTTTCTTGCAAGGCTTTGAACAAGCAAAGATTTATATAAAACATTAGAAATGATGGCCTTCTTTCAATGGTATGAGTGCATATTAGTCCAAATATTTATTTTAAAATCTAAATAGAGCATAGGAAGAGTCAGAAAATCTAAGTTCTACTCTGGCTTTGTCACAATCTGTATGATCATTAGCAAGGCATTTGGTTCCTCTGGGACTTAATTTTTTTTAAAATTAAGTGACTGCAAAGGTCCCACCCAAGCTTGACTAGTATAATATTCTATAATGATGAAGAGTGACACTCCCTTATCGTTTTCCTCAATTGTTGGTATTTTTGGTAGGAAGTGTCTTCATTTCTTTATCTGCAGTCCAGGGTGTGAAAATGAATTGGCCAAAATCTATATAAAAACAATGAAAAGGAGGAAATTTCTTATTTTGGTAAATGACATGGAATTTCCTGAATTTTAACAATTACCTCCAGTCATTTTCCATTTTATCTCTAGGGTCTCAGACCCTACTGCCACTTTTCTTTGTTTTTGCCCAGATTTTGGAAATCTCTATAGAGCACTCCTGAGTTGAAAAAAACTAACTCTACTAAGTCAACAAATATTTATTAAGTGCCTATTCTGTCCCAGCAACTGTGATCCCACACCAAGACACACCAGCAACTATTCTGCAATTTATGGGTTTACAGCACACTTCTTAAAGTGTGTGTGAGAGAGAGAGAGAGAGAAAAGTTTTTTGCTAAAGTGACAAACCTTTGGAACTCTTCTCAGAATGTTTTTAAATGGACAAATCAAATACATAAAATTACAAAAGGAACCAAATCAGGTTATTATTTTTAAATGAGTTGATGAATTCCTGGTTTAGAGTTACGTGAGACAGAGATTATGTGACTTGCCCAGGGGCTATGCAACCTGTATATGTCAAGGGATGACTTGAACCCAAGCTCTTCTTGAATCCAATTGCCTTTTGTCATGCTGCCTGTTATATATAAAAAGAATATTTTCTAGAACAACGGAAAAAAGGGGAATATGAATTGCTTGTTAATTTTTCATACTTCTGAAAGGAAGCAGAGTAGAAAGAATACTGGTCTTGAAGTTGAGCATTCTGTTGGTATCCTGCCCTGTGACCATGGCAAGGCATTTTAAGTTCTCTGAGGCTCAGTTTCCTTATATGTAAAATGGGAATCATGAGAACACCTACCTTAAGGTTATTGTGAGAATCAAATGATAATATGTAAAGTGCTTTGCATACCTTAAAACTATATAAAAGCTATATAAATGTACTAGTCAAACTCAGTATTTTGAGAACATAATCTTCAAATTATTCAAGAATTGCTTATCTAATTAATAATTACTGAGGTCCCTAAGATTTCCTATATTTTTATGCTCTTTTTTCTTAAAGTAGGATGGACATAGAAGGAAAAAAAAAAAAAAGAACATTCCAGCCAGTTGTTTTGGAACTTACCAGCTTTGACGTTCGTAGCTGGTAAAACAAAACAAATATTCAAAGCCAATTTTTTTTAATTAATCTATTTGGAATTGGTTAAAATAGGAAGATGGTTTACCTGGGTTAAGTCCAACTTCCACAATTAATCTAGTTTGCTGTGTCTGGCATTAGCAGCATGTATATTGGTACACAATAAACATTGTTTGATGATGGCAAAACTACCAGATTTAAGACTCCTAGAGTCAGGTATTAACATCGTTAGTCCATTCCAGACATTGTGTAGTCTTTGAAAGAATTTAATTTAGTAATAAATGTATTAAGCCTCTTATTATGTGCAAGGCTGGAGACCTTATATCCTGATAAAGGCTGTACTTGGGAGTCTGGAAAGCTTGGTTCTAAGTCTTCCCTTTTCCTCATATTGGTGGACAAGTCATTTAATCCCTCAGGGCCTCCAGGCAGAATCTCTAAGGCTGTAAATGACAGAAGATTTGCTGGTCTACCTGTGAAAGGAGTTTCTTCACTGTTGTCCCTATCACAATGAAATCATAGTTTTGGACTTAATGTTCTGGGTGCTAGGTTTACAAAAATTAAGCCTTCTCTACCCTACAAGAAGACTTAAGTTCTACTAGAAAGTGGAAGAGTGGAGGGGATTTATGTGGAGTAGTTTTTTCCTGTCTAAAACTGGTTTAAATGAGGAATAAAGATTCTGTAAGTGGATTTGTGATTTCATGAATACAGGAAATTCCAAGCTGAGGAAATTTCCTCTGTTATTGAAGGTCAGTTATGTAGTGCCTTAGAGATTTGCTTATAGCACTGACAGAGTGACGTGATTTGCCTTGGATCACACAACCCTTATATGTCAAGTATGGCTGGTTCCAAGACCTACCTCTCTATCCACTATGCCATGTTGCTTTAACGTGGCTTAAAAATTAGTTTCACCCTGGAAGAATTGAAGTACTTCTTTTACTTTTCATCATAATTCATGATCAGAAGGCCCACCTATTACAGTCATTATTTGCTTTTATTTGCTTTACTGTTTTCCTGTCATGCAACTATTGGACTTGTAATTAAAATGTTAACACTGGTGATTGTTAGGGTGTTTTTGTTTTCTGACAACCTAAAATAACCATGGGAGCAGAAAGTGAATAGAGCACTGGAACTTAAGTCTGGACTACCCTTCCTGATTTCAAATCTGACCTAAAACACTTCCTATGTAATTCTGGGGCAAGTCACTTAAACCCTTTTGGCTCAGTTTCCTCATCTGTAAAATGAGCTGGAGAAGGAAATGGCAAATTACTCCAGTATCTTTGCCAAGAAAACCCCAAATGCTGACAGCCAGGGAGAGTCAGACACCACTGAAATGGCTGAACAACAAAAAATAACCATGATCATTGATACATACTTTCAAGTTTGCAGAGGGCTTGATATCATTTTATGTGTCTCCCAACACCCCATGAGAAAGATGTAATAATTACCTCCAGTTTACAGCTGAGTTAACTAAGGCTCAGAAAGTTAATTTGTTCAAGATCACAAAGTGCCCGGGTGTTTCCCGGTATTGGGAACTTGGCATTTATTTGTTAGTTATTTGCTTCTGTGATCAATAGAAGGAGGAGGAGGGTCTGGAATTCCTGATGTATGCAGGAGAGCCACTTGGAGAGGAGGGGAAAGACAAGCAGAGCTTAAAGCACAAACCTTTTCCCACGATAGATGCCACTCTTATTCTCTTAGGCCAGAAGTCTGGTTCTGCGTCTGGGTGTCCAGGAAAAGGGGCGGAGTGAATCTCTGGAATCTCCGTGATTTAGCGTGAATGACAGGTGCAGAAGAAACCACTTGTGGTACGGCCGCTCGTTCCTGACGGACAAGCTGCTGGGAAGGCTGAACCCTGTCTCCACATTTACCACTACCACCATCACCCCCTTTCTCCTCTCCACATGAATTTTCTCTTTCCTTACACTGTCCCCTTTTTTTAGTGCCCTGTCTCTCCTGTGCCGGGTATGGAGGAACGGGGATTCATGATCGGGCACAGGTGGGAGTGAGATGAGGTGGTCTCTCGGGTTCTTTCCAGCCCTGGGAACCTTGCAGCTCCCGGAACCAGTACCTAGATTCTCGGAGGGCAAATAAACCCCTACCTCTGCGGGAGGGGCGAGGGAGCCTCGGGATGGAGGAAAGCCGCCTGCGCCGTATCGCTATTTTGAGGGGGCCGTACGGAAGCACTGACTGCGGGATCTGGTCACTCGGGGGACCGCGCCGAGGACTTGGGAGAGGGAGGTGAGGGTAGTGAGCACAGGATTCGTGTCAAACGCAAGCCTTCGGGTTTTCTGACGCGAGCCCCCAACCAAGATGGGAAGAGGACGCAGGGGCGCCGAAACTGCGGGGGATGTGGCAGGCAGCTAGCCCCGGGGACTGTGGCGTGAGTCCGGGAGCGGGCTGAGAGCCCAGGGAAAGCGGCTGAAGAGTTCGGAACGAATCCGGGGAGGGAACAGGTCGAGACGAGAGGGAAGAGATAAAACGGGGGTGGGGGAGGTGGCGCTCCCTCCTGCGCTCTTTCCCGGAGTCTCTCCGCCCCCAGCCTCCTTCGAGGAGGTGGCCGAGATGGCGCGGGTGCCTAGTGCCCCGCGTCCCCTGGCTGAGGCGCCAGCGGCTGCATCAGGCCCAGCATCCCAACTCCTGGGTCCCGGATGGAGAAAGAAGAGCCGCAAGCAGGTGAGAGGCCGTAAGGGGAGACTGGGGCCTGCGAGTAGAGATGCAGTGGTGGGAGGAGGGATGTGTCTAGGGTCCTGGTCCGCAGGCGGTCCCCCAGTGCACCCCTTTGATCTCCAGGGATCCTCCCCATTGCAGGCTCCTCTGCGTTCCAACCGGGACCCCTCAGGTAATACGTCCGGCATCTCTTTCCTAGCTCCAACCTCCATTATCCCTCCGACCTACTGGAAGCTTGCATCCCTCACTTCACTCCCCAGCAGGCCCAGGCGTCCCTGTTTTTGCTTCTGAGACCGAGGTGCCTGCATTTCGGCCCTCCTGCCCTCCAAAGTATTTTCCCTCCGACTGATCTCCACTTTTTTTTTTTTTTTTTTTTTTAATGCCAAAGACAAGTCGTCCCTTTTGCTGGACATGAACGAGGGACTACCTGGGATTAGAGACAAGTAGAGCGTCCAAGTGTGGGAAGTCTGACGGAGACATTTTCTTGAATTTTTTTAAGGCAAAGGAACCTGGAATGTGCCAGGTTGTTTTTTCCACCCACAATTCTTGCAATGAAGGTGCCGGTACTGCAGTAGTTGTCTTCAAAGAGTTATACCATCACTCCAGTGACTTGATTTGTCTTGTCCCTGTAATAGAAATGTAGAATAAGCTAGCTACTTCCTTATAGGAATAGTGAAGGAATTCAAGAGATGGAATATATGTTGATTTAGAATCCTTTGGAAATTTTTCTATAAGTTATGAAGCATATTTTTAAATTTTTATTGACATCTTTTGTTTTTATATAACCTAAGCACTTCCATATTACCTAATTCCTCTATTCTTCTCCTAAAACTAATAAAAATACATTGTACATTGAAATACAAGTACATTGAAAAATCTGATTATATATGATCATCCACACCAATAGCCCCTCTTCCCAACTCTACAAAGTAGTGTGTGGGAGGGTATTTTCTCATATCTCTTATTTGAAGTTAAGGGTTTTTTTTAGTCACTTTAAAGCATTCATTTCCCAACTGTTTTATGGTTCTTTCCTTTTTTGATGTGCTTTCCTTGTGTATATTGTTTTCCTGATTCTGCTTACTTCACTTTGCATCAATTCATGTAAGTCTTCCTATGCTTCTCTTATTCATTATATGTGTCATTTCTTACAGAACAGATATATCTCGTTATAGTCCATACTTAATATGTATCATAATTTGATCATTGCCCCAACTGAAAGACGTAAAATTAATTTCCAATTCTTTGCTATCACAAAAAGAGCTACTAATATATTTTGGTGCATATGGATTTTTCCTTTTATCAGTGATCTCTTTGGAGTATATTCTTTCGAAGTGAAATCTCAAGGTCAGAGTGTATGAACATTTAATCCATTTTATTTGCCTAATTCCTGATTGCTTTCCATAACGGTTTTACTGATTAAATTTTTAAAATTTTACCAACAATGTATTAGTGTATCTTTATATAAATCCTCCAAGATTGACTACTTCCATATTTTGTCACCTTTGCCAAATTTTCTTGATGTCATTTAAAACCTCAGTTATTTTGATTTGCATTTCTCTTATTTTGAGGTATCTTTGGAGTATTTTTTCATATGGTTATTTGCAAATCTATTGAGAAGTGTTTGTTCATATCCTTTGACCACTTAATTACTAAAGAACTGATTTTGAGCTTATTTCTGTTAGTTGTTCCTATATTTTGGATATCAAACCCTTATTTGATAAAAAGATTAATAAGCATTTACTAAATGCCTGCTATGTTTAGGTACTTTGCTAAGCCTAGGAGATACAATGGGGGGGGGGGGAAGAAGTCATTAGCAGCTGGGGAGACCAGAAAAGGTGAAGAATCTCCCAGCTATCCTTTAATTAACCCCAGAATTTGATTTAAGCTTAAAAGGGACATTTCAGTTATTGGAAGCATGTTGGCTACTCCAGAATAGCTCAGAACCTTGGGGGAGGGAGATGAATAGAGTTTATTGGAAGCACCTCAAATTGAGAGACAATTTGGACACAAATGGGTCTGAGATTGTGTGGAGGTCTACAAAATTTATATTAAAGATTATTGGGAAAAAAAATAAGTCTGTGGTGAGTACAGCTAGCTATAGCAACTATAGATTAACAAATGCCTCGTCTCATTAGGGCATCCTGTATTGGAAGTCAGACCTGGTAAGCATAAAGCATGAATTAAGTGTCATTGATTCCTTTCATCTTTCCCTACCCACAGTCAAGCAAGCCTTCTCTCTCAGACTGATTTGCTTAGATAGAAGCAAGATTTAGAGGAGAAAGGGAAAACAGAAGTTTTTTATTTATTCATTTATTGTCTACCTTAGAAAACTTAAGCCCAGAGATTGATAGGACTTCAATTATACAAGTAGTATTTTACAAATAGTAAGCAATAGAGTCAGAATTTTAAATCATCATCTGATTCTAAATTTGCTGGTTTTGCCACTGTATCGTGTTGTCTCATACCAAAAATTACAAATTAGGGAATATTAAAATAATTTATGAATTTTGAAATAGATGTACATAATTCATATTTAATCTATCTTTGTTTCCCCAGTGCTTAATACATAGTAGGTGCTTTAATACTTGCTCATTGAATCGAATTGAAGTATTTTGTATTCATAAATATGTGTGGCAGTCAAAAAGAAGGTACTTGTAATCCTATCTCTTAACTTAGAGATAAATAGGCTCTATGTAAAGCAAATAATTGGTTCTACAACTAGAACACTGAGTCTTCTATCTTTCATAGCCCTTTATTCTTAAAAAGAAAGTTGCTTTTTAACTGAATACAAATGAAATAAATTCTGAGTTGTATTTTTGGAACTAAGAAACAATTAAAAATCCCTTTACAAAATATATAATAAAATATACTCATTTAAAATGCACACTGAAACTACAGATATGTGGTTTGCTTCAGGATTTTAATAAGCAGGATATAAGGTACCTTAGAATTTACCATAGATCACCTAGGGATCACAGAGAACAGAAGAAACTGAAAGTAGAAAGGAGAAAAATTTAAAAGAGTAGGAAGTAAGGGTTGTTCCTTGGAGAAAGAACAGGATTTATTTATGATCCATGGAAATTAGAGAAGGATATACAAATATCAGGAACTGGGAATGATCTGTTTGCTTTTATGGGGAAAATTGTGTTCTTCACATAGCCTCTTGGGTCAAAAAAAAAAAAGGCTGTATAATGATACTTTGTACAAGATGATGTTACTCTGTATTTTGAGGAATATAGTTTCTTTGCATTGACTCTTCTGTTTTTCAACATTCATTTTTGTGTGCAGATTCATCTCCTTGGACCTGTTTTGACATTTACCAGCTTATTTCTGAGTTGAGGTTCTGACTCCTTTTCTTTTCATACTTATTTGATGCAGAGGAAAGAGACTTTTTTTTCTGAAAATGAATTTGACAGACCATTTTCAGATAGCTCTCAATACCACCTTGCCATTCTCCCCAAAAGGCAATAACACCGATTTCCAGGAAGATCTTCAGGAGATCATTCACACAGCTACCTTGGTGACTTGTACCTTCCTGCTTGTTTTCATCTTCTTCATGGGTTCCTATGGCAACATTATTGTTTTCATGTCCTTCTTTGACCCAGCCTTCAGGAAGTTCAGGACCAACTTTGATTTCATGATTCTGAACTTGTCCTTCTGTGACCTCTTCATTTGTGCAATGATAACTCCCATGTTCACTTTTGTGTTATTCTTTAGCTCAACTGCCAATATTCCTGATGCTTTTTGTTTCACGTTTCACCTCACAAGTTCTGGCTTCATCATCATGTCACTCAAAACAGTAGCAGTGATTGCCCTTCACCGACTTCGAATGGTGCTGGGAAAGCAACCTAATCGAACTGCCTCCTTCCCGTGTACATTGATCCTTACCTTACTTCTTTGGGCTACTAGCTTCACCCTGGCTGCCCTGGCTACATTAAAAACTAGCAAGTCACACCTCTGTCTCCCCATGTCCAGTTTGATTACCAGAGAAGGCAAAACCATCCTTTCTCTGTATGTGGTTGATTTCACCTTTTGTGTGGTGGTGGTCTCTGTCTCCTACATCATGATTGCTCAGGCTCTGAGGAAAAATGCTCAGATAAGAAAATGCCCTCCAGTCATCACTGTAGATGCTTCCAGACCTCAGCCATTCATGGGAAGGTGCCAGATGGGAGATAGCATCCAGGGTGCTGGACCAGCTTTATATAGGAACCAGAACTTCAACAAACCACAGCATATACAAACCCATGGATACACCCAGTGTTCCAACCAGCTACCAACTCCTGCAGCCAGTCGGCTCCAGTTAGTCTCTGCTGTCAATCTGTCCACTGCAAAGGATTCTAGAGCTGTTGTTACATGTGTAGTCATTGTGCTATCTGTGCTGCTTTGCTGCCTTCCCCTGGGTATTTCCCTGGTACAGGTAGTTCTGTCAAGCAGCGGAAGCTTTATCTTTTACCAGTTTGAACTGTTTGGATTTACTCTCATATTTTTCAAATCAGGATTAAACCCTTTTATATATTCTCGGAACAGTGCAGGTCTGAGGAGGAAAGTCCTCTGGTGCTTCCAGTATATAGCCCTGGGCTTTTGTTGCTGCAAGCAGAAGACCAGGCTTCGAGCTATAGGCAAAGGGAGCCTGGAAGTCAATAGGAACAAGTCCTCCCATCATGAAACCAACTCAGCCTACATGTTGTCTCCAAAACCTCAGAAAAAGTTTGTGGACCAAGCTTGTGGTCCAAGTCACTCAAAAGAAAGTGTTCTGAGCCCCAAGATCTCAGCTGGACATCAGCATTGTGGTCAGAGCAGTTCAACCCCTATCAATACTCGAATTGAACCTTATTACAGCATTTACAACAGTAGCCCATCCCAAGAGGTGAGCACCCCAAATAGCGTACAACCAGTGAATGCTTTTGGATTTACTAAAATGAACATCGCTAAGCATTATCACACCACTAATGATTTAATGCAAGACTGTGACAGCATTTCTGCCAAGCAAATTCCAATTCCCTCAGTTTGACACAGTAGAGACTATAGAATCCTGTTTAAACTTCCTTTGAATTTACAACCCATTCTAAATGTGTTTCATTTTAAGTGTATGTGCGGAGGGAGAGAAGGAGGACGGGAGAGAGAGAGAGAGAGAGAGAGAGAGAGAGAGAGAGAGAGAGAGAG
>JAJPUD010002107.1:199135-256056 GCA_023553655.1 Myrmecobius fasciatus | reverse complement strand
AGAGAGAGAGAGAGAGAGAGAGAGAGAGAGAGAGAGAGAGAGAGAGAATATAGGCAATCATTTGCAGTTCTAAACTAAAATTAACGATGCAAATAATTACCAATTGCCAATTGATTTTTTTAAACCTCTGAATGCTCAGTTACTTGCCCTTGAATGAAAATTAATATTTAGTAATTGCTTTGCATTTTTCTGGAAACTGTAATGTTTGACATTAAAATATATTGTTTAGATTTATAGGCTGATTTGTATAATAATAGTTTTATTAATTATGTCTATACTGACTCTTTGAATAGACAAAAGAAGTTATCATGAATTACATCAAAATGGTATATCAACAATTTGAGAAGAATCACTGTATTTGTGTTTGAATTATGAATTTGTTGTATTCTTAATGTAAAATAATAGACTTGTTAAAGGGCATTTTTGAGGAGGCAGTATTTTTAATGAAGGAATGATGAAGTTTGCATTTTTCAAGTGTTTGAAATAGTTTTAAGTATTTTCCTATAATTTAACTGAATGTTTTGCTATGGCAGAATATAAAAAATTCTTTGCACATAACTTAAAGAGTATTTCTTCTGAAGATACTTTCAGAAGCATTAGGTCCTCTTGTCCAATAAGACAGTAGACTAAGTATGCAACATCTTAATTATTGCCATTTTTTATTGTAAATAGTACCATATTGAGTCAATTCAATGGTTATAAGAAAAGAGAGATTTGGGAGTTTATTAAAAGTTAAATGCTTCAGTAATGAATAATCTTATTCAGGAGTTTAGGGAACATGGCTCTACCTTACATAGTACACTTTATGAATTAGGAACCATGAATCTCTGTAATTGTTTTGATCTGATCTTACATGGGAAGTAATAATAACTCCTTTGTGAAAATAAGTTGGAGTGGGAATGGGAATTTTGCTTAACAACTTTACAAATAGAGTAATCAAGAAATAACAAAATTATAACAAACTTGTGGGGTTTGTTTGTTTTTTTGGTCTTTACTTATTTACTAAGTGAATGAATTCTTAGTAATGAATTATTAAGATTATCTTCAATGTCATTTCAAAGTATCTTTTGTCCCTTTAGTTACCTATGAGTTGCAGATGTGCAAAGGCTTAAAAAATATTTCTTTACTGATGACTTATTTTGTTGTACATTGTGATCCTAGCATAGTTAAAAATATACATTCAGAAACAGTTTTCATTTGCTTTCTATTCCTAATATATGCTCATTATTTCCATTTCTGATTGACTATTAATTTGAATGTTTTGATTTTATGTTGGTTTGGTTTGTTGTTTTTTTTATTTTTATTTTTTATTTAGTCTTTGGATAGTATAGTACACTGGAAATATTGCTAGACACAATGTCAAGAGACATGGGATCAATTTTTGTTGAGATAATATATATAAAGCACCTTGCACTTAAAACATTGCATAAATGTCTGCTTTTTTTCCCCTTCATTTTTAAAGCCTTTGTATTTTTGTTCAGGGCACAATATTTTGTTGTTGTTGTTTTTAATTAACTGCTACCCCTTATTTCAAATTTAATTCTGAACATTCTTGTAACAACTTATTCATATTGGTTCTGTTTTTAGATTTTACCACTTTAACTAATTAATCATCATTTAAATTAGCTACTATTTTCCATAAAAACTCTGAGAGATAGGTCATCATGTTATCTCTATTTAACAAATATAAATCTGAGAAACAGATAAGGAATTATTTGGTCAAGCTCAAATTTGTCTTTCTCTAAGTTTCAAGTCTGTAATATATACCCAAATAAGTTGCAAAATTCCTTTAACTATATTAAATTGTATTTCTGTGCTTTTTGGGTTAAAATATTTAATATGTGGCTTCAGAAAAGAATTATTACAAAAATTATTTGAGGCATTTCTAAGTTTAAAAGATTAAGTTTTGTTTGTGCTTGTGATTTGGAGTAATTTTCTATCATGGTTCCCACCTTTTTGGATAGAAAGGTTACAACATGAAAAAACTTAGCATGCACATTCGAGATAATGAGTCTTTTTATTCTTATCTATGAGTTATGTATTTGTTTTGGTTTGCATGATACACTTAAGGGCCAAACTTTCAGTCTCTTTTATATTCCTTATATCTTCTTTAAGGGCTAAAATGGGCATGAGGAAGAAAGAAAAAGTAACTAAATATGAATAAAAAGCAGGAATTAGTTAATTATAATGAATTATATAGTTATATAGATGTATTACTGTAATGCAAAGTGATGTATTTTCAAATATTTTGTAATATTTGTTCTTAACTGTAAACCCAAATTTTTATTTCTATACTAACACTTTAAAAGTTTTTAAAATATATTAAAAATGACAAAATTTCTGAATTTCATTTTGTAAGGAGATCATTAATTTAAATAAATTGATGTATATCTATAGAAAACTTTCAGTATTATGTAATTAACATTTTTACTATTTAGGTAAAGGAAGGTATGTTGAAAAGAACTTCACAACTTCATGGAAATAATTCTTTTAACAGCAGAATTCGTGAGATGAAATGATAAGTTATGTTTTCTTCACAGAGAATAGATTATCATTATCTATGGTAAAGAACTCTAGATGTTGCTGTAAATCTTTACTAAGATGTAATTTTTGTCCCAAACATATTGCTGTCATAATACTTAAAATACATTTTTAAAATACAAGGTCAATTTGGAAATAAATGAAACTTGTCAATAAACCAGTGAGAATTTATGTTCAGAGATCAAAATAGAATCATTGTATACAGTATTTGAATTTTGATATTTTTGACTGAATGTTCACATATCTTGCACACTTTCCTTTTAAAGTATCAAATGTAGTCAGCCCTGACATAACTTATTGCCTCTCCAAAACAGAAAATCTTTACAATTCATCAATGGGAGTAATTACTGTCCTTACAAGAAAGGATATGATACAGTGAATAGAATACTACACCTGAAACCTGAGAGACTTGAGTTCAAGCCACATACCAGATACTTGCTAGTTGTGTGGCCCAAGATAAGTCATTTACCTTCTTTCTCCTTCATTTTCTTCATCTGTGATTTGGAGTATTAATAGCACCCACTTCCCAGGGTTGTAAAGAACTAGTGAGATAATATTTATAAAGTGCTTTGCAAACCCTAAAGCTATATATAGATGCTATAGATAGATAGATAGATAGATGATATAATCAATCTATTAATTTACTTAATTATTTATTTCTCTTAGATATCCTTGTATTTTGTTATATGTTCTGGTTCTTTTTCTTTTCTGACTTTGTATGGAGCTAAGTCAACTCAAGTCAAATCAAAAAGCATTTATTAAGTGATTACTATGTTCTAGATATGTACTAAATTTTGGATACATTAAAGAAAATATACACAAACAAAAAAAAAAAAAAGAGAGAGAGAGAGACAAAAAGGAAAGACATCCCCAGCCCTCAAGTAGCTTACATTCTAAAGGGAAACAATACATAAAAGGAAACTGGAAAGTCAGGAAGAAGAATGAAGAGACTGGGTGTTGGATGTGGAGAGAAGGGTTAATGGATAAAGTCCAGGAGAGTCGGGAGTATAACCTGGAGAGGAAGGAAGACATGGGTGGTTTTCTGAGAGGAACTAGCCAGAGGGAAAGGCTTCAGAGGAGGGGAGTACTTTCAATTTGTGAAGTCAGCAACTGGAGTGAGCTTTCAGGGTGAAGATGTTGCTGGGCCATTGTGGAGAAAGTCTGGGAAGAGAGACAGGAGCATAGATTTGAAGAAATTAATGAGATCAAAGTCTGAAGGGCTCTAATAGTATCATATTGCTTATCATTGGAATTGTAAAAAAAAATGCTTAGCAAAACACACTACCCTTCTTTTTTCTTTAACATATTCTATTTTTTGGAGGCATGAATTATTTTTGTAATTTCTTTTTAAAATTTTGACAATAGCTTTTTATTTTCATAATATATGCAAAAATAGTTTTCAACATTCACCCTTGCAAAACCTTGTGCTCAAAATTTTTTCTCCCTTCCTTCCCCCATTCCCTGTCCTAGACAGAAAGTAATCCAATATATGTTAAACATGTACAGTTCTTCTAAACATATTTCCATATTTATCATGCTGCACAAGAAAAATCAAAAGATCAAAAAGGGGGAAAAATGAGAAAGGAAAAAAAAGAAGTAAACAACAAAAAAGGTGAAAATACTATGTTGTAATCTATATTCAGTACCTCTAGTCCTCTCTCTGGATGCAGATGGCTCTCTCCATCACAGGCTTATTGTAATTGGCCTGAATCACCTTATTGTTGAAAAGAACCATGTCCGGCAGAGTCACATAATCTTGTTGCTGTGTACAATGTTCTCCTGGTTCTACTCACTTCACTTAGCATCAGTTCATGTAAGTCTCTACGGGCCCTTCTGAAAAAATGCTGTTGATTATTTCTTATAGAACATAATATTCCATAGCATTCATATACTTATTCAGTCATTCCCCATTTGATGGACATCCACTCATTTTTCCAGTTTCTTGCTACTACAAAAAGGGTTGCTACAAATATTTTTGCACATGTGGGTTGTTTTTCCATTTTTATGATCTCTTTCTTTGGGATACACACCCAGTAGAAACACTGCTGGATCAAAAGATATGCACAGTTTGTTAGCCCTTTGGATGTAGTTCCAAACTGCTCTCCAGAATGGTTGGATCAGTTCACAAGTCCACCAATAATGTATTAGTGTCCCAGTTTTCCCACATTCCCTCCTACATTTATCATTATCTTTTCCTGTTATCTTAGCCAATCTGACAGGTGTGTAGTGGTACCTCAGAGTTGTCTTAATTTGCATTTCTCTATTTAATAGTGATTTAGAGCATTTTTTCATATGACTAGAAATGTCTTTAATCTCTTTGAAAATTGTCTGTTCATATCCTTTGACCATTTATCAATTGGAGAATGGCTTGTATTCTTATAAAGTTGAGTCATTCTCTCTGTATTTTAGAAATGAAACCTTTATCAGAACCACTGTTTGTAAAATTTTCCTCCCAGTTTTCTGTTTCCTTTCTAGTCTTGGCTGAGTTGATTTTGTTTGTACAAAATCTTTTTAATTTAATATAATCAAAATTATCTAACATGTTCTATTCTTTTGGCTTTCAGTACATTTATTGAATTGAAAAGTTTCCCTGTACTATCCTGACAAAATAAAGAACTATCTGAAGATTGTTAATTTATATCCCTTAGTTTAATGCAAATAGAAACATGATTTCTTCTACCCCTTCAGTCTTTGTGTCCCATGTGGGAGGGATTTTTCCTTTAAGTCATTGGCCAGGAGCCCTGGTTCTGGGCTTGTGAATGACCCAAACTGAATGATATTGTCTCTTATCCCAAATAAGCCAGTTTCTGTAGGTAGCTTCCATTCCTATGAAACATCCACAACTTCTATATTTAGCTCTCATCCCAAATCTGGGCAGAGATTCCTTCAGATTAGGATAGTTTTGGCAAGTTTCCCCAATCTTCAGCAACACATTTCTTACTTCATCTGAATTTTGACTAGGATCATCCCCAACTGTGCCATCTTCTGGCAGCAACAATCCATCACTAATAGGGGCAGAGTACCTTCTGGGACCTCCCTTCAATCTTTCTTTGCTCCTGTTTTCTTCAGTAGGGAATTCACTTCATTCCTCTATGGGCAACAACTGGTTATGATATTTTCTTTGCAGAGCAGCAACCATTGTCTAGACCTGTTTTGTTGATTGGCTGGTTACCCAGTTTTCCAACTATTGGTCCTCTTGTCCACTGTCTCTGGATAACAAGATCTTATATTAGAGCTCTCCCTTGCTTATAATTCCTGATTCTAAACTTCAGTGTCATTTTGTTTCCTATTTTATGTGTATGTCCATGTCGCATGTTTGTGTATATGTGTCTGCATATATTTGTGTGTATGTGTCTGTGTACTTTTAGGAGAGGAGGCATTAGATATCTAGTAAATCTTTTTCAGACAATCTCTTAACTGATATAGATATTGGCTATTAATCTCCGTATCCTTCCTATATTTTATTGGCTTAAAAAATTAAATTGACATCTTTGTTTCTTTACATAATTTTATTTCCAAATATATCTTTTCCTTATACCTTACCTAGAGAACCTTTCTCTGTAAAAAAGAACAAAAAAGAAAGAAAAAACTAACCAATCCATCAATTGAGTCCGATAGTGTGTCCCTTATCCCATACTAATAATGTACACCCCCTCCTTCTTCAAAGAAGAAAGGTATATTTTGTAATTTCTTCTTTTCCATTTATATGGTTTGCACTCTTTGTATATATTGTTTTTCTAATTTTACTTACTTCATTTTGCATCAATTCATATTTTTCTCCTTGTTTCTCTGTTCTTTATATTCACTTTTTATAATAGTACTTTTTTATATTAATTTATATTAATTTTATATTAATGTTTAGCCATTCCCTAGTTGATGAGGCCCATTGAATCTTTTAGCTGTCCCATGTTCTAAAATGGATAGATCAAAACACGTTCTGGTACTTTCCCAAGTCAATAGCATTACTTCCAGTGACATTTTATACATTCATGGAAGACCATATGTTAATTCCACTGATCCTTCTATTTTGGTCTCAAGGTCCCCGACATAGTTAATGGTGTAAATCCAGTTTTATATTTCCTTGAGGATGATGTAACATCAAATAAAATAATATATGCAAATCTCTTTGCTGAGCATAAACTATTCTATGAATGCTATTATTAATTATTACACTGTAGTTCTTGATTCCTGCTTCCTGTAGCATCAACTTAAATTGCTTGCTGCCACTACTAAGTGAGCAGAATGAATATTGGTAGCCAAAACACACAGTCCAGTTTAGTCCAGTCTGATCCAATCTAATCCAGAAAATATTTATAAAGTCATTCAACAAATAGTTAAGCACCTGCTATGGTGAGCAATTATTTAAAGATGCTTTGAAGGACACTGGAAATAAGACAAAATGAAAAATAGTCCTAGTTCTCAATGAGCTTATGTTGTACTAGGATGATGTAGCATATAAACAGCAAAGCATATATGGAAAATTTGAGAGAGAACTCAAAACTGTGGAATTCAGGAAAGGCATGAGTTGAGGTGGTGCAGTGAAGAAAGCTTTTGACCTAGAGTCATAAAGACCTGAGTAAAGCCACTTCAGATACTGGGTACTAATTGTGTGACCTTGGGCTTGTCACTTGTCTGCATTAACTCCTTCATTGAGAAAATGAAAATAACAGTAACTATTTCCCAGAGTATTGTAGATCAGATGGGATTTTTTTTAAGCTTTTTGTTTTAAACATATACATAGTTTTCAATATTCACCTTTGCAAAACCTTTGTGTTCCAAATTTTTTCTCCCTCCCTTTCTTCCACCCCCTCCCCTAGACGGCAAGTAATTCAATATATGTTCAATATGTGCAATTCTTCTATGCATATTTCCATAATTACACTGCATAATAAAATCAGGTCAAAAAAAGGAAAACAAAATGCAAGCAAACAACAATAAAGAAGTGAAAATATTATCTTGTGATCCACACAGTCCCCACAGTCTCTTTCTGGGTATAGATAGCTCTCTTCGACAGTGAACCCGAATTAAAATCAGACTCAGAGTAAGAAAAGCAAAAAGGAGTTTATTACAATCTTGCAAGAAAGGACAATTCCCAATAGACAAGGTGTCAGTAGAGAAGTACAAAGCACTAACTGCAAAACACAAAATTATATTGACCAGAAGCACTCCACCTCCTTGACCTTTTCTCCCATTGTCTGGGGGAGTCTAGGCTTACATTCTTTTTTTTTTTTTTTTGCTTTTTGCTGAGGCAATTGGGGTTAAGTGACTTGTCCAGGGTCACACAGCTAGGAAGTGTCTGAGACCAGATTTGAACTCAGGTCCTCCTGACTTCAGGGCTGGTGCTCTAACCACTGCGCCACCTAGCTGCCCCTAGGCTTACATTCTAAATTTAGAAATCTATACCAGAACCAAAAGGAATAAATTGCCTTTAAAAAAAAGTACTTAAATGCTAATTAAGAGAGGGTGGGAAACAGGAGGGGAAAGTTCATCCAAGGCAATCAAACACCTGCAGCTTTTTAGCTAAAGCTCAATTTGTTATTGCAAAGTCTCAAGTTACAGTTAGGGCATAGGTAGAAGCCACATCCTTATGAGAGGTCTTTACTCAGTTTATCCCATACATGTGGGTCCTTTTCTCTTTATTTATTATCCTTTGAAGACCTCTCATATCATTCTTGATACATTTCCTCAGTCTTCTTGTTCTCAATCTTCTATACCTCTGGACCTGTTTTGTCCTTTTGTTCTACTGGGGTCCATCCTTGTCTAACTGGATTTCTCTCTCCAGGTTGTTCAGTCTTTATCTTCCTGACCAGTAATGTCTATGCTACCTTTGTGAAAAGCTGTAGCACAGAGAGAAAGCAGACAGGTAGTAATATGACTCCATTTAAAACCATCAGGAGGAACCAAAGAATCTGTTTCCACCAGCTGCTTCCAGACCAAGACCACCAATAAGTATATGGTGAGGACCATGTCTGGTACATGGAGCAGTTTTCTGATGTTTTGGGTAACTTCCTTTAGTACCTGCCCATTATTATAAGCCAATAAGAAGTATATTACTAATCTATACTGGAGTACTGTTTCTGGGTCTGAGTGGCTTTGTTTGCTAACAAATCTGGTGCTTTTGTGGTCTAGTGGACCATGGTCTAGAGTCTAATAAGCCTATTCAAACAAATTTGGGTTCCCCAACTCCCCATCTGGGACCATCTATCATCTAACCATTTGTGTCCCCAGTAATTAGAGTAGACAACCTTTCACAAATATTATGAAAGTCAGCAATAACAAAAATGCTAAAAGAAACAGACAGATATATGCATCTAACAACACATAGATGACTAGGCCAAATATTTACTTATTTAGGATATAATGGCCACTTATTATCAGATAGGAAACTGCAAGATCTTACATACTTGAATTGTGCTCATCGTTTTTTCTGAATACTTTCCCTGATTATAGAAATTTGCTATAAGAGGTAAAAAAGCAGGGATATGATTATAATCAAAAACTTATCCTCCAGGCCTCAGTCTGAGAGTACATACATGACGGGATAAAGCATCCTTAGTTAATTATGCAATAACAATTCCACCTTATAGCCAGACTCAGGAAAAATCAGATGGGTTCTTATTCAAAGGAACACCACTGGGAAACTGAGTCAGAAGGAGCCTACCTTAAGTGGAGGCCAAGGTTATCCTCTCAGGTCTTGCCCAGATACTAACCTCTACCTGTAACAATTAAGGGTCACATTCCTCAGACTAGCTTATGGCACATTTTTTTCAGATGGTGAATTACTGGCTTGATGATCCATCAGATAATCACATCTGAATTCAAAACTCAGTCCCAAGAGATTTTACCTCAAATAGCAAGTCTCATTAATCAAAGCTTCAGGTGATTTTAGCTCAAGGATCATATATCCTAAATAAGTATTGACTATAATCTTACATTGAAAACAGTAAGAGATTCATCCTAGAAAGTTCACAGCTTATTTTTATATCTAAATAGATGGGTTTTAAATTCAACATTATACAAATCATTTTACTTTAAGATGCTCAATAACCAATCTATATCAAAACATGTTCAGGTATTAACCATGTTCAAAGGGACAAAGACTGTTCTCAGAATCTCCCTAAGCAATAGAATGACCAATTACAACTTACATAGAATATAGAATATACTGTCCTAATTTCACATTAAAGAACCCTATCAGAATTAACATTAATTTCTTTATCCTAAAAATGTTCATTCAACTTCCTGCAATCAAGGAGTCCCTAATAAACTTTTCTGGAAATATAAATGACTGGTACAACACCAATATTGTTAAAATTCCTCTCAGCACAAACATTCCCACTCCCACCAAAATATTCCTAATTGCAGAGGTAATTTTAGAGGTTATAAATTGTCCTTAACAGTCCATTCTTTTTTTTTAAATTAAAAGCTTTTTATTTACAAAACATATGAGTGGTTTTTCTACATTGACTTTTGCAAAACTTTTTTTTTTGTTCCAAGCTTTTTCCCTCCTTCCCCCACCTCCCCCACCCCTAGATGACAGGTAATCTAATACATGCTAAATATGTTAAATTATATGACAAATCCAATATGTGTATACATATCTATACAGTTATCTTACTGCACAAGAAACATCAGATCTAGAAAGAGAGAAAAAAACAACCCAAGAAGGAAAACAAATGCATGGAAATATTCACAGAAAGCATTAAAATGCTGTGTTGTGGCCCACACTCAGTTCCCTCAGGCCTCTCTCTGGATCTATATGACTATCTTCATCTCTGAACAATAGGAACTGTTTTGAAACACATCATTGTTGAAGAGAACTATGTCCATCAGAATTGATCATCATATAGCCTTGTTGCTGTGTATAATGATCTCCTGGTTCTTCTCATTTCACTCAGCATCAGTTCATGCAAGTCTCTCCAGGCCTCTCTGAAATTGTCCTGGTCTTTCCTTACAGAACAATAATATTCCATAACATTCATATACCATAATTTGTTCAGCCATTCTCCAATTGATGGGCATTCATTCAGTTTCCAGTTTCTAGCCACTACAAAAAGGGCTGCCACAAACATTCTTGCACATGTTTTCCCTCCTCTAAGATCTCTTTGGGATATAGACCCAGTAGAAACAAACAGTCCATTCTTGATGTATCTCCACAAGTCCTGTAAGCCTGATATTCTCAGACTGCAGTCTCAGTCATCTGTAATGGGTCCTTCCTACTCTGCTTCTTCCAGGATTTAGTAAGCATTCATTTTCCTGGAACTGCAATTTGTTTGCGTCAGCAATGCTTGCTTCCTAAGGGCTAAAATAGATGAGGACACTGTATATAATTCCTTAAAAACTTATCCTTTATTTCAATAGAGGGTCTTTCTCTTCCTCCCTCCTTCCCCCAAAATAAAATAAACCAATTTCCAGATCACTTCTGGGGAACAGTTTTAGTTCTTTAACAAAGCAATATACAAACATTTGGTCCAAGGCAATTTAGTCTCTAATATCAATTTAGTAATCTATTTCTTAAGAAGCTGATTCATTCTTTCCACTTTCCCTGATAAGGGCAGATACCCAGGTGTATGGAATTGCCACTCAATTTGCAATCCCTTTCCATTATTTCTTATAAAACCTTAGAAGTAAAATATGTTCCTTTATCAGAATCAATAGTCTCTACCAATCCATACTTAGGTACAATTTATTCCAATGTTATTCCACTAACTCTTCTTAAAGCAGTGGAGCCCAGGAAATAGCTTCTGCCCATCCCCCCGGTGTCATTTCATTAAAACCTAACCAAATATTTTGGAGCCAGGCTCTCTTCCTCTGGAGGGACACCTCCTCAATACCTTCTTATTTATCGTTAGACATATTACACACTTTTCATATACAATTTGTTCTGCAATTACTCACATCCCTATACACCAAATTTTCTTGCTTTTACTTCTTTGTTAAAGGGAGAAAGCAAGACAAACCTTAAGATTAATATTCTAAATAGCTTTGGACCAAATGTCACATATCCAGCTGGGCTGACAAAATGTTAAAGCATAGCTCATAGAATTTTTACATATTATCCAATATACAATTTAGAAAGCAACATGGTATAATTAGGAGATACAAACATGTGAACTTTTTAGTTAAGTTACAAGAAAACTTTGTTTCAATTGCTTCCTCACCCCCAATTTTTTTAACTTAAAATCAAATCACATAAAGATGTCTACTAGCAATACTTCAATATCAAGACATACATATTTCTAAAATCTTATACCAGAATAAATAAGTTAACAATTTTACATATACTAGTTAATAGTAATTATCTCATATAACTTCAGAATCAGAATTCCAATTTAAACACACAAAATTTAAGCTGGCAGAAAACTGCCCTTTCAAGTCTGTCTTTAAGAAATTGGTGGACTTTAAGACCCTGGGGGAAGAGGGAGAAATTTGTGCTCAGGTGTCCAGCTGCAGGTCTGTGGCCCAGTAAGTAGCCCACTTCCATGCCACAAATGCTGAGGTTGGGGTACTAGTACAAACCCCAGAAGAATCTAGTGAGGGACACCAGCCTAGCCAGGATAGATTCCACAAACCTGAGAAGCTTGGAAAATCCTAGAGGGAACAATTTTTTCTTTCTGCAGTTTTTTCTGTAAGCCTCAAGTTCTGGCCCTCAAGAAGGCTTTTAATCATGTAAATTAGGCTTACTTAAAAATAAAATATATTAACTCAGTTTAGCTGACTGAAAGATAGTGCCAAGCAACTTTAAATTTAGTCTCAAAACCTCCAGAATCTGCCAAAATGTTTTAGCAGCTCTGTAACTTTATTTCTGCAGACCCAAATTGGTCAGTTCTAAATCCACAGAAAGGTCAGTTTTTGTTTTTTTTTCTTTTTGGTGTGGAAGTTAAAAAATTTTCCCCATCTGAGAACTAGTCTTTCCTCTCTCTAGCTAAAAACTATTTGCAAAAGTCCAATTATGTACAAAACAAGCACTTTTAAATCCCCAGTAACCAGATGTTTCCTTTGTAATTTGGCTGATAAACACAGAAGACAAAACACAGGCTCATATGCAATAAACACAAACTGCTTTTCTAAATCAATCTAGCTCCAGTTCTCGGCCCCACCTTGGCATGGAAGCTAGGAGGGGAATTATGGAGCCAAAATCTTAGGAAGTGGCCAGCTGAGTATTGAAGGCTCCTTTGAATTTATACCAAGCCGTGAGGGATGGACAATTCCTCCAAGTGAACAGGGCATCTGCCCAAACGAAATAACAGTATTTAATCCCTATACATTTTGGTAGTTCATCTCAATTCTTCCTAAAGAGCTATTTTCCCAGGACACCAAATAAATTTAGAGCCAGCTAGATGGTTCCTTTCCAAAGTTCAGTTTCTTGTCCTCTTTAATGGAGGACTCGCCCAATCTTACCAAAGGAAAATAAGAAAATCCTTACAGACTCCAGCAATTTATAGATTTAATCATCTAAATTCTCCCAATCCCAATCCTAGTCACCTAGGCAGCTCATTAATTCTTGGCAAAGGAAAAATATGGAGGACTCCAGTCTTACCAAAGGAAATGAGCCTTTTTGAAGATTCACAGTATCTTATCCTCTTTTGTTTTTCCCCTCACTAGTTTCTCGACCACTTGAGTTGTGCACAATTTACCTGACTGATTTCAAACTTTTCTCAGCCGGCTTATCTCCTGGACCTAATTAATACTCTATCTTTGCTAGCCTACTTCCATTTCTGCTTTCTTTGAGCATCTCTCTTTGGGAGTTTACCCATTGGATCCGGAGTTCCTGAGACAAGTCCAAGGGCCACTGGAGAACTCTCTGGAGGGCACCTGCTCAAGGATTCAGTATGGGAAAGACTCCTCATAAACAGGAAATATCCTGGAACAAGCCCCCAAACCATGTGGGACAATGAACCCAAATTAAAATCAGAGACTCTCAGAGTAAGAAAAGCAAAAAGGAGTTTATTACAATCTTACAAGAAAGGACAATTCCCAATAGACAAGGTGTCAGTAGAGAAGTACAAAGCACAAACTGCAAAACACAAGATTATATTGACCAGAAGCACTCCACCTCCTTGACCTTTTCTCCCATTGTCTGGGGGAGTCTAGGCTTACATTCTAAATTTAGAAATCTATACCAGAATCAAAAGGAATAAATTGCCTTTTAAAAAAAGTACTTAAATGCTAATTAAGAGTTGGTGGGAAACAGGAGGGGAATGTTCATCCAAGATAATGGAACACCTGCAGCTTTTTAGCTAAAGCTCATTTTGTTATTGCAAAGTCTCAAGTCATAATTGGGCATAGGTAGAAGCCGCATCCTTGTGAAAGGTCTTCTTTCATGTGGGTCCCTTTTTCTTTTTTATTATATCTTTGGGATACAGTCCCAGTAGAAACCTAGCTGGATCAAAGGGTATGCACAGTTTGATAGTCATTGGGCGTAGTTCCAGATTGCTTTCCAGAATGGTTGGATACATTCACAGTTCCACCAACAATGTATCAGTGTCCCAGTTTTCCCACATCCACTCCAACATTCATCATTATCTTTTCCTGTCATGTTAGCCAATCTGAGAAGTCTGTAGTGGTACCTCAGAGTTGTCTTAATTTGCATTTCTCTGATCAATAGTGTTTTAGAGCATTTTTTTTTCATATAATTAGAAATAGTTTCAATCCCTTCATCTGAAAATTATATCTTCATATCTTTTGACCATTTATTAATTGGAGCATAGCTTGTTGAGATAATATTTCTAAAATGCTGTGCAAACATAAGGTGCTATATACATGTTAGTTATACATATGTTGTTGAATGAGGTGAGGGAGTCTAAATAACAGAAGTGAGGAGAGAATGTTTCAGACATGAAATACAAATAGCTTGTAGAAAAAGAATAAGGGTAGGTGATGGAATGATGAATTTAAGGAATAGTAAATAGGTAAGATTACCTCAAACTAGGTTGTAAAGATCTTTCAATACCCAGAGGCAATAGTAAAGCTTCCCGACTAACGGAGCAATATGATCAAAATATGCTTAAGTTTTGGCAGCTTTGAATAGGATAGACTGGGGAAATTTTCTGATTCTTCTTTGTATTGACTTGTGCCTACTAGATAAGTGTCTCTTACCCCTAGGATTATGTCTATATTTTTCTTTTCACCTTTTTCTTGATACAAGAAGTCTATGAATACCAGCTCAAAAGCATGCAACTTAATGGTCTTTAGGATGCACCAAGTACAAATGAATAAGTGTCTTACACACACACACATAGATCCCTATTTATCATCTGTACATCTCATCTCTCCATCTGATGGGATTCTGATTGGCGCCCTTAGACTGACTGTTGCCCCCAATCCAAACCTGTCCCCCGCCACCAACCCCACAATCCCTTAATCACTTACTGAAAAGCAGATATAGGTTAACATGGTCTGTGACTACTAACCACGAAAATCAGCCAATAAGAAAGTAGGACCAACAGAATGTAGAACAGCCCATTGAATGTCAAACCTCAATACATCTTTCCCCTGACATGGCATCTGCACATTATCCATGAACTTATAATGATGTAAGGCTAATTATCATCTTATTACCATGCCTTAATACCACCCCCCATACACACACTATACCTCAATACATCTATATATTTATATCTGCTATTGTCTTGGGCCAAATAAACTTTTTTGTCACCTGTTCAAGGGTTTTTTCTCAGTCCAATGGTTGAAAATTATGGAGGGCTCATATCTATCTCATGAAGGCTCAATTTCGGTTTGTATTGTCATCTGTGATATAGCTTCAAAGTCTTGGAGTCCTTTAACCCTCCCAGGTACTCACTGGATGGCTAAGTTTAAACCCCTAAGAGTTACTTCACTTTTTGGGGAGGAGGATGGGGGGAAGTTATATCATTTCACATAGACCTTCACCCTTTGGCTGTACTTGCCATCAAGTGTTTTCAGATACTATCTGGTGATTTCAGAAAAACCTGTAAAGATTTACAGGCACTGATGCAAAGTGAAATGAGAAGAACCATCACATTGTACACAGTAACAGCAAGATTGTATAATGATCAGCTGTGAATGACTTGGCTATTCTCAGCAGTACAATCACCCAAGACCATTACAAATGATTCATAATGAAAAATACTGTTTACTTCCAGAGAAAGAACTGATGGAGTCTGAATACAGATGGGAGTATACTAATTTCACTGTATTTTTTCCTTTTTTCTTCCTTTGGTTCTGTGTCTTCTTTCACAGTCTAATATGGAAATATGTTTTACATTAATGCACATGTATATCCTATATCAAGTTGCTTACTGTCTCCAAGGGGGAGAGAAGAAGGAAAGAAGGAAAGAAGGAAAAATTTGGAACTCAAATTTTTTTTAATGTTAAAAATTGTCTTTACATATAATTATCTTTACATGTAAGATAATGAATAGCCAGAAAGGATGAGTATTTGCCCATATTTGTCCCCACTGATGATAAACATACTCACTGTTTCTGATAAATTGGACCTATGAGGGGAGTTATATCATCCATGCTAGTCTTCCCTTTGGACAATGGCGGACATGCTCAATGTGGATTTCTTTTGAACAAGATGGGTACTGTGCCCTTTTCCACTCAGATTCCATGATTTTGTCATGCCGATTACTATCAGGTTATTCAAATTAAATTCATAGTTTGCTGTGATACATCTCTGGCTAGTGGCATCCAATTCAGCTTTTGTCAGAACATATCAGTAGATTGTTTTCCATCCAGATTTTAGAAGTGAGCTAGCCAGGTGATCAGTGTTGAGTTGGAATCAGGAATGCAGAATTGGAATCACAAAGACCGAAGTTCAAATCATGTCTCTGACATTTCTTAGCTGTATTATCCTGGACAAATCAACTAATTTCTCTCTGCTTTAATTATCTCATTTATAAAATGAAGATAATAATAGCTTCTACCTCATGATTGTTGTTTTGCATAAAGTGTTTTGCAAACCTTAAAGTGATATATAAATGATAGCTATTATTATTCACACAATCTTGAAACTGTTCAGTAATAGCCAATTAAGCCCATTCAATTTGTGAATGGGATGATAAATTTCACTGTCAGAGAGCCCACTACTGGCAAATATAAGAGGTTTCTAGATAAACGTCATTATTCAACTTGTCATTGTTCAAAATGCTTCATTTTAGGAAGGGTGTTGATAAACTGGAGAGCATTTAAGAGTAAATACCCTCTAAAGGAAGGCAACTAATATGTTTAATATATTGAAACTCATATGAGGATTGTTTGAAGGAACTGGGAATATTTAACCTAGAGATAAGAAAATTTGAGTAGAAGGTACATGTGATAGCCTTACAATATTTGAAGGATAGTATATGAAAGTGGAGATTTGTTCTTTCTGAAATCAGAAAGCAGAACTAGGAGCAATGGATGAAATATGCAGAAAGACATTTGAGCTTGATATAAGAAAAAGCTTCCTAAAAATTAAAATTATTCAAAAATGGAATGGTCTGCCTTCAGAGTTGGTAGCTTTCCTCTCATTGCAGATTTTAAAACAGCCGAGACAAAAGATATGTTGACCAATAAATATGGATTGGATTATGTGATAGGAGCAATCTCCTAATTTCAATCCCCATGAAAGTTAGGTTAGGTTTTCTTTAAAAGGTAGTGAATCCATTTTCATGATGTAGCTGCCTCAGGGGAGAAAAAACTCTGGCTAGCATCACTTCCTGGTTACCTAAGTACAAAACAGTATGACGAATTCTAGGTGCTCTTTAATCTTAGCTGCTGGAAATGATGGACAGTTTAAGCAAGGGAGCTTTACTTAGCAAAATTTCCAATCCTTGTCATCCTTCCAATATGGCTAAGTAGATATCTTGTTAATACTTGAATGACCTCTGAATGTCACATTTTCTTCCAATATTGAACTTAGAAGACCAGGGGACTGGTTTGAGTAAGTTCCTATGCAGACCGATGAGTATAGTCATACAGAATTGGAACATTAATAAGATTGTTGAATGTAGGATGAACAAAGCACAGGAAATTGAATTAGGATTGGCTTTCTTGCTTCTGTAGTACTTTTGATGATGTTCCTGAATATGATGATTGTGAGAGGCCCCCACCTACTCCTAGGTGATTAGATAGTACACTGCCTGTGGCCATTCAGCAAAAGATAACTGTGTATTTGGGTCTTCCTCTCTAGTAATTTAAACTTTCTATTAAGAGAGCTCCTTAAAATCCAATTTACTTTCAAAGCAGCCTGAAGGGATTTAACTTCAGGAATCTTTTTGGGGTGAAGGAAGGGGAACAAGTGAAGGAAAGAGATTTTCTCACTACTAAAATAGAAATTTAGAAGAAAAAAATGTGTTCTACCCGCGTTAGAAATGGATGCTTTGAATTGCTAATAGTAGTCATAACCGAATTGCTTGTCACTTAATCCTGTTTGTCTCAGTTCCTGATTTGTAAAATGAACCGGAGGAAATAGCAAACCATTCCAATATCTAGCTATATGAAATGATCCTATATATGACCAGGTATATAACCCTGAGCAAGTCACTTAATCCTGTTTGCCTCAGTTTCCCCATCTGTAAAGTGAGCTGGAGAAGGAAATGGAAAACCTCTCCAATATCTTTACCAAGAAAACCCCAAATGTGGCCATGGAGAGTGGGACATGACTGAAATGACTCAATAACTGCAATAAATGAGAGAGAATACACACAAAGATAGATAGATCCTTGGAATTTCAGAATCGTCTGACAAATATAATAAAGGAACTGTTTTGAGATTTGCTTGTTTTTTTCATTTGACATTTGTGTGACATGGACAATTGTGCTGAGGACAGGCATGTTGCATGTTTTACATAAAATTTTCTATTTTCATTTCTGAGAATTGAGAACTACATATTAATTATCTGAAAGTTCTAGTGAGGCACCTCTTCAGAGTTCAGGTCCCAGGTGTACTTGTTCACCCCAGCAGGAAGGTACTGCTTGAACATAGCAAAGTGAGTACATGTTCTGGCCTGGTACATGGGGTACTCTGGATTTTTTGCTTTTTGTTTTGCTTTGTGCTCAGATATCAGTCTTTTTTAAAAAAATTATTAAAGCTTTTTATTTGCAAAACATATGTGTGGGTAGTTCTTCAACACTGACCCTTACAAAGCTTTCTGTTACAAATTCTCCCCCCTAGTCCCCACCCCTCCCCTAGATGGCAGGAAGTCTACTACATGTTAATTATGTTAAAATACTTGACAAATCGAATATATGTATACATGTTTCCACCCTTATTGTTGTGCAAGAAAAATCGTATCAGATATCAATCAATGACTGACTGACTCAAAATGTCAGGAGCTCCTGGGTCTCTCAGTAGAGGATGAATAGGAATTTCCTGCACTATGAAGGAACAACCATTGAAAAGATGGAGATGTCAAATCCTAACATGATCAGCCAGAATCCTTTTTTAGAGTTTCCTGGTTTTTTGTTTTGTTTTTTTAACTTTATCAGGCTTGAGTATGGAAGGTGGTTAACCAATGACAACTCTAAAGTTATGCAACTGGTGAAACGTCTTGCAGGAGACATTAATACCTTACCAACAAGGAGCTGAGTGTGTTAGGTGCAATATACTAACTCTTACCTCCATTCAAGATAAGCTTGTTTTTTTTGTTTGTTTGTTTTTTGTTGTTGTTGCTTGTTTTTTATTAAGCTATTGAGACCACTTATAAGATTTGGCTGTTTCAGATTGTTGACATTACTTCTTGGTTAGCTAAGTACATAACAGTCATGAGGAGCTCTTGGAATTCTTTGTTCTTAACATTTGGAAAACACAGGCAAGGGCAACTCAGCTGAATAAACTTGTTGTTCAATCATTTCAAACTCTCTATGATCCCATTTGGGGTTTTCTTGGTAAAGATATTGGAGAGGTTTTCCATTTCCTTCTCCAGCTCACTTTACAGATGGGGAAACTGAGGCAAGCAGGATTAAGTGACTTGCTCAGGATTATATAACCTGGTCATATATAGGATCATTTCATATAGCTAGTAAGTGTCCAAGGCTGGATTTCATTGTAGGTGTTCCTGACTCCAGGGCTGGTGCTCTACCCACGTCACTACCTGAGTTCTCAGAGCCTAATTTTATTGAATATTCCTCTCCTGCTATGACTCAATATTTTGTTAACTATTGATTTCTGAAGTTTTCATTTTATTCCAATATAAGACCAAGACACTGATCTGAGTCAGATCCCAGATGGTTAGAAAGGAATAGTTGTCCTCTCCAACTCTGATATTCACTAATTCTTTCCATTCAATTAAATTAAGCAAATAGGGTAGCATGGGTGATTAGGAAAGTGCCTTGATTTGCTAGACTGTAGCAATTTATATAGAGTTAAATATGTACTCTGATTTCTTTCTATGGATTATATTCCTAGCTGAAGGACGTACCTGGGACAACTTAGACATTTATTATTATTATTCTGGCTTCTATGACTGGGGGATTTATCAAAGATGATTGATGACTGCTCTTGGAAGAATCAATTCCTTGGTAGACTATGAGGAACTCTGACTCATTTGGGACACTTATTATAAGTGCCTACTATGTGCTAGGTACTATGCCAAGATCTGGGGATGCAAAAAAGGCACAGGATAGTCCCCCTTTTCAAGGAGCTTATAATCTAGTGAAGAAGAGAACTTGCAAACAACTATATATAAATAAACTACAGAATAAATTGAAAATAATCAATAGAGAGAAGGGACTAGCATTAAAGGGAAATTAGAAAAGGTTTCTTGTGGAAGGTAAGATTTTAGATGAGACTTAAAGCAAGCCAGAAAAAAACCGAAAACAAACAAACAAACAAACAACAACAATAACAACAAAAACAAAACAGAAGACAGAGATAAGGAGGGAGAGAATTCCAGGTGCAGAGGTGGATCACAGACAATGGAAATTTCTGGGGTCTTATTCAAGGCATAAAAAGGATGCAAGTGTTCTTGGATCACAGAGTATGTAGTAGAATAAGGTATAAGAATTCTGGAAAGATAAGAATGATCAATTATGAAGAACTTTAAAAGTTAAGCAGATTTTATTTTTGATTCTGTAATTGAAATTAGAGGTAATGGAAGATGATGGGGAGTGGATGTGAAACAAGTTGACATGATGAGACCTGCACTGAAGATCATTTTGACAGCTGATTGGAAGATGGATTGGAATGGGCAGAATACCACCCAACAAAACATTGCAGTAATCCATGTACGAGGTATGATTGCCTTCACTAGCTTGATAGCAGTGTCAGAGAGAAAGGAGAGTATGGAAGAAATGTTATGAAAATGAAATTGACACAGATTGGATATGGAGGGATGAGAGTATGGAATCAAGGATAACACCTTGGTTGGAAACTTGGATGACTAAGAAGATGGTAGAACCCTTAATAAGAATATTAAAAAATTTCATAAAGTGGTAATTATCCAAAACAACCTGGTATTGGCTAAGAAATAGAGTTGTGGATCAGTGGAATAGATTAGGTATAAATTACATCATAGTAAATGACAATATTAATCTAGTATGATAAACCCAAAGATCCAAAAAGGCAGGTGCACAGCAAAGGTAAAAGAGAAATGTTTGTTATGAGGTTCTACAGACTAAAACATTGTTTTCTATATCTCAGATCACTGTCTGGAATGGAGGATCATTCAGAGCCTGAAGGTTCAAACAAATCATCCATTTAAGAAAATTAAAAATATATAAGCATACCTAAAAATATTGCAAGTTCAGTTCTAGACCATTGTAATAAAGTAAATATTGCAATATCAGGAGTCATACAATTTTTTTCTCAATGAATATAAAAATTACATTTACACTATATAGTCTACTATTTACAAATGTAGTCTACTAAGTGTGCAAAAGCATTATGTCTAAAAAACACTCTAAAATACCTTAATTAGAAATGTGTTATTGCAAATATGTGTATATATATATATATGTATATATATATGCTAACCATCACCTGAGCCTTTAGCATGGTGATGGGTCTTTCTCCCATGTTGATAGCTGCTGAGTGATTATGGTGGTGGTTGCTGAAGCTTGAGTTAGCTATGGTAATTTCTTAGGATGAGGAAATAATGAAGTTTGCCATTAATTGACTCTTTTCCTTTCACTTGAAAACTTAAAAGCCATTGTAGGGTTATTAATTGACCTAATTTCAATATTATTGTGTCTTAGAAAATAAGGAGGCCCAAGGAAAGGTAGTAAGACTAGAATTGCTGATCAGTGGAACATTCAGAACACACACATTTATCAATTAATTTCACTGTCATATGGGTGTGGTTCATGACTCCCTCCAAAATTGCAATTAACATCAAAGATAGGAATCTTTAATTGATCATAGTTCACCCTAACAAATATAATAATAATATAAAAGTTTGAAATATTGTGAGAATTACAAAAATGAGACACAGAGACATGATTTGAACACATGCTGTTGGAAAAATGGTGCCAGTAGATTTTCATAAGGTTGTCACTAATTTTCAATTTGTTAAAAAAAAAAAAAGCAATAAAGCAAAGTACAATAAGATGAGGTATGCCTGTATTCAAATACTTCCTCAATTTTCTCCTCCCTTTGCTAAAAGCAGTGCCCAAGGTGGTTAAAAAGTTCAAACAAGGCATGCTGGTGGATATCTATAATTTTTATTATCAGGAATTTCTAGCCTGAGGCTGGTGGATATTGTTCTTTTGCTCTTTTCCATGTATTTATTACTATACACTAACCTACCTTCTCCATACACTAAGTAGAAGCCTTTCCTTTTAGTAAATTTGTATAACTGAGCAAAACAAATCAACATATTGGCCATGTCTGAGAATGTGTGTCTGATTCTGTACTGGTAATATGTCACCTTTCTGCCAACATATGGGAGACGTGGTTTGTTATTAGTTTTTTGAAGTCATGATTTAGTTCTATAAATTTTCCAGCAATTAGCTTGGCTTGTTTCATAATTTGTATTACAATAAAATCTTAATTAATCCAACCAACCTATGAAAAGTTTTTTCAAACTTCATACTTTGAATTGCTGTGCCACAGTTTCATGTCTCAGTTTCCCTCAATTGCTCTATTTCAGTTTCCCTTAATTGATCTGCCTCAGTAGCAACTTCCCTCCCCTTCTGACCATCAGAAATAATTGGGCTAGCATTCCAAAGGAGTCATAAAACCTCCAGATGGTCCATCTTAACATACCCCTTATCTTTTGGCTTCAGACTTACTGTTTCCTAGTACCTTCCCAAGCTTCCTCCATTCCCTACCTGTCAGAATTGAATTGATAGTCTTTTCCTGGAACTCAATCCCCCCAGTGCTCAACCCCTCCTTCTGCCTCATGAGCTCTTTGTTCCCCTGAGCACTAGGAGTCCTATAAGAATCCTGTAACCAAACTTACTATTTGCTGGACCTACTTGAGATCCAGTCAACTGGCTAATGTTTGCCAGTCTAAACTCTCAATGGACTGTGTGCTTTGAGACAAGAGTCCTAGCAGTCCCATAGCTATGGATTCCAAACTCTCCAATTCAATAAAATATTAACTAATCTCCAATGTGTGATACTGCCTCAGTTTCTCCCTGAGCATTACATTTTTTTTTCTCACTTAAATAAATTTCCTAAATTCCAATTGAATGTTGCAGGCAAACTAAATTACCATTTGGCTGTATGTATACATGCATATACACACATATACATATAATTTTAAACTGGGTCTCCCCAAAACTTTTTTTCTCCCGGTTTTTTTTTCCTCCAACATTAATTGACATCAACTTCCTTTGTTCTCTCTCCACCTCCCTCCAGGCAGAGCTGTTATCCCAGTAAGGTATAATTTATTGCCACCTCACTATCAGGCTTTTTTTTTTATTTCTCTCCCCCCTCCCCCTTTTTTTCCTCTTCTAGCAGGTTTTCAGGGAAAGAAAAAACTTCTCTGCCAGCATTTTAAAGATAGCCAAACTTTTCTATTCCTGCTACTTTCAAATTAATGCAAATACTTAACTCCAATAAGAAATTTTAAAACCATAAGCAATTTTTTTAACATTGAACTGACCAATTGTCACATTTTCTTTGTTCTTAAAACTTAACAGAGTCCCTTAAATCAACAGACAGACTAGCCACAAATGCTAATTACACAGACACTGAAAAGTGAAAGGTGAACTCCTGCTTTTCCCAGGAATGCCATGAGAGAAAAGGGGAGTTTAGATCAACCAGACAGACAAATCTCAAACACTGACTCACACAAACACATAGAAGCAAAAGGCAAACTCCTGCTTTTCTCAGGAATGCCCTGAAGGGGGGCTTTAAGTTAACAACCTCTCCCTCTCAGATATTCAAATTGAGCCTTTCAAAGAGGCTTCCCGGGTTCAGTCTGGTGTTCTCTGCCTTCACAGAGAGTGCCCAGACTTCAGATTCAAGTCCTAAGACACCCAAACTTATGCCAACAGGTGCCCAGAAGGCACCTAGGCCCAGATAGTGCTTTAAAAGCCCTCAGAATTGTGTCTTAAGACACACAGACCCAGAGAGTGCTCTAACAGCTAACAGCACTCAGAATTGTACCCAAAGAGCACTCAGAACCATATGGTGCCACAGGGCATCCCCTTGGCACCTCTCAGATTAAATGAAAGATAGAACTGGTTACCAGCTTGTCAGCCCCAATCCTAATTCTTCATATTCTTATTCTGGGGACCTAAAAAGTGTGTCAACACCCAGACAGACAGACAGACAGAACTCTCCTATTGCCGAATGGAGGTGTCCCCCTTGAGCTCTTGCAGTGGCTGAAGCTGCTCTCTTTGTGGGATTCTGGAACAAGCCAGAGGGCCAGTATTCCCTAAACAAAAAGCCCAAAATGCAGCTGCCCCAAGGCTCCAGGAGACCTGCTATTTTCCACTGTGCAATACTGGTCCCAGATCTCATATCTCGGTGGGGCCTCCAAATGTAATGCTCAGGGAGAAACTGAGGCAGTATCACACATTGGAGATTAGGTAATACTTTATTGATGTTAATTAAGAGTTCAGAATCCATAGCTATGGATCGGGACTGCTGGGACTCTTGTCTCAAAGCACACAGTCCATTGTGAGTTTTAGACCGACAGATATGCCAGCCGACTGGATCTCAAGTAGGTCCAGAAAATAGTAAGTTTGGTTACAGGACTCTTATAGACCTCCCGGTGCTCTCAGAGGAAAAAGAGCTCACAAGGCAGAAGGAGCAGAAGGAGGGGTTGAACAATGGCGGGGAATTGAGTTCCAGGAAAAGACTATCAATTCAATTCTGACAGGTAGGGAATAAAGGAAGCTTGGGACAAGCCTGGGAAAGGAACTGGAAGACAGTAAGTCTGAAGCCAAAAGATAAGGGGTATGTCGAGATGGACCATCTGGAGGTTTTATGACTCCTTTGGAATGCTAGCCTGATTATTTCTGATGGTCAGGAGGGGAGGGGGGTTACTGAGGCAAAACAATTAAGGGAAACTGAAACAGAGCAATTGAGGGAAACTGAGACATGGAACTGTGACACAACAGAATGAGTCTAATTGGATTAATTGATAATTTTATTAAAGCACAGAGAATGAAAGCACTGAAGATGAGTCATGATAATTACTTAAATAAACATTTTAGATAGACAGATCTGTTGAGATATTACTATGTAGACAAGCAAAAACTAGTTGATATATGATCTTTTATTTAATTTATCAATTTAGACATTTTTATGCTTGTATTCAAGAGGCAAAAAATTCCTGTTTTTTGCTCCTTTAAAAAGAGAGAGATACTATCTATTCTCTATGTATGTTTTTAGGCTCAAAAGTACAATGCCTAAAATATATACACACACAGCTATAATTCTTAGTTTCGTTCTTGTCACATATGTAAATGAATTTGGTTCATTTTCTTCATTTCCTAACAAATAGATCAATGCTATCTTTTAGGACAAACTCTCAGATGGCTCAAGAATAGATTCTGTTTGTGTTTCTCTGAGTTCCATTTTAAGTAAGTTTCCTTTTTCAATCCTTGCCTGAACCTTCAGCTTTCTGTAGCATGCTAATGAGCAGGGAAATCTTCCAAGTGACCCCCTCATGAAGGAGTCTCTATTTTCATTCAAGTCCTTATGTTCAGCAAAACACAACTCATTCTGATGCCAATAGTACTTTACCAAACTGGGCTAGAAAAAGAAAAGACTTGCTGGCTGTCTTCCAGACAAATAATAAAATTTAAAAATTAAAAAAAGCTCTCTGAACACCAAATGGCATAACTTGGAATCTGCTTAAATTCTTCAGTTCCAATATATCTACACTTTTAAATATATTTTATATTATCAAAGTTTTATAACAGTCAGGTTAGCATTAGTAAAATATGTTAGGGCAATTGTGAATACTTGTTCTGTGTACTCTCCAAAGAAATAGTAAGTGGGAGATTATTTTTTTTACATAGCTGCAATATTAGGACATGAGAATCACAGAAATTTTGTTGGCAATATTTTCTCTTTGACCAGGGATGTCTGGAATTAGGTTATGATATTCCTGTGAATTTTCATTTTGGGAGTGCTTTCAGTGAGTGATGTCCCGTTTCTATTTTACCTTCTTATCCTAGAATATTAGGGCAGTTTTGTTTGATTTTTTAATTGAAATATGATGTCTAAGCTTATTTAAACATTTTCAGATTTAATTTTTTAATTTTTTTTTACCATGGCTTTCAGGTTTCAATAATTCTTAAATAATCTCTCCTGGATCTATTTTTTTCAGGTCAACTGTTTTTGAAATAAAATAGTTCAGATTTCTTCTATTTTTCATTCTTTTGATTTTATTTTATTGCTTCTTGATATCTTGGAATCATTAACTTCCTCTTGCCCAAATCTACTTTTCAAGGGATTTTTTCTTCAGAATTCATTCTTTCAGTGTGCTTTTAAGCTTCCTTATCCATTTGACAAGTTGTTGTTGTTGTTTTTTAATTAAAGCTTTTCATTTGCAAAACATATGCCTGAGTAATTTTTCAACATTGACCCTTGCAAAGCTTTCTGTTACAAATTTTTCCCTCCTTACTCCCACCCCTCCCCTAGATGGCAGGAAGTTTAATACATGTTACTTATGTTAAGATACTTGACAAATCGAATATGTGTACATATTTATACAGTTATCTTGTACAAGAAAAATTAGATCTATAAGGGAAAAAAAAAAGAACCTGAGAAGGAAAATAAAATTCAAGCAAACATCAATAGAGAGCATGAAAATGCTATGTTGTGGTCCACACTCAGATCCCACAGGCCTCTCCCTGGGTGTATATGGCTTTCTTCATCACTGAACAATTGGAACTGGTTTGAAACATCTCATTATTAAAGAGAGCCATGTCCATCAAAATTGATCATCATATAGTCTTGTTATTGCCGTATATAATGATCTCCTGTTTCTCCTCACTTCGCTCAGCATCAGTTCCTGCAAGTCTCTCCAGACCTCTCTGAAATCATCCTGCTGGTCATTTCTTACAGAGCAATAATATTCCATAACATTCATATACCATAATTTATTCAGCCATTCTCCAATTGATGGGCATCCATTCAGTTTCCAGTTTCTAGCCACTACAAAAAGGGCTGCCACAAACATTCTTGCACATGTGGGTTTCTTTCCCTCCTCTGAGATCTCTTTGGGAAATAAGCCCAATAGTAACACTGCTGGGTCAAAGTGTATGCACAATTTGATAACTTTTTGAGCATAGTTACAAATTGCTCTCCAGAATGGTTGGATCCATTCACAGTTCCACCAACAATGTATCAGTGTCCTGGTTTTCCCACATCCCCTCCATCATTCATCATTATCTTTTCCTGTCATCTTAGCCAATCTGACAGGTGTGTAATGGTACCTCAGAGTTGTCTTAATTTGCATTTCTCTAATCAATAGTGATTTGGAGCACCTTTTCATATGAGTAGAAATAGTTTTAATTTCATAATCTGAAAATTGTCTGTTCATATCCTTTGACCATTTATCGTTTGGAGAGTGGTTTGAATTCTTATAAATTTGAGTCATTTTAGAAATGAGGCCTTTATCAGAATCCTTATATGTAAAGATGATTTCCCTATTTATTGCTTCCCTCCTAATCTTGTCTGCATTAGTTTTGTTTGTACAAAAACCTTTAACTTAATATAGTCAAAATTATCTGTCTGGTGTTCAATTAAGAGTTCCAGTTCTTCTTTGGATACAAATTCCTTCCTTCGCCACAGATCTGAGAGGTAAACTATTCTATGTTCTTCTGATTTGCTTATAATATCACTAATTATGTCTAAATCATGAACCCATTTAGATCTTATCTTGGTATGTAGTAGTAGGTATAGATCAGGCCCTAATTTCTTCCATATAAGTTTCCAATTTTCCCAACAGTTTTTGTCAAATGACAAATTCTATTCTTTAAGAAGTTCTTCAGTGAATTTTTATATTGCTTTTTCCTTTTGATTGATTCTGCTTTTTAAGGAGTTTTATCCTTCAATCGATTTTTTGGTGCTTCTTTTACCACTTGGTCTATTCTCTTTTTTAAGCTGTCCTCAGTATTTTTTTTGTGTGCTTTCTTTATCAAGCTATTGACTCTTTTTTCATGATTCTCTTTCATCACTCTCATTTCTTTTCCCAATTTTTCTCTACCTCTCTATTTGAATCTTGAAATCCTTTTGTAATCTCTATCAGGAATTCTTTTTGGGCTTGAGAACAATTCACATTTTCCTTTGAGACTTTAGATGTCACTTGTTTTGACTTTGTTGTCTACTTCTAAGTTTTTATTTCCATCTTTCCCATACCACATTAACTTTCTATGGTCAGGTTCTTTGTTGTTTGCTCATTTTCCCAACCTTTTTTTTGACTTTTAACCTTATTTTAAAGTTGGGCTCTGCTCTTGAGATAGAAGAGGTATTGCCCCAAACTTTGGGTTTTTCATGCTGCTGTTTTCAGTTCTGGGAGCCTGTAAGTTTTTAGTTCTTTTGTGGTGGCTAGGAGAAATGTGGTCACTCTTCTCACCTGTGCTCTGATATGTGAATGACTACAAGCATTCTTCTTTGCCTTCTGAACTAGGTCAATGATCCTTGCTCTACTAGTGCTTCTTATTGCTCTTGAACTTGACCTGGAACCATATGTGGGAAATGTAACAGAGACCCACTCCCAGTGCCTGTAAAGGTCCCCTGTAATCTTTTTCTGATCAGTTATCTGACCATTTTACCATTTGGGAGAATTCTGGGAGCATACACTGATTCAGTCATTCCTAAGACCTATTGCTGGTTTTTTGGTGTATGGCTTGTGGTTCACTTTCACCCTAGTGATTTAGACCTTTCCTGATGACCTAAGTTGTCTTGGGATGGAAAATTATTTCACTCCCTCTTTTAGTCAGTATTCATTTTGAAGCACTATTTCAAAATTGTTTGGAGGGGGATTTAGGAGAGTTCAGGCAATTCCCAGCATTTATTCTTCCATTTTGGCTCTGATTCCTCATTCTTGTGGTCCACATTCATATCCCTCTCTCTGGGAGTATATGGCCTTCTTCGCTGAACAACTGGAACTGGTTTGAAACATTTCATTGCTGAAGAGAGCCATGTCCATCAGAATTGATCATTGTATAGTCTTGTTATTGCCGTGTATAATGATCTCCTGGTTCTCCTCACTTTACTCAGCATCAGTTCATGCAAGTCTCTCCAGGCCTCTCTGAAATCATCCTGTTGGTCGTTTCTTATAGAACAATAATATTCCATAACATTCATATGCCATAATTTATTCAGCCACTGTCCAATTGATGGGCATCCATTCAGTTTCCAGTTTCTAGCCACTACAAAAAGGGTTGCCACAAACATTCTTGCACACGTGGGTCCCTTTCTTTCCTTTAAGATCTCTTTGGGATATAAGCCCAATAGAAACACTGCTGGGTCAAATAGTCTGACCCCTCATTCTTAAAATGAAGCAAAAATCAAGTTTTCCACATGATTGACTCTTTCTTTCATGAAAGATTTCTCTGTATCATGTGATGCTTTTGATAGCATTTTACCCACAGTAGAACTTTCAAAATTGGAGTCAATCTTCTCAAACTATGCAAATGTTTTATCAGTTAAGGTTATGTAATATTTTTTGGCATTTTTTAATCTCTGGGAATAGGGAGGCTGGGAAAGAGGGAGAGAGATTGTGAAGTAGTCAGAATACACACAACATTTATTAAGTTCACTGTCTTATATGGGTGCAGTTTGTGATGCCCCAGATAATTGCAATAAATTATAATAAATACAACATCAAAGATCACTGATCACAGGTCACCATAACAGATTATGATAATAATGAAAAAACTGAAATATTATAAAAATTATCAAAATATGGCACAGAGACATATTAGCACATGCTTTTGGAAAAATGGTGCTGATAGACCAGGGTTGCCTCAGACCTTCAATTTGTAAAATAAAAACCACAAAAACAAACAAACAAAAACAACTATCCCCAAACCTCCATAATTGCTGTGAAATGAAATAAATTGAGGTATGTCTGTGTACTGAACATTGAATACTTTCCCATTCTCCTTCTTGGTTAGATTCAAAAAACTAGGCTGGAAGTAACTTACTTTGGGACAACAAAACAAAATGAAAATAAGAATGAAAATAAGGGGGAATATTTAAATATTAAAGTATATGGGGCTGTGAAGACATTATGGTGGTGGTGGTTTATACAATGTCAAAGGATTTTGATGTAGGAAAAACTCTGACCCTTCTTTCCGCCGAGGCAATTGGGATTGAGTGACTTGCCCAGGATCACACAGCTAGGAAGTGTTAAATGTCTGAAGCCAAATTTTGAACTCAGGTCCTCCTGACTTCAGGGCCAGCTCTCTGTCCACTACACCAACTAGCTGTGCCCCCTCACTCTTTTTATTTTTAAGGTGATCAGGCTCTCCTAGGACTGACCCTTGTAAGGAATGTATGGGTCCAGAGCTTAGAGATTTCCCTTTCTGAAGGAGAAGGTGAGTAACAATAACTAGCATTTATACAGCATGTTTAGGTTTAAAAAGTGCTTTACAAACATCTAATCTGATACTCATAACAATCATGGGAAGTAGGTGCTGTTATTATGCCCATTTTACAAAGGAGATAGAGGTATACAAATGTTAAGTTGTTGAGGCTGGGAAAGGGACCCCAAAAGTTTGAGGTTACAGACCAGTGTCCCGAGGTTTCTCAAAAGCATTTGCACACTTGCACCCATTTCCTGGTCAAGGGGCAAATTTATTGTAATTGTAATACCATCACAAGCTGTCTAAATTCCAAGAGAATTTAGCAAAGAAACAGAAGCAAAGAGACACATTTATCTAGTTCTTCATATTATAGATAAGCTAATTTTATGGCTCCAAGGAGTGGTCTCTGGAATTTGGTTCTCACGGACCAATTCCATCTTCCCCATCACTTATCTCAGGACTCTGATCCATGGGACTATCCTGAAGCCTGAAGACTTCAGTCAGTGTTATTCTTATATTGGGTGTAGGAGTTCCCTGAGGCAGATTCCAAAGCCAGAAGATTTAGAATTACTGACTTGTTAGAACAGAAGCCCCCTAAGGTCAGGGAATCTCAAAATCATTGCTGTCTCCCCTAGAAGTTATATTATATCAAAGTGACTTGCCCAGACACAACAACTAATGTCTAGAGACCTAATCTGAACTCATATCCTCCTGCTTCCAAATTCTAGCACCCTAGCTGCCCTGTCCCTTCCCATCTCCTTCCTAGCAGAGTTTCCTAAAAGTTTACACTTAAATAATATGATGCAAACTATGAGTGAGAGCAATAACCATACAGAGAAGAGAAATGTTTTATGAGGCTAAAGGAACTAGAGCTGGAAAGTTTGAATGGATTTGAAGAAAGGGGAATAAAGAAGGGACTAAAAGGAAGACCTGATTAGAAGGGAAGGTTTGCCCTGGGGAGTAGTAATCCAGGACAATGAGTAGAGTGGGGACTGATTACAGGATGTCCCAGTTACATACAATTTTTATTAACACTTTCCATATATTATCTTCTTTGAATTTCAATTATTCTAAGTGCAACTTTATCATCTCTAGAATCATGGAATCTCTGAATTAGGAAAGGCCTGAAATCGTCAAGCCCAACTTAAATAAATAGTTAGATAAATAAATGAACACATTAAAAAATCAGCAACAATAATAACAAACACCTTGGTAAAAATCTCACTGCTTCTAATGACAATGTGGTCAGCTTTTGGACAACTTGAATTGTTGGATAGTTTATTTATGCATTTGGTTGAAATCTACCTCTTTCCCACTTTTCCCTTATTGAAGGGGTTGTCTTCTATAGTCTTTCAGAATAAGTGCTGTTCCTCTTCTATAGGGGAATTACTATGTGAGACAAAGACCACCAGTTCAAATAAATCAGAAGATTCTCAAGGTAGATGTAGAAAGAAATTTTATTACAATCTTGAGAGAAAGAGCATCTCCCTCCCCACAAGCAGTCAGACAAGGATAGGCGAGCAGACAATGATTATACAGGGGGCTGGGGTAACATCCCCTATAGGCTGGATCTTTGCCCTGATTAGTCAGGACAAATGATCTCACATTCTAAGTCATAAATGAGGAAAAACTTCTAACCCAACCACATCTTTAGGATTACGAAATTAACTTATATGAGAGTTTCAGTGCCAAGGTGAGACCAAAGTCTCCCAAAGAAAAGGGCTATTTACTCCCATTCTTTGGAAACCATGTGATTTCTGGAGAAGGAAACTTGGGCCTGGGACACACGCTGTCTCCATCTTGTGAGATAGCTTTCACAGTTACCTTGATTCATTACAGATAGGTTAAAAAACCCTCCAAACTTATTACCTTCCTAGGTCCTCTTCCCAAGCTAAACATTAGCTTTCTTAGATGTACTATTCATCGGCTGACTCACATTGAGTTTGCAGTACAATGAATCCCTCCAGCTTTTTTTTTTTTGAACATGAACTTTTATCCATCCATCCTCTTTCCATCTTGTACTTGTGAAATTCATTGTTTGACCTCTAATGTAAGATTTCACCTTTATCCCTATTGTGTTTTTTAGCTTATTAAATTCAGCCCAATGTTCTAGATCAGAGATATCAAACTTTTAGCCTGATGACCACTTGCGGTTTTATGAATGACCACCATATAGTATCTTAAATTATAGGAGGCAGGGCAAAAAAAACAAAAAACAAAAAAATGGAGTGAAATGTACTTTAGTTGTACTAGTCAGCATAGGAGTTTTTAAATTTTAAATGTTTATCAATATTTCATCTAGAAATTGTCAGCAAGGGAAAACATTACATAGATGTACTAGGGAAAACCATTCAGACATGTTCAAACTTTCAGCCTGCTAGTTATGCTGGTTATGAGGGACCCAGAAAACACAGTTTAGGTAGAATGCCATCTAGTGGCCAAAAAAGATATTCCCTAACAAATCAACTTAGCTGGATCCTAACTTTTGTGATTCCCAGGTATAGTTTGTGGAAAGTGCAGGTAAAGGCCTCACCATAAGTGTTTATTTGGCCCATATATAGTTGACATGCTTATTTCTTATATTGAGGATGGAAAAGTGTGATGTGAAAGGAAACATAACTCAGGTACAGAATAGACAATGAATTTATAGCATGAATTTCTAAGGCCTTGAGTCATGGGGAAAATTGTAATTTTGAGGAAATTAGAGAGACAGAGACTTTCTAGTGACCATAAAACTAAATATGTCAAGTCACAGTTGGCCAAGATCCAATTTTGTATCTTGAAGAATTCGGGTAGGAGATAACTATCTACTAAGGAGTGAAAGTATTATCTTTCAATTTTTTGTTGATGATATTGAAAGGATTTCTTTCTTTCTTTCTTTTTGTAAAACAGCATTTTAAAAAATTACATGTAAAGATAGTTTCAGCATTCATTTTTTAAATAAGATTTTGTATCCAAATTTGTCTGCCTCCTTTTTTTCCCTCCCTCCTCCCCAAGAAAGTAAGTAATGTGATATAGGTTATATATGTGCAATAATTTAAAACATTTTCACATTGGTCATGTTATGAAAGAAGAAACAGAACAAAAGGGAAAAACTACACAAAAGAAATGAAAATAGTATGCTCCCATCTGCATTCAGACTCCATACAGCTTTCTCTGGATGTAGACAGCATTTTCCATCATGAGTCTTTTTGGAATTGCCTTGGACCATTATGTTGTTGAGAAGAGCTAAGTCCATCATAATTGATCATTGCATAATGTTGCTGTTACTGTGTATGATCTCCTGCTCATTTCATTCAGCATCAGTTCATGTAAGTCTCTCCAGGTTTTTTTGTCTTCGAAAGCATCTTGCTCATCGTTTCTTATAGCACAATAATATTCTATTACTTTCATATGATTTATTCTGCTAATCCCAATTGATGGGTATTCCCTAAACTTCCAATTCTTTGTCAACCCAAAAAGAGCTGTTCTAACTATTTTTGTATATGTAAGTCCATCCCCTTTTTGTAATCTTTTTGGGATATAGACCTAGTAGTAGTTTTGCTGAATCAAAGGATATTTTCAGTTTGATTGTCCTTTGGGCATAGTGTTGAAAGGATTTCTGATAGTCTTCTGCTACAAATGATTTTTTGGTGTTTTTTTTTTTTTTTGGGCAAAAATAAAGCTGAAAACATGATTGTTTTCCTGGGTAGCCCTCTTTGCCCTCCCTCTGCCCCAGCCATTCCAGATAACAAAAAGCATTTTTAAAGACAAAAAAGAGGGGGAAAATCAGTATGGCTGCTCATTGTAGCAGAAAAGTCTAAAAAAAATGTAATGCACAACATTTGTGCATTTCTCACCTTCGTAAAAAGGATGGGATGGGGATGTTTTTCATTTTATTTATTTTGAATTAGAATTCACTCTGGTTCTTTTAAGTTTTGTAGCATTCACTTTTAATTTTTTTGTGAAGCCACAAAAAATTAAAAGTGAATATTACAAAATTTGTATCAATTCATGCTGATCTTTCCATGCTTGTATTCATCATGTGGACTACTTGTAGCATAGTATATTTCATTACATTCATGTGTAAAGCCACAATTTCTTCAGGGACTCCCCAGTTGATGGACATTTATTTTGTCTTCAGTTTTAAAAGTGTTGCTATAAAAATTTTGGTGTATATGAAAACTTTTTTCTTATTAATGGTCTTCTTAGGGCACTTGCCTAATTATGGAACTTAGGTCAAAGGGTATGGACATTTTAGTATCATTACGTGCTATCCAAGTGTTTAAGCACTGTATCTTTATTTTTTATTCCATTCAGTAATCTAAAATGTAAGTTTAGGTCATGTAACCTTGGAAGGGAGATAAGACTTCATGGGGTAAAAGCTGAACCATTTTGATTAAATTGTGGAATAAATTATAATAATCTTCAACTTTAGAGTGAATGAAAAAGGAACCTGGGCTGATTCTTAAAGACAGTAAGGGTCTGGGAGCAACAGGGACAAGTGAAATCATGCAGAAAGGGGTTAGAGGCAATAAATTGCAGTATGTGTGAGACTGAAAGGGCTTGGGACTTAAACAACTTTATCTTGGAGTGCCATCTGGTGGGTTAATCATATATTGCAGCTGCTCAAAATCATTGCTTTTTTTTTTTTTTTTTTTTTTTTTTTTACTGTTCTGTCTTTCCTTTCCCTTCAACTCTTTGTGACCCTTTTGGGACTTTCTTGGTAAAAATACTGCAGTGATTTTGCTATCTCCTTCTCCATCGCATTTTAAGGTTGAGTAGCTGAGGTGGCAGGGTCAAGTGACTTACCCAAGATCTCTCATCTAGTAAGTATTTGAGGTCAGATTTGAACTCCTCAAGATGAATCTTTCTAACTTGAGGCTTGGAAGTTTATCCACATTGCTACCTAGCTGCCCACCCGACTATTTCTAGAATAGGGGAAATACTTGCCTTGTTGGACTTGTACAGGAGCAAAAAAAAGTTTTTGGAAAGGTTCCTATGATCTAAAATTGTACAGGGAGAAAAGAACTCAAGAGGAAAGAAAAGCTCTCAATTTAAATAGAAATTTAAGTAGTGTTATAATTTGAATAGAAAGAGAAATCTCGTAAGATAGAAAAAGCAGAATTGTCTAAACGTACATAAGTGGATGCCCAGGGAACTTGCTTATTATAAGTCAACCGTGTGATATCACAGCGATAGTGTTGATCACTTTCTTCCTTGACATTTCCTTGGATTTTCAAGAAAACACTTCTTCCTCATTTTCCTCTAACCTATGAATGTCTCCATTCCTGGATCCTTCTCCAGGTCACACTATCTAATTGTAGGTGACCCTCAGAGGTCTGAACTGGGTCTCTTTCCTTCTCCCTCTACACTATTTCATTGATCATCTCATCAGCTTTCATGGATCTAATGACTATTTCTATATTCTCAAATCCATCTTTTTGGCCCAAATCTCTCTGCTGACCTTCAATCCTTTATTTCTAACTCCCTTTCAGACACCTTCCTCAAACTGGATGACCAGAAAACGTTTTAAACTCATGTCCAAAACAGAACTTTTTATCTTTCCTCCTAAATCCTTCCTCCCCATCAATTATATTTTTCCTATTTTTGAGGGCAACAATAGTCCCTCATATCTAAGTTGTTAAAACCTATTCATTTCCAAAGACCTGTCCAAATCCAACCACTTATCTTTGCAACATCTCCTGAATATCCCCCTTTAATCCCACACTACTCAGCCGAAGCCTCCTTACCCCGATTATTGCCAGGTGGCTGGCAGGAGTATCGGCCTCAAGTCTCTCCCCACCCCAATCCATTCTCCATTCAGCCACTAAAGTGATTTTCCTAAAATACAGGTCTGATGTTACTAGCCCCCTACCCAATAAATTCCAGAAGCTTTCTTGCCAACTTCAGGAACAAATACGAAGTCCTCTGTTGGACGTCCAACAGCCTTCATGACTTAATTGCCTCCTCCTTCCCTTACTTTCCAACATACACTCCTTGATCCAATGACACTGGCCTCCTGGCTAGTCTATGAACAGGATGGTTCCAGCATTTTTTTCCTGCCTGGAACACTTTTTCTCCTGATTTGACTACTGACTGCTTTGGTTTCCATTTAAGTCTCAATTAAAATTCCATCTCCTAGGAAGCCTTTATTCCCTAATTCCAATGCTTTTTCAATTATTTCCTACTTACCCCCATATATGGCTTGCTTTGTATTTGTTTACAAGTTGTCTTCCCCATTTTATTATAAGCTCCTTGAGGATAGGTACAATCTTTTGTCTCTTTTTGTATTCCTGGCACTTAGCATAGTGTCTGGCACATAATGTTTATGGAATAGAACTTTGTTCACATTTATTTTTCTCTGTTCAATTAATGGTTTTGAGTGAATTGGGTTGGGACAGATACACTTTAAAGGTTTAAACAATATATTGAGCAACTGCTATCAGTGGTTCTGATAGACTCCCAAGGAAGTGGAGACTTCTCTTGGAGGCAGCAATCACTGATATCAAGCATAGCAATAACAAAAAACTCCAAAAAACCATTTTGTTGCTTGCTCTTCATAAGTATTCTTCTAACAAATGATTAAAGTGGCTTCTTGAAAAATTCATTTCCCCCACTAAGACTGGGGTTTCCAATCTTTTATGGGAAGAGTAGTTAATTTCTTTTCTCCCAAGCCTTGAGATAACATGTGTGTGTATGTGTTGCTAGGAATGAATGTTACCAGTTAAGCTTTTAAAAGTTACTGGTTGGAAATCCCTAATTTAACAAAATTACAGAGCTGGAAGGGAACTCAAAATCTTTTCCTGATCTTCTATCAGGATTAAGAGCCAAACATCTGAGAAAGATATTTATCTCTTTTTTTAAAGCCAGTCTTTTGGTGGCTTATTCCAATCTTACACTCTTTAATGACAATTATGATAACACCTACAACTCCAAGGGAGGCTGTACAGTTTATCGTTATTATACAGGTGAGAAAAATGAGCCTCAAAAATTTGAGGCTGATCCATACTCACACAGGTACTTGAGTGGTAAAAACAGGATCATAGACATAGCATTTGAGTATTTAAATAATATTTCATGTTACCTTACCACAAATCTGGAAGGTCAGTGCTGTTATTGTCCCCATTTTACAGATGAAGTAAATGAAGCAAACAGAGTTTAAGTGACTTGCTGAGGTTCACAAGCTAGTAAGTGAGGCTGGATTTGAACCCAGGCCTTCTTGACTTGTACATCTAGGGCTTTAGCCAGTGTACCATCAGCTGACTTAAGTGGTACAGCCAAGACTTAAACCCACAAGTTACCTTCAGATTTATGCTCTTATCCCCATTTTAACTTTGCTGATTATTTATTTCTCCATCTCCTTATCATTCTGGCCTCTCTTTTCTCACCACATGTATACATACATACAATAAAGTTCCTTAAATGGTTTCATTTTAACAGCAAGGGTCAGTTTGGGGCCAATGTGTATCTAACAAATCCTAGATAAGCCAAAATAAGCAATCAAGAAATACTGTGATTTCAATTATAGTGGCTAAAAAATAAATACCTAAATATCGCATAATTTACACTATCAAAAGCTAGATGCTGTTGTTACTAATCTAGCCCATTAAAATAATTCCATTAGCTCAGACTGAGTCAGTGCCCAAATTAAAATTTTGGCTCTATTGCTTCACTGTTTAAATAAGGGGATTGGTAATCACATGAATCTGAAAAGTTCCTATGATCTATCATCTCACTTCAAGCAAGAGATTCAAATGTTACTAAGACACATTTGTGAATGGTCCTTTGACAAGAACTAAGTAGGAAAATAAATGAATTTCCTATCACTTTTTTTTATTCTTACTTCTGACAAAGATATTAAAAGTAACATGTCCAAGACATGACAACTTGTGAAAACAGAAGTAAAGCAATGGAGAATCTCAGTTCTGAATAATTTACACTAACTACATGACAGGGGCTGGTTGCAAACATTTTATTTAGAAATAAAATGATGCTGTAAAAGTGCAGTGGCCCTGGAGAAGAGACTAGGTTCAAATTTTGCCTGTGTTGTGTCCTATTTTTCCAGCCTTCCACAAGTTACTTCACCTCCCTAGACCTCAGTGTCTTATGTCTAAAACGAGGGGCTTGGACTAGAAGGTGTATGAAGTCCCTTCTCGATTTACAGCTATGGTCCCAGGACCAGAAAATACACAGTTTGTAATCATCAAGTACAAGAAAGTCAGAATAAAGTAATTTAGATTAAAACAATAGGGAATCCAGCAGAATCCTTGAGAGTGTATGTTTATATCAGAACATGTACTTTGAAGGGAAGAACCAACCACACTAATACATACCTTAAAAATAAGCAGTATTTGGTCATAGAAGGAAATGACCTTTTGCAAATCAATATTTCTTGAAGATGATCAAAGGAGGTAAAGTTATTTTTAGTCATGGTGTTCACTTCTGTAACCAGAGCAGGCATCAATAAAACCAGCTTGATTAATCAGTTTAAAAACTTGCTTGGAGCAAAGGTTAACACTTGGTTAACTTTCTTGGGCAAGATTTATTTTTGAAACCTAATACTTCAGAGAGGGGAAAAACACTTATTTTTACAAAACTTCTAATTCACAACACAAATGAAATGAGTAAGACAAAATTGTCTGCTTTAAAAGTTTATCAATAACCTCTTATATACACATATATATTCACAAAGTGGTTTAAAGAGTCCCCAAACAGTCCTTCTGTCAAGCTCCATTGGCTGAGAACTCTAATGAGGTCATTGGCCATGGAAAGTAGAAATAATGGTGGGCTTTAGTGCTCTTCATTGATCTTTTAACTGGGGATAGAAAGGAGTCCATTTTCATCAGCTGTGTCTAAAATTTTACAGATTACTGGAGATTCTACCTAAAGAACAAAAATAAAGTATTTTTAGTCAATATGCTCTTTAAGGCAAAGGAATGGAAATAATTTCTGTTTCACTGGTCTGGTTCAACAATTCAGTATATTTTTACTACTACTAATATTCTTTTAATATTATTAAAACTTGTTTCAACATATCATACAAGTCTCCAGTTGATCCCTAATGAATTCTACCCATAAACAATTAAATAATACAAAAAAGTTGAAACTGATAGTATATGAAACTTTAATAGTTCTATTTATTAAAAAGATAAATGTCTAAGATCACACATTCCAAAATAGTCATATACCACAATTTGTTCAGATATTCCTCAATTTGCAAGCATGATTTATTTCCATGTTTTGATTTTAAAATCAATACTACTCTGAATATCTCTGTATCAATAAGACTTTTCTTATCAATAATTTCCTTTGGGTATGAACCTAATAGTGCCTCTATTAGTTCAAAGTTTATCAGCAATCGCAGTTTATTTCACCAGCTGTTTGCTGTTGTAGGGGAGTCTGCCAACACTTCCACAGGAAAAAATAACAAGCAAAAGTTTTCTGTCTTTAGTTACCTCTCCCCTATGTGTTATCTTGCTTGATTAAAATGTAAATATTTCGAAAGCTAACACTGTTTCTTTTCTTCCTATTTCTATTACTAGCACTTATCACAGTGCCTGGTATATATCAAGTACCTAATGAATGCTCTCTTATTCATTCTTTTATTCACAATTTAAAAAATGTATCCAAGATGATTAAGAGCTCCTTGAGAGCAAGGGCTGTTCTTGCTTCTCTTTTTAAACACAGAGCTTAGCACTATGTCTCAAATATACTAAGCACTGACTAAATGCTTTCCTATTAGTTAATGCAAACCTCCATCAACAATGAATTATTGTGCCTGTTTTCTCTTTCATCCCTTCCAAAAGTGAACTTTTTTTTTTTTTTTTTTTTTACCTTTTACTGCATTTGCCAGTGGGTTCCAGGTGATATCAGCTGATTTATATTTGTATGATTGTTAGTGATATTGAACACTGCTGTAAATGACTGTTGATGGTTTGCATTTCATTTTTGCTTTTGACCATTTGTTTATGGCTCTTAAACTTAAGAGATTTCTGTCAAATTTCTGTAGATTTTGGATATCAGACATCTGGACTGTTCACCCTGGTTTTGCTTTTCTTTCATTTTAGCTGAAGTTTGACTTTCTACAAGCATCTTTTCCCAGTCCTACTTAATATCACTGCCTTCCCTCTGAGACTAACTCCACATCTCCCCCTGCCTCTCCTTTTGCACATGGCTCTTTGCACATTATCTCCTCTATTAAGACTGAGAGTTCCTTGACAGTAGGGACTGGGTTTGCGTTTGCTGGCACTTAGCACAATGCCTAGCTCATAGCAGATGTTTAACAAATGTTAGCTGACTAATTTCATCTTCTGTTAAAATTGTTAACATTATTTTATGCTAATTGTTTTCCTAATTTTTAATCATATTTTTATTTCTTTTTAGAATGCAATTTAGGTATAGCCACCCCCACCCCATTCACTAGAGTTACAACTGGTCTATAATTCTCTCTCTGTTTTATTTTTCCCAGATTTGGGAATGAGGACCATGCAAAGATTTGAGTCTCAGAGTGTCTTCTTTTTCTACATTCAAAAATAAATTATACAGAAGGGCTATTTGTCTTTTTAAAATGTTTGTTAGTAAGAAATGGAAATCAAGAAGATGCCCCTTAATTGGGGAACATCTAAACAAGTTCTGGCATATGATTATTGTAGAATGTTGTTGTGCTATAAAAAATGATAAGCAGGATGATTTCAGAAAAACCTGGAAAAACTTACATGAACTGATTGATGCAAAGTGAAGTGAACAGAACCGGGAGAACTTTGTGCATAGCAACAGCAATACTGTGCAATGATCAAATATGACAGACTTAGCTCTTCTTGGCAATTCAATGATATAAGACAATTCCAAAGAACTAAAGGTGAAGCATGCTGTCTGCTTCCAAAGAGCTGTATCATCTGAATACAGAATGAAGCATGCAATCTTTCTTTTTTTGTTTTTGTTAAGTCTTCTTGTACAAAATGTACTGTATAACCTATATTGGATTGCTTACCTTCTCAGAGAGAAGAGAAGGGAAGGAAGGAAGAAAGGAAGGATAGAATTCGTAACTCAAAACTTTAACCATCAAATGTTAAAAATATTGTTTCAAAATGCAAAAAGGGGGAAAAATAAAATATTATTAAAAAAAAATTAAATGTTTGCCAGAAGTCATTTGCAAATGATTCTGGATCTGGAGTTTGAGGGCCCATGGGAGTTCATTGATTGACTTACTACCTGATTTGTTGCCATGGTTTTGTAGATACTCATCCGTTTCTTGTAAGATTTTTTTTTTCCAGTTTTTTTGAAAATTACTTCTCTTGGTGCATACTGCTACTTTTCATTTTGATAATTTTCAATTTGATAAATTCTTCTTTTTCTCTTTATAAACCAATATATCAGTTGGTTTTTTTAAGTCTTAAACAAATCTCACTGCTTTATTAGCTTGATCTGTTTCTTATTTTTAATTTTCAAAATGTCTTTTGTTCCTTTTTTTGGAATTATTAATTTTTTTCCTCCAGATCTTTTTTTTGTTAGTTCACCTTTTTGCAAAATTTGTGATATAAATTTGTTCCTCCAATTGAGCTATAGCTCATCTTATGTTATCTAATAATTTAGATTTATGTATTTTATTCATATTTCCATTTTATATTGTTTTTAAAGAATTATAGCCTATAAAAAATACATTCGACATTATCTGCCTTTCTGCATTTGTTTGAGTTCTGTGTTCCAGCAATAATCAATTTCTGGATGTTATAGATTTCTGTATAACTTCCATGAAAGCCTATGTTCTCTAATATTCTCATTAAGAAATCTGCCTGTCTTTCAAATAGAGTTTTGCCAATTCTTTAAGTTTTCTTACTTACTTTTCTTTTGAATCTGTCAAAATTCATTGGAGAAGTATTTTTAAACTGTCTAAAGTTTGTGTCTTATTGTTTAGGTAATGAGCTTCAAAAATAAATCTTGCCCAAGCAACAATTTTGAAGATAAAGATCAGTAAAACAATATGCAGTGGATTTACCAAGTTTCTGACCTGAGGTGGTTTACCCCTTCTTGGAAAATGTGGCAGTCTCACTTTGACATGCCATTTTGTTAAAAATCCCTAAGTGATCTTTGGTTTGTTCTATCATAAATGACATCCTAATGGGAATATATTCAGATAGGAGAGGAATAAAACCTAACTCTCTGGTATGAATAGCTAAAGGAGTTAAGAGGTCAGGTCTTTACTGACACAATGAATATTAAAAATCATGGCAAAATAACAACATGGATAACTGACATAAAAACAGACTAAAGAGGTTTTAATCTGAATTGTCTAGACAACTATTTCAGTTTATTCTGTCAGGGAAAACCCAGCTTCAGGATGATAAATTCTTACTCATAAAGATGGTTAAAAAAATTATTCCATGCTCTTTCATGAATCTAATGCCATAGGTAATATTAATTAACAATGAATTTGAAGAGTTAAGAGGCCTTTGGAGAAAGTTCCTTTTAAAATTTTAGAAACAAGTACATATTCCTGTAAGCATAAAATTATGAAATTCAAGAGCAGAAGAAACATATACTACAAATTCTAAACATGGCTTTGATAGTAAATCAACTTAGATATTTATTACTTTGGTTTTCTAATTATGTAGCAAAGTCAATGTACCTCAAAGCTGTTGAGAGGATAATGTAAAATACTATTCTATTTATTTCTTATTCTCAATAAGGAAAATATGGGAATTCTTAGATGTCAAGAAGATAAATGGGCAAGAAAATGATTATCTTTTCTACTATAGGTATTCTAAGAATTAGTACTACAAAATTTGCCCAGCTCTTTTTGCTCTAAAGGAGAATTATAAATGTAATTATGAACTGCCTATTGAGTTCATGTTTGCAAAACCTCTCCTATATATGCCCTTCTTCCTCTGACACGTTTATCACGGGTGCAAGCCTTTAATATCTTATATGCCTGTGGCAAGGAACTGGAAACTGAGTGAATGCCCATCAACTGGAGAATGGCTGAATAAATTATGGTATATGAATGTTATGGAATATTATTGTTTTGTAAGAAACAACCAACAGGATGAGTTCAGAGAGGCCTGGAGAGGCTTATAAGAACTGATGTTAAGTGAAGTGAACAAAAACAAGAGGACATTGTACATCGCACCAATGAGATTATGTGATGATCAACTCTGATAGACTTGGCTCTTTTCAACAATGAGGTAATTCAGGCCAGTTCTCATAGACTTGTGATGAAGAGAGTCATCTGCACCCAGAGAGAAAGAACTGTGAGGTCTGAGTATGGATCACAGCATAATTTTTTCACCTTTATGTTGCTTTTTTTTCCCCTCATTTTTTGATTTGATTTTTCTTGTGCAACATGATAATTGTGGAAACATGTATAGAAAAATTGCACATGTTTAACATATAATAGATTCCTTGCTGTCTAGGGGAGGAGGAAGGAGGGAGAAAGATATGGAACACAAGGTTTTGCAAGGGTGAATGTTGAAAATTATCTTTGCATGTATTTTGAAAAATAAAAAAAATACTATTTTTAGAACTAAAAAAGGGACAAAGAAGTCAGTGAGATAGAGAGAGAAATTGAGAGAGAATACGTGTATATCAGTGTGATATATTTCTCTCTGAGTCACGGCCCCACAATGAATTCCTAATTTTATCTGTCCCTTGAATTTATCCTATTGTTCACAAGTGAGAGTTTTGGCAAGAGGCAATAGCAGTAGCACAGTAGCACAATTACTGCCACAGTCAATCAAAGCACAGGCCCTATTGATGGTATGTTAATGGAATCAAATCACTTCTTTAGATCATGGATTCTTAACCTGGGATCTATTTTCTTTTTTAAAATAGAACTATAGTCAGCATAACTGTTTTTCAGTTGTATTCTTACATATTTGGTTTCATCTAATTAAAAAGTATTCGGCAAAAGGGAAAAAATTACCTTATGCTTGAATTATTATAATATCCTGGTAGTAGATCTGCCTGTCTCAAGTCTCTTCCCATTCCAATCTATTTTGCCACTAATATGATTTTCCTAAAGCAAAGATCTGACCAGGCTATCTCCCATTTAATAAATCCTAGTGGCTCCCTACTACCTCCAGAATCATACAAAATGCTCTGTTTGGCATTTAAAGCCTTTTAAAACCCAGCCCACTCCTACTTTTCCAAGCTTCTTATACCTGACTCCTCACCATGCATACTTTGATCCAGTGACACCGACCTCGTGACTATTCCATGAACAAGATGTCTCTCTCTCAGTTCCCGTGTTCTTTGGCTGTTCCTCATGTTTGGAATTTTCTTCCTCCTTATCTCCCCCTTTTGCTTCCCTGACTTCAAGTCCAAACCAAAATCCTGTCTTTTATAGGAAGACTCTTAATTGCTCAATTTTAGTGCCTTCCCTTCGTTATTTTCATTTAACCTGTATATAACATGTTTGTATATATTATTTTGCTTGTTGTCTCCTCCAAAAGGACAGGGAATGCCATCAGCCTTTTTTTTTTTTTTTTAAATCTTCAAAAGTGAATACACTGTAGTGCTTGAATGTTTACTGGTGTATTAGGATGTCAACTTTGAGTAGGAACTATTACCCTCCATTTCTCTTTCCCCCTTTTCTTGGTTTCTTTTCAGAGAAAGAAAAGTTAAAGTAAAGTAATTTCAGAAGGGATTGCTATTTAGAATGGGATATGGATATGAGCAAGTGTTTTAAAAATTGAGATAATTTGAGGGAAAAACTGACAGCTAGCTGGTGCTCTAGGTGGAATGGTGGGCTTGTAATTAGGTATACCTGAATTCCCATCTTAGAATAAAATAGCTATAAAATCCTGGTAACTTAACCTCTCAGATTCAATCAATTAATCAATCAACATTAAGTGCCTATTATATGCTGGTCCCTGCATTCAAGGAGACTGCAATCTAACTGGGGTGAGAAGACAACAAGCAAATAAACAAAACAAGTTATATTCAGTATGAATAGGAAGTAATTAACAGAGGGAAGGTGCAAGAAGTAAGGGAGATTGAGGAAGACCTAGTAAAAAAAAAGGATTTTAGTTGGGACTTAAAGGGAACTAGGGAAGTCAACAGGCAGAACAGGCATGGAGAAAGCTGGAGAAATCTATACAGTGAAGGAGCCTCTAAAGGTCTTTTAAGATTGTTATTCTATGAAAAGTTTCTTTTGGACATGAAAATATAATCTAGATGTTCCTTGTAGGCAACTCAAGGATTTAATTTAGATTCTAGACTTGAATTTGTGACATCTGTTATACTTACCCCAAGAATGTATTGGCAAGAATGAGGCTCTAACATATATACAGTAACAGCATGAGGTGATTCCGATTCTTTACATCTAAAATAAAGAAACAAAAAAATGGAATTCCACAAACTATAAAAGATTTTTGTTTGTTTTAAGCTATAAAATAAACCACATAAGGGCTTTAAATTAGGAAAAAAAACCCAAAGATCTTGTGTAATTAAATAGGACTTGTTTTTAGAAGTGTATTCTTTATAAAAATTTTATACATAAGATAGTTGATTAAAAATATATGAAGGATAACTCAAATGTTAAACTTACTTTAGTTTTACAGTGACGTGTCTTGGTTTGTCAGTTAAATCACAAATATCTCCATTCCCATAAAAATGTGATACCATCCTACCAACAAAGAAGAAAACAAGTGTTGTTGATAAAATGAAGGAAAGAAGGACAATTTTGAACTAGTATAACATTTGGCATACAAAGTATATATATATATAAACTGGCTTATAAAGTGAATTTTAAAAGAAAAAAATTAACCTTATACCAGATTTCTCTGAATTTATCCTTTTTGTCATTTCATAGGGCACAGTAACATTCCTTTATATTTACATGCCATAACTTATCCAGCTATTCAACTGATAGGCACTTCCTTGGAATTCAGCAGTTTTCTACACCAAAAAGAACTGCTAACACAGAACCAGGAGATCATTGTACATGTCAACATCAATATTCTAACAACGATCAACTCTGATGAACATGACTTTTTCCAACAATGAGATGACTGAGCCCAGCTCCAATGATCTTTTGATGAAGAAAGCCATCTATACCCAAAGAGAGGACTGTGGGAACTGAATATGGATCACAACATAACATTCTCACTTTTTGATTTTGTTTGCTTGCATTTTGTTTACTTATTCATTTTCTTTCTTTTTTGATCTGATTTTTCTTGTGCAACAATTGTATAAACATTTACACATATTGGATTTAAACATATATTTTAACATGTATAACATATATTGAACTGCTTGCCATCTAGGGGAAGGGGTAGAGGGAAAGTGGAGAAAATCTGAAACACAAGGCTATGCAAGGGTCAATGTTAAAAAAACTACCCATGCATATGTTTTGAAAATAGAAAGCTTAAAAAAAACAACAAACAAAAGTACTGCTACAAATATTTTTGTAAATAGGATTCCTTTTCCATTTTCCTTGGTGTGAACCTGGGCAAGTTACTTAAACTCTCCCAGTCTCAGTTTCTGCATCTTAAAAATGGAGATAATAACAGTACCTATATCTCACAAGCTTGATGTGAGGGTCAAATGAAATATAACTCTAAAGTACTTTATAAATCTAAAAGTACATGAGAAAAAAAGAGAAAAAGTTCCATTCAAAGTGACTACAGATGGACAAATATTTATGAGTCTACCAACAGTGAATCATGGAACTGTATTTTTGGAAAGGATCTCAGCAGGCATCTAGAGAAAGGAACTGCCATTGTAACATACCCAGCTGTGTACTAACAATCCCCAGGGTATGCTACATGTGCTTTTAGAAAATATCTGAAGAATTCATTGATCTCCAGTCTTCTTGACTCCAAGTCTAGTGTCCTGCTATGCCACCTAAATATACAAAAAGGCTTACTTTATATTCTGTTACTTTACGGAAGTTACTGTTTCATTTTGGAGGTGGTTAAATCTCTAGGGTTCTCTAAGTAAACCATTGTTTCTGTAAAGTTCGTAATTTTTTTTCTTCTCTGTTCCCTTACTTTTTTTTTTCTTATGCCAACAGCATAATAACTAGTAATTCTAGAATTAACTATATATCAAGTAATTAAATGCTGATAATGGACTTTTTTGCTTTATACCTCCAGTGTTTCTGCATTGCTGATAACTGGCTCTTGGTTTTAAATAAATATGACTTACTAATGAAAAGTTCATTTATTTTTAAAGCATTATGGGATAAAATGCTGAGTTTGAAAAGCTAAACAATCAATGGCACCACATTCGAATTCTGTCTCTGTAAATAACTACTTGTGACCCTGGCCAAGTCATTTAACTTCTCTAGGCAGCTAGGTGACATACAGGATAGAAGGCTGGACTGGAGTCAGAAAGACCTGAATTCAAATCAGACACTTATTAATTATGTGGCCCTGGACAAGTCACTTAACCCTATTTGCTTCAGTTTCCTCATCTGCAAAATAGGGATAATAATAGCACTGATTCACCAGTTGTTGAGAGGATCAAAGAAGATAGAAGCTGAAAAAACTTAGCATAGCACAAAATAACTAATACAAATTTCAACTGTTATTCTTGTTGCTGTTATTTATTTTGCAAAAAAAAGGTTTGTTAAGATCTTATTTCCTGTTTTTGTTAATTTTTGTAATATCCTTTTAAAACTTTATTAAAAGTTTACTTAACAGCTCAAGTTAGACAACTTACAATTCAAATCATATAACCATATGAAAAAGAAAAAAAAAAGGTTTATACCTATTATTCTTATGACTAAAAAGCCAGATTTCTAACAAGCTAAAAAATGTAGCACCTTCAGAAACCAGAGACTTTCAATCTAATCAACTCCCAGAGGCCGAGAGGCAAAAACAGAAAATGCAGTCAAAAAAATCTGGTTTGCCATATTGTAGCTGGAGACCAGTGGGAAGCATAAGTTATGAAATCTGATGATCAAAGGAGTTCAGTTTAAGGCACAGGACACCCCTTTTAAAGAGCAAAAGGTCCCAAATATATGGGACCCTCGCTATAACACTGGCATTAAGCACAGAGGTCCTCTAGACCCAGTCCAAAAGAGTATATTAGGAGAGTACCAGAGCAACCACATACCAGTCTGTGTCTTGGAGATTCTAATATAATGTAACATCCTAAGTGAGAAATTAGAAATCTTGAGATTGCAAATGAAAACATTCCTACTTTCAATATCAACCTCTGATTTTCCTTTTTTCTTCTTTGGACTTTACCTAACTATTTGTGTACCGTCGTCCCGGAGAAGAAAGGCTCTAGCAGTGTTCTTCTTTGCCCATTCAATATGCTCTTCTTTGTTCCATGTTCCCACAATCACAGATGTTTTTCCATTTTCCTTATCCTAAAATATGGAAAAATGTTTATGACGGGTTTTACAGTTGGAAATATCACATTTATATTGATGAGTTATATCTTTTTCTTACTTGCTTTGATCATTAGTCCTATATTGACAACTATCTATGCCTGAAACTTAATTTATCCAAAATTTACCATCTTCATTCTGAATTAGATGCCCTTCTCAAATAATTTTTTCATTTAATGGAACTACCAATCTGTTAGTCATCCAGACTACAAACAATTCTCTGGCTTCTTGGATATTATCTTTTTCTATATATCTATTAGTATCATCACTTCCTTTGAAACATCTCTATCATCTGCCTCTCCCTCTCCATTTTTACTGACATGTAAGAAACTGTAATAAAGTGAGGAAAAAGCACTGACTTAGGACAAGTCACTATATTCACTAAATGTGCACTGAAACAATCTACTTTAAAGTACAGTTTTCAAAGTCCAACTAATGTAAAGAACTTAGTAAACTACACAACACTACATAAGTACAATTGATTTCTATCAGTCTTGAGAACAGCAATTATCTCTTAAGTAGCCCCTCTCTCTTCTAATCCTCCTATAGACACAATCACAGAATTTTGGAGTTGGAAGGGACCTGAGTGATGTTAAGGGGTCCCCTGAACTTGTCTTCTTGAGTTGCTATATTTTCCAGAAACATTGGTCCTGGAGTATGCAGAGGTCTTGAACGTGTCAAGGACAAAGTCTGCCCTGAGCTGACATATCCTGTTGTTTGCACCCCTAGTGGGACTCCCTCTATGTCCTTGGGAGTCAAATCAGTTACAAAGGCAGTCAGTATGAACTAGACTAAAAAACTTTGTGCAGCTGGGATCTTTGTAGATAAGTAGACCATTCTATCTCCATAATCTAGCAGTTTCCAAGAGAAAAGAATATGACTTTTGCCATAGCCTTTCTCTTCCCCTTTGTAAAGGGATTAATTTTTTCCCCACTCTTACTGCTCTTTTCCTCTTTTCATGTCACTTCCACTTAGGAAGAGACTGGTGATCTTTCTCCTCCCTTTGTTGCAATTTCATAAATAAGCAAGCTTCTGTTTGGACTGTGAACCCCTTGCACCTGTATAGGGATTCTATATTCATGTTTATTTCTCTTGTAATAAATCTAGCTGCAATGAGTATTTCACAAACTTTTCACACACACACACACACACACACACACACACACACACACACACACACAGATTAACAGTAGTTAATAGTACAATCCAGACCTGAACATGAAGCCCTTTACCACATACTTAACATGTTCATTCAACACTGACAATCTCAAACGAGGGGGTTGTCCAATAATTCCTAAGGCAGCCTATTTCATTTTTGGCTACTTATAACTGGATACAAAAATATTTACATTGCCAATCTAATATTCTTAAGGTACTTGATTTTATCATGCTATTTTTCTAGTCAAATGTCTTCAATAGCTTTCTAATTCGTAAAGAACAAAGTCCAAACTTCTTGGCCTAAAATTCAAGGCCCTTCATAACTTGGTATCAGTCAACTTTTCCAATTTTATCTACAACTATTCCTTCAGATACCAGCCAAACTAGTTTTCATATCATTCATTAAACATGTCATACTCATTTGTAATGTCAACACTTTAATCATATTGTTTGCCTCACTCTGAATGCCCTTTGTCAAAGTCTTTTTATTTAAATTCTATCTATCCTTGACTTTTCAGTGTTCATCCCATCTCTTCTATAATATCATCCCTAACTGATTCAGTCTATTTTTATATCCCATTCTCTGAACTTTGCTATTATTGTCGATATCGCTTTTTGTCACTTAAATGCTAAATATTTCATTAAATACAATTTTGCATTATTTTAGTGTTTTAATCAGCACACACTTGCTAATTTGACGAATAACAATAAAAAGTAGTAGGTCAGAGAATGTTTTATCTAGGATAGTTCAAATATGTTACTCTCTAAAGTTAAGGGGATAAGGAGTAGATGGCCTCTATCTCTCCTTCCAAACAAAAAATTATTCTGAACTTAATATTTAAAAAAGGACTGTACATGAAACTGCAGATCTTCATTGTGTACAGCTTGCTTTTCTTAGAAAGTATATAAATTCAATCTGTAGCCTTTAAAGTTTGTCTGTTTCTTTCTAGCTTTTGCTCTGTTCCGCTTTTTTTTTTTTAACATGCCTCAATGAGCCTATGATCTTTTCTTTCTCCCTTTTTCCTTTCATTCCTACTTTAGCCATATAATCCCTTGTTTGCCCACTCCCCTTCATATGGGGAGGGAGATGGTTCCTCCTAAAAATTTTAAGACATCTTGCCTATGCTGAAAGAATACTCATTCCACGTACAATTTTATTTTTTTATCATCAGAGAAGTATTTCTTCCCTTACCCACATTTTCCCTGATTTAAAAAAAAAAAAAATCTTCTTATCTTAGTAACACCATAAAAGTTCCAAAAGAGGAAAATACTATATAACACAAAAAAGACTGAAACATAAAAAGCTGCCACCTTGAATCCAAAATTTATTTTCCATGAATACTTACCCCCTAGTCCCTTACTCAAATTCCAATGACTCCCTACTGACTACAGGATAAAATATAAATTTTTCTATTTAACTTTTAAATCCCTTCACAATCTAGCCCCAATCTATCTTTTTATCCCCATTATCCATTTATTCTCTATGGTTACAGCAAGTTAGTCTACTTTCTGTTCTTGTACATCATAAGCATTTAATAAATGTTCTATCATTCAATCAATCAATTGTTCTATCTTGTATTTCCTGAGGTAATAGAAACTTTTTAAGCAAAGTAATTTTATTTTATTTTTTTTGGTCATTGTATCCCTAATACTTAATATACTTGGCACAGTGGGCACTTAACAAAAAATAAAATATAAAAAAAAGGAAAAGAAGGGAATAATGACTAATTTAAGAACTTGTTTTCACTTTTTTTTTCAAGTGAGATAATGTATATAAAACAATAGCAATTTTAATGGTTTACAAATATTTAATTATAGTCCAACTATAATAATTCTTATTGGTATCATGACTTTAAGATCTGTTTTTAGAGTAAATAGTTTAGCTTACCCAGACTTATTACCTGTGCTGACATTTCCGCTTCCTATTTCATCTGTTTGCAGAGTGTTTAAAAATTTACCTCTTTTGGGCCTCACAACACAGTTAAAACTAGCTATAATAGCTAACATTTATATAATGCTTACTATATTATGCAATGCCCTGTGCTAAGTGCCTACAATTATTATTTCACTTGATCCTACAAGAATGTTGAAAAGTTATTATCCACATTTTAAAGATGAGAAAACTAAGGCAAAAAGAGTTTAAATGGCTTGCCCAAAGTTACACAGCTAGTATCTGAGGCTGCTTTTTATAGGTCTGATCAGGTCTTTCTGCCTCCAGGCTTGGTGCTCTATCCATAGTCCCACCTACATGTCCCTGTATGGAGGATGGGCATTATCATCCTTATTTTGTAACTAAGAAAACTGAGGCTTAGAGAGAGTGACTTGCCCTTGTCAGATATCCAATCAGAAGCAAAATTTGAACCCAAGACTTCTTGGTTCCAACTTCATCCCTTTATTCATTATAATTCAATGCCCGATAGAAAATAGTAATCTTAGACACTAGATAAAACATAAAATTTTCATTCCCACACATGAAATCAATTTTACATGCTTACAGTGACAAATGATGCTATGAGCAAACTTTAAAGTGACTGGCTCAAAATTAATAGCTAATCCTTCATCTTTCAATGATGATCTTTATAGATGATCTAATCAGCTTTTTCCAATGATACCAATTGTTTCATAAAATAACAAACAAGCAAAAACCTTTCAACTTATCTGTGGTATAGTAATATAAATACTATTCCATACCTCATGGTATTGATGCACATGTTTGCCATAGCAAAATTCATATTTCCACCAACCTACACCCTAAGAGACAGTAAAAAGGAAATGTTAGTGGCAATTTCAAGGGTCTCTCAGCATAGGTGAGAAACAGAATGAAATCAATTCTTACACTGTAGAAGAGATGTTCAACAAAATGTTTTTATATTACGGCAATATGATAATAAAGGATGTGAACACAGACAAGAATACAGTTCGTGATGGAAATAGCGATAATATTAAGCCAGAATGCATCTTCCCTGTTTTCTTCTCATTTTTTAGCACTGTGTCAGCAGAAATGCATATAATGCATTTGCCATTTTAATCATTAAGTACAAACTAATTTAGGCAATGAAGTAGCAAATTTTAGGAAAATAAATTAAAAAAAATTAAAACTTTCCACCTTAATGTACTTTCTTTAGTATCTTTTATAGACTCAAAGCCTGAGACAATACTAGAGTCTAAAAAAATTTACTGCATTTAAGTATAGCTGTTAGTCTGTGCTCTTCTCAGCCCCTTCCCCCCTCCATTGGCTCAGGGTACACCTGGAGGGTAAGGGAGATGGTAAATGACATGGAGTTTTGGGCCAAGGTTCAAGAAAGGATCACCTAGCAGGACAATAGTTATGTTTGCTTAGTCCTGATTCCCTATTCAAAAATCAGAATTTAAATAAATCTTGCCATTTAAATTAAGACAAAAAATAAACTCTGATTTGTCAATCATGAAGGTTGTTCTAGTTCATATGCAATTTTTCAAAGTAATTGATTTTTGCTTAAGATGAGAATTAATACATGAATTGACAAAGTATAATACCTTTAGGCTACATTGTGGTTATTAGCCAATTTTAATTGAAAAATTCTGATTGGAATTTTCTCAGAAAATTGTAAATTTCCTAAAGACAAGTAGCTATTTCAATTTTTAATCCTGTCAATGTATAGTTAGCAAGTCCTTAGAAAAATTAAATTCTTAATTTAAGAGTGTATTCATTCCTCACCCCATGAAAACAGTAAGAGCCCCTAAGAAATTCCTTTATAAGTTGGTCATCAGTCAGTTTGGAAATGTGTGTTGTTCCAACAGTGAGAAGTTGATGAGTGCCAAGAGCAACTGGTTTTGGAACAGGGGTTAATTTGTCTTCTTTAGTTGAATGCACTTCTTCCTAAAATTAAGCACATGAATCTTTAAGGGTTCTCAATGTACACTTTTAAAATGTTACATTGATGCTTTATGTTCCCCTTAACCCCCACAAGAACTGTCACTCCCCAAATACCACGGTCTCTCAAAGAAGTGTGGGGAAACAGAATCAACTTACACAATGGCCATATCTGATAATACATCACCTATTTCTAGACCAGCAACCCAACATCTTTTTCTCTCCCTTCACAATAATTGGTCCAAGTTTTATTAGATTTATTTATAAGAGATATTTGTAGTTAACACTGTGAGATGGGCACCAAGCAAGCAGGCAATACCCATGGTATGGATCCATGTTTTACTGAAATTATTTAAGCAGTGCCTAGATTGAAACATTCAAAATATGGGCAGGATATATAAACGTTCAACCACAATGAAGGTGGATGCTGGCTAGATATCATTCTTTAAAAAAAAATTTTCTTGGGTTGTTTTTTAGAAATATCACCAAAGTATCCTTTTCTTCTTTCTTATTCTCCTCTCAAAGAGCCATCCCTATGACAAACAGTATTTTTTTAAGAAGGAAAAAAAAAAGTGGACAAAACTGACCGATACATTAAAAAAGTTCAAAAATATGTGAAATGTAAAACACCCATGACCCTCCCACTTCCATGAAGGGAAAGAGTTTCACCCTTTTCTATCTGGAGGAAAGAAAGTGTCACCACCAGTCCTACAATCAAGATTAGTCACTGCTTTCATTTAAAATCTAATGTCTTTTAATACTATTTTCTTTATATATGCATGTACATGCACGTGTGCACACACACATACACACAAGCTTATACAAATACTCTTAGAGAAACATCATGGTATAGTGGGAAGAGAACTTAATTAGAATACTTGGATTCATTTTCTGTTTCTGTCATGTATTCCTTTTGTGACCTTAGCTAAATAACTCAACCCTCTGGGTTTTGGCCTCCTTATTTGTAAAATGAATATTTAGCTTGCTGCTAAAGTCCCATCAAATTCTAAGTCTAAGATCTCATGGTCTTGTTGGCTATTTATTTTTTTATTTTTCCAATGATAATTGCATCTCTGAAAAAACAGTTTAAGAATATGAAATAGAGGCAAAGAAAAATACTGATATGAAAATACAACGATATAAAAAAAGTAGAAATCAAACAGTAAGGTGATTTGGTTTAAAAAATAATTTTAGAATCTATTTTCCACTTTCCATTTGCAGCTCTGCTTGGTTTGAACTTCTCAAAATATGAAGTCCTAGGTTTAAGGTGCTCCCCTCCACCTCCCCAGCTTTTTAGCTTCCTTTTGTGTGCTGTCTTCCTCCATTAGATTATAAGCTCCTTGAGGGCAGAGATGATCTTTTTCTTATTTGTATCTACAGTATTTAGTACAATGCTTGGCACATAGCAAAATAAATGTTTATTTAAAACTGAATTTTTATTTTTACTATCAACCCAGGAAGTCTGTCATTGCTGTCTATTTAGATTATAACTGCTTTCCAATCAGTCTTCTGTACTCAACTTTCACTTCTCTTCATTCGCTATTCATATGCTAAATCAATTTTTCTTATATACAGATTTGATCATGTCAATGATCTGTTTAGAATCTTTCAATGCTTTCTAGAACATGAACAAGGATCAGTATTGCTTCTTTTGGACAGAAGACAAATTTTAATTTTCAAGGAAAATAAAGAGTATTAAACTTATATTTCTGTAATAATGTTTTCACTTTCATAAACCCAAATGTCAAGACCATTTTGTTATCACTAAATAAATATGCTGCATATCACCAAACAGGACATAAAAAAACTCAAGAGGCAAACATAAACCATTCTTATTTTTTGCTGAAGGGAAAAAAAAGGATAAGAAAAACTGATAGTGGGAGGGGGAGTGAGGGAACCTGAATTTTAATTATATAGATTTAAAGCATGAAGTTGAAAATGAACTTTACCTATTAAAACATGGGGAAAAAAGCCATGTATAAACTATACTTATAAAAAATGCCAGTAATTCAAGTCAATTTTAACTATTCATGAAACCTAGAATACTACTCAACAAACACACTGAGGATTTGTGAAATGTTATAAATGCTAGAAAAATATTTTTCAAAGCATTTCCTTGCAAACTTAATTTATTGAAATGAAAAGTTTACTATATCAATGCTGCTACTTTCTTGAAAAACACAAGAATGCTGGATTTTATTCAGCAATCTTAGTCAAAATCACCTACAAGTATCAATAATAATAATTACAGATTATATAGGATGTACATGGAACTTGAAGATATCTAATTTAACTCCCTAATTTACATACAAAGAAATTAAATTCCAGGGGGGATGGGTCCCAAGGTCACAAAGGTAGAAGTAACAAAGTTGGAATTCAACTATATGACTTTTTCAATCTAAATTTAATACTCTTTCTATTATAGCACACGGGCTGTAGTACTAAGAACATTATCAAGAAAATAGGTCAGGATTTCATTTGAAATAGAAATGCTTAATATAATATTTCAAAGAATCTATATATTAGATAATACAATTTTTTTCCCTGCTTCCAGAGTGACACTATTGGTTACTACATAAAGAAAGAATAAGTACATTTTCTTTCAAGTTATTTTGGTGTTCTGTAAATGATATTTTAATGATTTGTTAAAGTGCATTTAATGCTAAGATCAGAAAGCACAGGAAAAGTATGGCTTCTATCAGAAGTTAAAAATGGAACTGAACAGGATGTTTACAAAATTCAAAATACCTTTTAAAGCTCTGCAGTAGTAAAGGGAAGGTAGAAACGAATGGAATATGCAAACAAATCTGAACTCAACAGAAAATGTAACATATAAGAGCCCACATCAAAGACTGATTTCAAGGTATTCAATAAGGACAAACTATGTTTTATATATGGAAATTTAAACCACATTTTTCAAGACTGTCATTAGTAACTGGGAAGTCCAAAAGAAAGACTGGGGTAGAGCTGAATATAATGTGATTACAAAAAGCAAAACCATGTAGGAAAAGGTAAAAACAGTAATTATGTTATAAGAAGAGCAAGAAGTGATATGGAGGAAGAAGGAAGAATGTAGTTCTAATTGGGTTAAACAGGGATCTCTCTCTCTCTCTCTCTCTCTCTCTCTCTCTCTCTCTCTCTCTCT
>JAJPUD010002107.1:151552-199125 GCA_023553655.1 Myrmecobius fasciatus | reverse complement strand
TCTCTCTCTCTCTCTCTCTCTCTCTCTCTCTCTCTCTCTCTCTCTCTTTGTATTCCCCAGTTACTTAAACATACACATACAGGGGAAGGAGGAAGTTAAGGAATACCAAGACAAGTAAGGAGTAGGACTAAAATAGAAGAGTTAGCAGGGACAGGAAATAAGATCATTGTGTGTGTATGTGTGTGTGTCTGTGGGTGTGTGTTTGTAAACAGAAATATATCTGTGCTTAACTGTAGTCTGCTTGAGGAAGGTTGGGGGAGGGGGAAGGAAAGAGAAAAAAAATAGAAAAAAAAAAAAGTAAAAGGTACATAGCACAGAATAAAAAAAAAAAACCTATAAAGAAGCAAAGAAAAAAGGATAGTTCTGAATACAATGTATTTTATTATAATATATGCTTTCTTGTAATGGAAATTTATTGTTACATATTTTGAATCCTCTTGAATATTCTGCTGTGTACATGACAATGTTTTTTTTTTTCCTAGTTTCTATTTAAAGTTAAAAAAAGTCATTCCAAATCACTAATAGTAAAATATATGTAAGCTAAAAAACTTTGAGGTTTCAACTTACAGACAAAAAAAAAAAAAAAAGAATGGAATAAAAAGGGGAGTTGAAATAAGGAAAATAAAAAAAAAATTAAAATATAGTTTAGGTCATCAAAGAGAATGAATCATAGAAATCAGGGTCATATTAAGACAGTGCTACAAAGCATGGAATAAAATAGCATTAAGTTAACACCAACAGACATTTTTATACCTCTTTAGTTTTTCTAAAAGGGATCTTCATTACTTCTTGTTGCTGCTCCAACTTTACCAGATTGTGAGGCTTAAGGGGTGATCCTGGGAGTGATTGGCAAAATATGTCATTCACTGGGGAAGATCTGAATCTATTCAAACAAGTACAAGGGCATAATAAGCTACATAATAAGTACAAAGAGCAGAGCAAATATTTGGGATTAATGGACACAATGCTAAATATCTTACCTATATTTAGGATGATTGCACAGGAGAGGTGTCAATATGACAACTTCATATTCACAAGTAGTAACTTCTGCTACTGAAAGAATTTCATGTTTTGCCTCAGGATGACAGATATACATCACAGTACTTGATCTCGGGAGGTTTTGTCTCAAACTACAAGGAGTGCCATTTCCCATCCCCACAGGATAGTAGGGAGTCATCTGACCTTCAATATTTTTAGTAGGAATCTTAAAAACAAAAGGAAAAAACCCACCACAAAAGACATTTCTTATAAACTTAAAATAGCTGTATAATCTTAAGAGTTCACCAATGCATTTTTCAAGATCTCTTCCAGCTAATATTTTTTAATTTATGTATTCTTATATAGCCAAATATAAATATTGCCAAAGCAAATTTTACATGGAATAATGAAATTACCTTAACTGTAATGTTTAATAATTACCTTACTTATAATGTTTAATAATTTCAAAATAAATCTATTTTTAAAGGTCCATAATATGTTTGATTATTTTAACTACTTTCTAAATCCCTGTCCCAACCCCAAACTCAGAACATGTGCACATATATAGAATATAAGAAAACGCTAATCAACAAACACTATGCTCACTTTCCCCCCCTTTTTCTTCTGTTTTTTTCCCCTCTGATTTTGCTTTTACTCTGATTTTTCCCTCCCAACATGATTCATAAGAAAATATGTAAAAAAAGAATGCACATGTGCAACAACAAAAAAATTTTTTTACATCAACTGGGGAAAATAAAAATTTAAAGAATCATTTAAAAAATTCTTAACACTCATGAAGTATATATTAAATCTAAGCCACTGTTCATGTTAGAGAACTAGTAATTTCATTTATAGTCTTATTTTTATAGTCCATATATTTCATGAAAAATTTCTGTATTTTAAAAGTGCCTATTATATATAAAATAAACCTTTTTTTTAGGCAGCCAGAGCATAGTGGGGAGATAGGGCTGGCCTTGAAGTAAGAACATCTCAGGTTCTGGGCCTGTCTCAGAAACAAACTGACCATGTGATCATGGTCAAATCATTTAATTCCTTAAGTGTCCCAAGCAACGTTTTAAAATTACCAGTTTCATAACAGTTCCTTATTTACATTGGTAGATGGATTGTCCTTATCAGGCATTTTCTACAATTCCAATTGTAGAATTGCACAAAACGAAATAAATGAATAAGCACATATACATATGTGTCTTTTAATATTAGAAGTATTATGGCACATAGTTGATAATGGTCTTGAGTCAGAAGTGCAACATTTGAGAACTAGCTGTCAATCTTACTGTTTTTTTTTAACAAGTTATTGAATATCTTTTGAGTCATACATACAAGCCTAGTGAAGTTGAAAATACTCATTTTTTGAAAAATGTGTTATTTTTAACATTAAAAAAAAATTGAGCTGCAAATTCTCTCCCTCCCTCTAGCTCCTTCCCAACACACTTTGAAAGCAGGCAATATATCAATTATATATGTGAAATCATGCAAACTATATCTCATGTTAGTCAAATTGCAAAAAAAAAAAAATCAAGAATAAAGAAAATGAACAAATTACATTTCAATTTATACATAGTACTTAGTTTTTTCTCTGGAAGTGGACATTTTTCATCATGATCCTTCAATTGTTTTGAACCACTGCACTGATCAGAGTATCTTTCACAACTGATTATTGTTACAATACTGCTATTACTATGTATACTGATCTGGTTTTGCATTCATTCATCTGTGTTAGTTCATATAAGTCTTCCTAGGTTTTCTGAGACCAATCCTCTTGTCATTTCTTATAAGCACAATGGTATTCAATCACGATCATATACTACAACCTTTTTTAGTCATTCCTCAATTGAAGTGGATCCTCTCAATGTCCAATTCTTTGCCACCACAAAAAGATTTTTTTTTTTTCGTACAGATAGGTCCCTTTCCCTTTTCTTTGATCTCTTTGGAATACAGACTTAGTGGTGGTATTGTTGGGTCAAAGAATATGCACTTTTATAGTCTTTTGGTCATATATAGTTTCAATTTCTTCAGAACGACTGGACCAGTTTGCAATTCCATCAATAGTTCATTAGTATACATATTTTCCCAAGTCCCCTCCAGGACTTTTCATTTCTTATACGTGCTCAGAATTGTTTTAATTTGAATTTCTATAATTAGTGATGATTTAGATTTTTTTTTATATAACATAAATGATTTTGATTTCTTTAATGATAACTACTTTTTCAGATTCAACGACCATTTGTCAACTGGGGATTCGCTCTTATCTTTTATAAATTTGACTCAGTTTTCTATATATGTGAGAAATGAAGGCTTTGTGAAAGAAATCTGCTGCAAAACTTTTAAATGTTCCTTTACCGTTTGTGGTACCCTTTTAGCAAAATGATGTTTCCTTGTTCATCTCTTTTAATTAGGTCTATTTTTGCTTTTGTTTTGTCTTGAATTCATGACTGCTACCCCTGCTTGCTTTTTTTACTTCAACTGAAGCACAACAGTTTCTGTTCTTGCCCCTTTAACTCTTTGTTGGTTTTTTTTTTTTTTCTATTTTAAGTATGTCTCAATGTATTATTGGATCCTGATCAATTTTGTGACCTTTTTTTATGGGTGAGTTTTTCCTCTCCCTTCTTCCATTTCCCAGTGTACCTAACTCTGCCCCCCATTTTTACTTTTTCTTTTTTTTTTTTTGCTGAAGCAATTGGGGTTAAGTGACTTGCCCAGGGTCACACAACTAGGAAGTGTTAAGTGTCTGAGACCAAATTTGAACTCAGGTCCTCCTGACTTCAAGACTGGTGCTCTATCCACTGAGCCACCTAGCTGCCCCTCTGCCTATTTTTTAGAATAATCAACCATAATTAAGTCACTCTTCTCTTTGTCTATGTAGACTCCTCCTAACCGCCCTAATAAAGATAAAATTCTTAGGAGTAACATTTATTATCTTCTCATATAGAAATGTAAGTTTAGTCATAGTAAGTCTCTTATGATTTTTCTTTCATGTTTACTTTTTTAGGTTTTTCTAATGCCTTTTGTTTTAATGTCAAATTTTCTTTTCAGTTTTGATCTTTTCATCAGGAATGTTTGGAAGTCCTCTATTTCATTACATATCCATTTTTTTTCCTTGAAAGATTATGCTCAGTTTTACTGGAGAGGTAATTCTTGGATGTAATCTTTGCTCCTTTGTCTTCAGGAATATTATATTCCAAACTCTCTGTTCCTTTACTATGGAAACTGTTAAATCTTGTGCTATCCTAACTGTAGCTCTATAACACTTGAATTTTTTCTTTCTGGCAGTTTGCAAAACTTTCTTCTTGACCTGGGAGCTCTTACATTTGGTTATAATATTGCTAGGAATTTTCATCTTGGAATCTATTTCAGGTAATCCACAGAATCTTTCAATTGCTCTTTTTATTATGACTTTCATATAGTCCAATAATTCTTAAATTCTCTTTCCTTAATTTATTTTCCAAGTTAGTTGTTTTTCTGATGAAGCATTTCATATTTTTTTCTATTTCTTTGATTCTGTTTTATTGTTTCTTGATATCCTACAGTGTCCTTTGTTTCCACTTACTCAATTCTAATTTTTAAGGAATTAGTTTCTTCAGTGAGTTTTTGTAACTCTTGTTTCATTTGGCTAATTATGCTTTTAAAAAAGTTATTTTCTTCGGTGAACTTTTCTTTTAGTTAGCCTATTCTGCCATTTAAGGAGGTCTCTTCTTTAGTGAACTTTTGTGCTTTTTTTTTTTTTACCATTTGGCTAATTTTGTTTTTTAAAGTGCTATTTTCTTTTTTTTTTTTTTTTGTCTCTTTCACCAATTTGTAATTTCTCTTTTCTTTTCTTTCTTTCTTTCTTTTTTTTTTTTTGGCTGAGGCAACTGGGGTTCAGTGACTTGCCTAGGGTCACACAGCTAGGAAGTGTTAAGTGTCTGAGACCAGATTTGAACTCAGGTCTTCCTGACTTCAGGGCTGGTGCTCTATCCACTGCGCTATCTAGCTGCCCCTGTAATTTCTCTTTTCATAATTTTCTTGGATCTCTCATATCTTTTCCCAATTTTTCCTCTCAGTCTTATCTCTTTAACACTTCAGGAAGGCATGTTCAGCTTGTGTTCAATTAGCATTTTGAAGCTTTATTTGTAGTTGTTTTTACACTGTTGTCATCTTGTGAGTTGGTTTTTCCTGCCCACTATAGTAACTTTTATGATGAAGTTCTTTTTTTTATTTGCTCATTTTTTTCAGATTTTAATGTTACGATTGAATTCTGCTCATGGTGGGATGCAGAGCCACTGTCCCAAGCTTTAGGCCTGTGTTCTGCCAATTTTAGTGCAAGTTCTAGAGGTATGCAAGTTTTTGGTGATTACAAGGTAGTGTCATCTAAGGAGTTGTGGTTACTGCATTCCAGGTCTGTAACTAGGAGAGTTTCCTGCTTTTCTGTAGCCACAAGTGCTAGAGCTCTTCTTAGCCCTTGAACTCTGGGCAGGTCCCTTACTCCCTTGTAATCATCCACAAGAAACTCCTCTCTCCCTTGGACCTATAACCCAGAAATGCATATGGGCAATAGTATTGCCAAACAGTACCAAGACTTCAACCCAGGGCCAGTAAAAGGTCCTCTATAATCTCTTTCTGACAAATTTTCCAATCCCCTTACTGTCTTTGGCTGAAAGCTCCTGAAGCTTCTACTATCACAACCATCTTCAAGACCCACACCTGGTACTGCTGCCAAGTGTGCTACCAGCCAAACCCTGCTGTGGTATCACAGAGCTCTTCTAACAACTTCCCAAGCTGTCTTATGTGGAAAAACATCTTATCCCAACTTTCCTTTGGTCCTGTTGCTCCAAAATTTGATTTGAGGCATTAAAGTTGTTGGGAGGAAAATGCTGGGAGTTTGGCTGGGTTGTCACTCCACTCTGCCACCTTGGCTCCCTTCCCCAGTCCCAAATATGCCCTTACTCTTTATTTTAAAGTATTCAATACTTATGGACCTATTATCTCACAGACTCCAGCCCATCTATGCTTACCCCATTTTGTGCAACTACTGACTGCCTATGTCTTTCCATAAGATTTCCTTATCTTTAAAATGGGAATAAATTTGATATTTGTTCTCTCTTTCCTATAAAATTATCATGAGGAAAATGATCTATGTGATTATTATTATTTTCCATTTTATATAAAGTGAAATTTTTAGATAACTTAAGTTCTTCTTCAAGACAGAATTCTTCCTAAACTTTTTAAATATATATTTTTTGCCTCATAAATTTAATAAATATAAATCTAATACTTTTCTTGATTATTCAGGCTTACTCTATGAACAATAATTATTATCTATTATTAAGTCTAGTGGATAGAGGATCAGTTTTAAAGTTAGTAGGACTTGGGCACAGGTCCTATCCCTGACACATAGTAGCTCTAAAACCTTAAAAGCAAATCACTTCATCACTTCAGATGCCCCAGGCACCTCTGTGAGACTCAGCAAGTTTAGACCAAGGAGCAACACTGCATTGGAGGGGAGAGTTTTTATAGTGGGAGTCTTTCATCCTGAAGATATCTGAGATCTGGACCAAACATCTCTCTCCCCTTCCAACAATCCATGAAAGCCTTGACAGGCTTTTTAGGCTTGTCAGGATGCCTGTTGCCTTACTGGCCATGTGGTTCTTTTTTTGTAACCACTTTGGGTTCTATTTCTGCACTGGATGGCAGGTTGTCAGTTATTCGCTATTTCTCATTGCTGTCAGTGCATATGTCTCTAAAAGCCCCCCACTTTTTTTTTTCTGATTTCCTGCTTCTAAGTTAATTTAACTCAGAAATCTTAGCAGAAATTTTTTTCCAGAAAAAACTGCTGAAAGTATACCATCTTACCCCATTGATCACAATTTTTCTCTTTTATGATATTACTTCAATCATAAAAAACTATAAAAATCTTAAAATATTCACATAAACTGTAGGAATTGGCCCGTCCTTAGATTTGAAAATTGGCACTTCTCCACAAATATTCCTTTTCTAAGTCAGTTAATTAGGGGAAAATATCTGGGGCAAAAAGAAAACCATTATTTTTGGAAAAATATTTGTAAAGATCACCAATACAGCTGACATACCAGGGACAAACTCAAGAATCCTGTGATGGTCATTAAAAAAAGCAGTATGACACTGAAACATTTGTGCAAGATTGGGAATGGGTACTTCAGGCTGATATATTATGATATATTAGTAGCTTAAAGGCCTGACTTATACAAAGAGAAATCAGAAGTATAACTGATTTTATTCCTTGATTTGACCATATCAATTTCAATTTTTTACAACATTCTTTTAACAGTCCCACACAGAGTACAGAACAATAGATTCCCTAAATTCAACTTTAGAAGGCTTGTGTTTATAGTATCTTTAAAGATAAATGAAATTATGCTATTATATATATATATTTTTACTGAGGCAAAAAAGTGACTTGCCCAGGGTCACACAGCTAATAACAATTAAGTGTCTGAGGCTGGATTTGAACAGAGGTCCTCCTGACTTCAGGGCCAGTTCTCTATTCACTATTAAATACTTTTTAAAAAATAGCAATAAATTCGGTATGAAGACATAAGTCAATGGTTTATATTGTTTTCAGTAATAGTCACAGAAGATATTGCCCTCTTTTAAACATTGGTAAGAGAAATATTGTGTAAATTATATCCTTAAATCAGTGCCCACTATCAATGAGTAGCAAGAATGAAACAATATTTTTCACTTGCCTCCTTTGAATTCTCTTTGGAGTTTTCATTTTCCTTTTCTTCTTTTTCTATGGAGCAATGAAAGAATGAAGTAAGTGCAGCAACTTATAATGCAGTTTATAAATGATACAAAGTTTTCAATTAACTTAGAAACCCAAAATGTGAAATAAATGAGTTGTTCCAAACTTCATTGAAGGCTTCCACTTAAATATTTCTGAAAGAAAATTTTAATATAGGACATACATATGTGAGTTTTATTTTTATTGGCTAACATATAGTAATTTTAAGTTTACTTCCTTGAAAAATTTGGTATTTTGAAAAACTGTCATATAAGATAGCTTTTTTGTCTTCAGATGGAAAAATAATATTTTTTCACCTATTTAGACTAAAACTAAAAATGATCTTTTGAAATGTTCTGGGTATTTTTCCCCCTGAATAAAATATTTGCTATAAAGAACTTGGCTAAGTTAATTCACAAATTTCATTCACAATATTTGTACATGTGTATACACTTGCAAATTTCCAAATGTAGAAAAAATAAGTGAAAAAAAAATTCAGTATTTACCAAAATAGAATAAAAAAGAAAATGAATTAGAAATAATTTATAATAATTTGGGGTTTTAGTACTTTCATAATTCAGAGTTTCTGAGATTATCCTAGAAATAATTTCTATTAGAACATGTATGTTAAGATAAATTCAAATCTTACTATTAGAAATGCAATGACAAACCTGCTTCAGTTAATGTGCTCTTTTTCATCCTGTTCCCAAGGAAGTATTCCTGAATATTTATTTTCTGTATTTAAAAACAAAAAACAAAAACAAAACAAAACAAAACAACACAACAAAACAAAACAAAAAAGAGTAAACATTTTTGTAGCTAATGAATTAACAAGGCATTGTCCTCCATCCTTAAATTCCATTTTGGCTATTCATACGATGCTCAACTTCAATGCTGGGTCATCTTTACCTCCTACTCTCAAACCAATGGATACTATCATATGGAAGGGTTAATTAGCTTTTTGTTTGGTTCCAGAAGGAAAAACTGGGATGAAGAGATTAAAGTTGTTAAAACACACATAAGATGATGTCAGGAAAACCTAACATTTAGAGGTACCTTAGGAAGCAGTGGTTTCTCCTCACTGGAGGTCTTCAGACAAAGGTTGGTATCATTAGGTACTTTGTAGTAAGGATATTTTCAGGTATATGTTGAACTAGAAGGTCACAGGCTCCTTCTAACTTATTTCTGAGAAGCTTTGCTAAAGGAAATAGCTGAGATAAGGTTTGGAGAAAGGCCTGGCATTGTTTCTACACTCAAAGTACTTATAGTTTAGAAGGTGGCTATGACACATATATTATAAGATGATAATTGCTTTTGAGACATTCAAAATAAGAGAGACTTACATTCTAATTTCATTATTAAAATGTGATAGGTTTTGATCATGCTTTAAGAAAAATTACCTGGCCAGTTTCTTTTTCTTCATGATACTGCCGAATGTGTTTTCCATGACATACTTCATAAGTCCAGTAAGATTCAATCTTTAAAAAACAAACAAAAAATCCAACATATTTTAAATTTCTGAAAACTGAGATCTTCTGAATTCCAATTGATACTGAGAAATTTATCAGATGGATAGCTAATGAGTTGGCAACAGTTTGTTAATAGAATTTTATTTTTTACAGTAACATGAAAGACAAATTTTAACATTCACTAATTTTTTTCCCAAATGTTGATTCCAACTGTGATTTGAGTTCCAAATGTGATTTAGAGCATTTTTTCATGACTACAGATACTTTTGATATCTTCATTGAAAACTCCCTATTTATATCTCTTGACCATTTATCAATTGGGAAATGACTCATACTCTTATAAATTTGACTCATTTCTCTATATAGAGGTCTAAAAATACTGTTCTCTCTTCATCTTTACTTCTTTTCATCATTTCCCTTAATATTCTAGATATTTTGTTTTCCAAATTATTTTTGTTGTAATCAGTATTATTCTCTATTACCAATCTCTGTTAACTATTCTCTTGATAATTTGTTTGGTTTAGCAGTAAAAGTGTAAAATAATTTTGGTATACTGGTCCAGCTTAGCCATGAACACTGTATGTTCCTCCAACTAAGCAGATTACTCTTTTGTTCTTTAAAAAGTGCTGTATAAATGAATCTATATGTCTTTTGTGTGCTTTGGGAGGCTAATCCCCAGATATTTGGAATGGGATTTCTGTTTCTATTGCTGCATCTTGTGTTTTGCTTTTTGAAGACTAATTTTATAGACTGTGACTTTGATGTAGTTATTAATTTCCTCAATTAACATCTTTGCTGATTCCCTAGGGTTTGAGAAATGAGGCCTCTATCAGAAATACTGGCTGTGAAAATTGTTTCCCAGCTTTCCGCCTTCATTCTAATCTTGGTTGCATTAGTTTTGTCTATGCAAAATCTTTTAAACTAAATACAATCATAATCACCCATTTTACATCTCATAATGCTTTCTTGTTTGAACCTAAATTCTTCCCTTCTCCATAGATCTGAAAGATAAACTATTCTTTTCATTTCCAATTTGCTTATGGTATAATGGTATTCTGATTATGCTTTATGTCTAAATCATGTGCCCATTTTGACATTATCTTGGTATCCAGTGTTAAGATACTTATATTTAGTTTTTGCTATATTGTCTTTTAGTTTTCCCAGGAGTTTTTTTTTTTTGTCAAATAGTAAATTTTTGTTCCAGAAGCTAAAGTCTTTGTGTTTACCAAACACTACAGTACTATGGTCATTTATTACTGCCTCTTGTGTGCCTAATCTATTCAACTGATCTACCACTCATTTCTTAGGTAGTAGCAGATAGTTTTGATGATTACTACTTGCTAATATAGTTCAGAGATGTAATATGGCTAGGATGGCAACAATTTAAATAAAAGGTAAGTGACTGTCTCAGAAAAACATGACAGCTCTATTTAATTCTAAAGTAAGAGTTTTTTTTTTTTAAACCATGAATTGTTACTGAAGTTTTGAGGGAAAAAGAGACCAGCTAGCACATGGTTTGATTCTTCTGGGATCTGTTACAAAGTCATCTAGTTTAGAAATAATCTCTTAGCAATTAAAAATATATTAAAAAGCACTTCTTAGGGAATACTCTATTTGAAGAAGTAAAATGATATGCAAATGTAAACTCAGTTTGAAGACATAAACTATAAAATATACTCAAAAAATGAATCAAAGGTTTTTTTTTAAGTTTGAAATTTACCTATAAGCAATTTATAATTTTGCATAACATAATATCTATTGAGTACAATAGATAAAAATATTTCTAAATTTCAGGTATTATACATTTAAATGTTTCTGAAAGTTTCAGAATCCCTGGCTTCCTTAAAGTACCAACTAAAATCCCATCTACTATAGGAAGCCTTCCCCAATCCCTCTTGTATTACAGTGCCTTCCCTTTTAAAAACTATCTCCTATTAATCCTATATGTGGCTTGCTTTGTATATATTTGTTTGCATGTTGTCTCCCCATTAGATTGTAGTTCTTGAATACTGTCTTTTTGTATCCCCAACAATTAATAACTGGTACAAAATCACTGATTAATAAATGTTTATTGACTAACTGAACTTATGTAAGCAATTTATTAAATTTCTGGTTATCTAGAATCAGAACTGATTTCTAACAATACAGTATAACAAATATTAAAGTAGGAATAAACAAAGAATTATTTTTGAAAACATTTCTTTTCTAATGTGTAAAATAAAGTTAAAGAGAGAAACATGTAAATAGGTAGCAGCACATTATTATATCCTATGAGTATAAGAAATGATATAAGGTAGTAGTGTTAAATTTGAATAGAAACAGAGTTGCATGTTGTCTTAGAAAATCAAGAATTAATATTATCTACGTTGTATCTTAAAACAAAATTTCATTACCGTTTCCTAGTTGTATTTTAATCTAGCTTGGCCTTACCAGGGAGTTTTGGTACACTAAGTTTGAAACATATAGTAATAAGGGATATTTAAATATTTGATTGGAATATAATGTTGGTTAGTCATATATAGTAAGAGCAATCTCTAATAGATGGATTAGTTTTGCTGTAGTACCCATCTAATGTTAAGAGATCTAAAGGAATGCCTTTAGAACAGAGTAGATTCTCTATGAAGGATTTATGGGAGGACGTGGACAAGCATCAAACCAATGGTACAAATTTATACCAATATATACCCACACTGATTAGATCATGGATTAACTGAAATTCTAAAAGGTCAAACGTACAGAAAATACATACCCTGTATGAACAACTGCTTTGTTTAAACAGTGGTTCCAATAATTCACCTGGAGAAGGGCCTTTATAATCCTTTTCTTCTTCCTGCAAGAATTAAGGTTTTACTAATTATAAATTTTCTGTATTAAAGGATAGAAAGAGAAGGGAGAACATTTTAGGTGCATGTGTTTGGCTGCAGGGAGACAGGGGGGGGGAGAAGGAGGAGAGGAAGAAGGGAGAGGAAACAAGCAAAAACAGAAGCAAGAAATATTTATATCAGATTTATTAGTGATCTTTAATAATAATAATAAAAAGAACAAACATGTATTTAAAATTATATCCTGTTTTGGAAATTTTAGTCCCCCAATTGCTATTTATAACTGGGCATTAATTCTTCCAAGGAAGAACTTTATGTATGTGTTGCATTACTATCAATACATTTATCAGTACTTACCTCATCTCCACTTGCTACAAGGGGAAGTATGCATTTATATTTTTCTTTATCTGCTGTTGTCATAATGACATAATTATCTTCTTTATAGAAAACACCAGCAGAAGGCTAGAAATATACAAAAACATGTAAACATTAACTTCTTAAATGTATTAAACAAAATATAGTAACAGTTGTAGTTTATTCAAATTGTTCTCTGCAATTGATATCTGTATATGTTCTTTACCTATTTGTAAGGGAAATAATATTTATTACTGATACAATGAGAGGAGGATAACTAAATACTGAATGGCAGAACTGGAATTTTAAAAGATCTTTTGGGTTGGAATAATGTGCTAAGAGAAGTGGTAAAATAAGTCCTGGATTTAGAGTTAGAGGGCCTGGATAAATCCCAGCTTTGCTGTTTACTAGGTGTATGACTTTGGAAAAGATTCTTAATTTTTCTAGGACATGTCAACAGGAAATCACAATTTCACAAAACTTATGTGAAAACCAGATTTCTTACAAGAGAAATGAACTTGCATGTGGAACCCATAGAGTTCACCATCCATACAGAAGTTTGCATATTTATGACAACAAGGAAAAAAAAGCAGAAGATACCAGAAATCTCCACCTAAAGGGAAATAACATGCATTAGGAAGAAAGTGCAGTAAAGATAGCAAAAGGACAAAACTGTTCCCCATATGGAAGGAGTAGGGCAAAAGCAAAAGCTGCCTTCTTTTTTCTTGGCAACTGCTAGTCTAAGAAGATGGGATGATTTGCTTATAAACATGGGTCCCAGCTGCAGAAGCAATTTCTCAAGTTAAGTGCACATTGACTGGCACCTATCTTGACTCCCAAGGACACACAGGGAGTCCAGGTTGGGATGTAAATGACTTTGTGTCAGCTCAGGAGTGGGACTTCATTCTCAATACATTCAGGACCTCCTGCACACTATGGATCCAGTGTTTCTAGAAAATATGGCAACTCAAAAGGATGAGTCAAGGGACTCCTTAACAATCCTTACCATCTGAAACAAAAAAGGTGAGAGTGGGTGATGTGGAATATATAACATCTAATGTCCCTTCCCAATGTTAAATAAAAAATGGAACAAAACAGAGATAAATAAGAACCTAATTACACACACACACACACACACACACACACACAAATAAAAAACTAAACAAGCACAGAATGGGGGAGAATTAGTTTGATAATTTTCAAGTAAAATAAAAACTTGGAGGCTCTATTATTTTGCTAACTCAAAATGGGTTAATGATGTTACTGCTGCTGACAATGTGGCCCTGATGCCAACTTAACCTTTTTTTTCTTGAGTTGCCATATTTTCCAGAAATATATCTGAGGTTTAGACCAAGTCAATGATGAAGTCTTCCAGCCACCAGCTGACATAACACACAACATTCAACCCTAAGAGAACTGTGTGTCCTTAAAGCTGAGTCAGCTATAAACCTGGCTCTAGCCAGTCTATCCCAGACTGATAAACTGTGCAGCTGAGACCCTTTCAGATAAGCAGAACATGCTCCCTCCATGGTCTGATAGTTCCCTAGGAGAGGGGGTGGAGGAAGCTGGTACGCCTCCTACTCTCCTGCTTCCCCCCTCCTCCCCGCCTCTTCCCCCCCCCCTCGCTTCCTTTCTCTTCTCAAAGGAGAGGATTTCCCTTCATTCTTCCCATAAAACCTCTTTTTGCTGTAACCCTTAAATACCCAAGGTTTTGTCTGTATTGTTGGGCTCCCAAGAGGCTCCATCATGCATGTCTTATGCTACCTCTTATAATAAAAAAAAATTGCTATTCAAGTCTTTTGGAATTGTGACTAGTGGTTGACACTGCCACAAAAGCTAATGCAAACTTAGGCTACATTAATAGCATATTACACGCTGTAATACACAATGGAAACATTTCATTTGAGCTTTACAACCACCATGTGAAGTAATAAGGCAAGTATTATTATCCCATTTTCCAGATGGGAAAACTGTAGCTAAAATAGATTATGCAGCTTGCTCTAGATGGGATTTAAATCTAGTTGTTCTTGTCTTCAAGGTCAAGTCTTTATTCATTCACAATATCACAGAGCCTATTCCAAGGCAAGTACACTATTCAAATTAGGACATCTATAAATACTATGTGTTGGTCAGATATATGAAGTACTGGGTTTGATTTAGTTAATACAGAATACTTGATCTAAAATCAGTTGACCTGGGTTGAAATGCCACTTTTGACACATTAGCTATGAGAATATTTAATCTCTTTGAACATAAATTTTCTTATTTGTAAAATGGGACTAATATTCGCTCCATTTGGGGCAATTTTTTTTTGTCCAGGTTGGAAATGCACCAATCCTGATTCCAGTATTCCCCATACCCATTTCCTGTTTTTCTTTTCAGTTTAACAGTATAGAAAATAAAAATTATCTATTTTAACTCCTGTGAATCAATCTCTCTCTTTTATTTGGTCATGAATTCTTCCCCTACCAATAAATCTGACAGGTAATTTCTTCCATGCTGCTCTAATTTATGATGTCATCTTTTATGTCTAAATCATATATCCATCTGTAGTTTGTTTTGGAATCTACAGTGTGAAATGCTAATCTATGCTTACTTTCCACTGAACTGGTTTCCATTTATCCTAATAGTTCTTGTTGAATAGTGAAACCTTGAACAAGTTCACTCACCCTGTTTGCTTTAGTTTCTCATTTGTAAAATAAGCTGGAGAAGGAAATGGTAAACCAATGTAGTACTTTGTCAAGAAAACCCCAAAAAGACGTCACAAAAGTTGTACATGACTGAAAACAACTAAACAACAGGTACCACTAGGCATCCTTCCTTGTACTTTTATTTGTTTATTTGTTTTTTATGGTCCAGGCTTCTCAATTTATAAAAGATACTGAAGTCTAAACATATTTAATATCACTCAATTAAAGATAGGTCATCTCATTGACTAGCACTAGATCTTTTTTCCATATTCACCCCTCTGCCCGATGTTTTGCAGCTGTCCAATATCAGTTATAAGCAGGGAGTAAGAATTATTGCTTTGAAAAAAAATGTACTAATACTGCATTTAGGAACAAAGAAAAATGGATTTGGAACTAAAAGAGACCTAGAGTTGATCTGGTCCAACTGTATCATTTTCTAGATGAGGAAAACCAAGGAGATGAAATCACTTGTCTAAGATTAAACAGGAGTTTACAGGACTTTTGTCTATAAATCTAGCCTTCTCTGAAAAACCTGAAGAACAGAGTTGGAACTCTGAAGCACTGACGAGTAATATGTGTATAAAGAATGTGAGATGGAACTAGGAACCCTAGTCCTAGACTTTGCCTATCATTGTACAATGCTGGGGAGGCCATTTTATTTCTTTTGGTCTCATGAAAAAATGAGGAGATTGGACAAAATTTTTAATGGCAAGACTGAAAATAAAGGAAGGATTGACACAGAAACAAGACACAAAGAGTAGAGAAACATTTTTGAATTTACATTAGATGACAGATACAAGATTGATGACACAATCAAATTTTCTCTTGGTCTGACCCAATACAACAACAATCTCCAAGTAATCAAAATTGCAGGAAACCCAAAGGGCAATGGAAATGGCTATAGCATATTTCCAACAGTGATCTCTGTGCATGAAGGGGGGTAAGGGAGAGCATAACAGCTGATTCAATAAATAAATGTTAAGCCTATAGTGAAAGACACTGGAAATACAAAGATAACAAGAAAAATAGTCCCTGCTCTCAGGAAATGAATGATTGTTTTTAAACCAAAAGAACGTAGACTAGCAAGGTAACTAGCAAGGTAAACCGAGGACTATGCTGTAATAGAAAGAAAGAAATCTGAAAAAGACCTAGAGTAAGGCCTTCAGCACACTGTAAATGCTCTGTGTGGGGAATCTATAGAATAGGAATAAGAACTGCACAGGATGAGAAGGTGTAAATGGTGTATAAGTAATATACACTGATGCGGGGAATACCTACAATGATGAAATTATGGATGTACTAAAGCATTGGCTCAATACCAATATATCTTCATGTGTCACTAACACTGTAATACAGGAATTCTCAAAATAGAAAAAAATTTATTTCTCAGATAATCAAGGTCCACAGTGTGGAATGGACAGTTATATGTATAATATGGTTTGAACCAGGAATAAACATTAAAAGAAGGGATAAGCAAAATACTACATCTTTCATTCCAGGATGAGCACAGATAACAAACTTAATAGAGGTTACTCCCAGGTTGATCACAGAGTCATAAATGTTCAACTGTACAATTCAATACTAAATGGGGGCCTAAAGAGTTTGTAGCCTTCTTAGGTTTGGAGGAGTCTGTATACTGATGAATTCACAAATCCTTGAAGAATTGAATATTTCCTCCCTCTTCTGACACAATCTCCTGCTATAGATTTCTATAGTATTTATGAGTGTTTAGATCCTTCTTCATTCAGTTAAACACAAATAACTTTTAGTCATCCCCAAGGTTAGAATGTGGAATGTTAAAAGGATCAGACTTAGACTTGGAAGAAAGCTTAGCACTCATCCAATCCAATGCCTTTTTTTTTTTAATAGAAGAGAAAATGGTGCCTATAAAAACTGAAGTGATGATCCAAATTCACAGTGTCAAACTGGGACCAGATCATTGAGCTCCTGATCTCTGGTCTAGGTTTAAAAAAAAATAAATTGTGCTGTCTCTATATATGCTGCTTTTTAGGAGCATTATGACTGAAGAGTGAGGTTGACAGATATAGTCCTATTGAATTCTTCAAACCAACTTGCAGGAAATCTCATTCTAGAATTTATAGCATTTATTTGTAAAACACAGAATTTCTCTAATTCTGTTGAGGGTATAACAATCTTCTAGTCACTCAGCTTTACAATACTAGAGTCCTAGAGTTTTTTTTCTTCACTTCTCCATATCCAACTAAATAGTTGCAATCATTTCTCTATATCTCAATCTGCCTCCTCTCTACTCACAAGGCCAACCTATCATTTCAGGACTTAAAACATCTTTCACCTGGACTGCCAACTTTTCTAATTTATCCTGTACACAGATGCCAAAATCATCTTAACATTCAAATCTGATCATGTAACTCCATTACTCAATAAACTTCAGTGGTTCTCTCTCAGCTCTAGGAAAAAATTCAAACTCCTCAGATGGACATTAATGCCTTTCACAATCTAATTTCAATCTATCTTTTGCAGCTTACTGAATATTATTCCTTCATGGAAACTTCATTTTAGACAAACTAGTCTATCTGTTGTTCTCTTTGACATGGGACATTATCTCCTGCCTCCCTGCCCACCTCCTTTTTGCCCAGGCTGTACCTCAGGCCAAAATGTATCTCTTCCTCACCACTACCTGAAAATTCCCGGTTTCCTTCAAATCTCAGTTCATGTACTACTTCCTACCTAATTCTAGTATCTGCCTTCTGTTAATTTATCTACAATTTACCCTGAAAGTTTTGCCAAGTACACGATGAACTCCTGGAGAGGGGGGACTGATTTTGTTTTGTTGTTGGGGCGCTCCCCCCCCCATCCTTTGTATCCCTAGCACCTAGCACAGTGCTTAGCACACAGAAACTTAATAAAAGCGTATTGAAGCCTGGACCCTTCCCCCAAATTATTTCACATCTATTACATAGCGAATTCTCTCCCCCTCCCTCCATATCTCCTTGAAGGTAAAGATTGCTTTTTATTTTAAATTTATCTCCAGCAACTAACTAGCTCAGGCTCTTAGCATGCAGTACAAGTTTAAAAGGAACTTGCTTCATTGACTTTGAGGGCCTTTTGAGAATGCCTGGTGGCATGTAAGGATGAAGGAGAGAATGGTGGTTGTTCGAAGGAATAGGAGGCAGACATGATGCACGCATAGTTATATACACATGAAATAAATATGTGTGTATGTGTCCCACACCAAGGAGCTTTGAGACTCAGGTTACATTCATATTTGTGTATGTGTATGCATGAGTATTTGCGTATATATACATATATTCGTACATACTGTTTTTTTTAGAGGGAGGTGCCTAAGAATGCTCCTCGGGAGAAAGTGGGAGAGTCGTGGCTGGGCAGCCAAGCTCCGTACCCCCGGTGGTGGGTGTACGAACGCTTGTCAAGAGGCCACAGAAAACCCGTGCCTAATTAAAGGGAAAAAGCACTTGCTAGCTCGGGGGCGCGGGGTTGGGGGGACGCTCTGAGGCCACTGTGGGAGGCCGGCGCGGGCACTGACCAGAGTGAATTCGGTGCCGGGCCAGTTGACTCGGAAGGGAATGTCGTCACTGAGCGGAGGGAGCACTCGACCGCCCCCAGACGCCTCCAGGAGACCGCAGAGGACCAGCAGCACCGGTGCGCCCGGGACCAGCCTCCGTCCGCCACCTCCTCCTTCTTCCATCCTCCTCCGCCTCTTTCTCCAGCTTCCGCCCCCGCCGCCGCCGCCGCCGTCGCCGTCGCCGTCGCAGCCTCCTTGGCCCATAGAGAGGAGGCGGAGGCGGCGGGACTAGGGATCGCCCAGCGAACGGGATCCCCAACCGCCGCCACGTCTCCTTCCGGGGAGCCCCTCGAAATCGCCTCCGCCTCTCTCACTTCGCGTTGTCGTTTCCGGGACAAACGGCCTATCAACATCCGGGTCCACCTACGGTGGCCGAGAGATAGTATTTCTTCTTTTCTCCTCCCCCTCATACCTAGAGCTACCTGATCCTGAAGGGTCTTGCTTTCAGTCCTAGAAGGAGGCATCCACCCAGACAACACTCTCCCGCTCCCCTGGCCCTGGGGTTTAGGACCCTGAGGGCCGAGATTCCGGCCTGGGAACCCTAGACAATAAGGGAGGAGGCCGCTGCCGCGGCCGCAAGTTCGTATTCGCAGCCGGTGAGTTCCGCGGAGTCCCCGGCCGAGTTGCAGGCGCTTTCCCGGAGGGGCCCCTGCCTTCTTCCGCTGTTGTCCCCAACTTCGCCGCAGCCCTCCAGCTTCCCTTTGACTCTGTTTTATACTCGGGGGGCTGGGGGAAGGGTTGTTACTTGGGGTTCAGATAATTCAGGAAGTTAAGGGAAAGAGTACGTTGACTGTCCCTTCAGGGTCCTCGCCTTGAGGGGAAAAAACAATCTCCTGCGGCTTCTAAATTCTGGATGTTTCCTTTTTGGGCTCCTATCTGAGCATCGTTCGCTCCGCCTTACCCTGAATGGCTCTTCCAAAGGTTTTCTCCTGTCCCACTCTCCTGCTCCTTCCACTCCTTCCCTTCTTCCCCCCCCCCCCCATATCCCCATCCCTCCAATGAATCTTTCCAGTAAATGCGCAGGGTTTATATTCTCAGGGATAGCAAAATTAATTTGACTGTAAGTGGTCTACTAGGTTCGGAAACCAAAATTAAAAGGTTTAACCTAAATATCGTTAGCTGGTGCAGTGGAGAGAGCACCCAGAGTCTGGAGGAACTAAATCCAACCTCAGACCCATTGATCGCACTGAGACTTTGGAAAGCATTTACCTGTTGACCATTTCCAATTTATCCTGTATAGAGCTTGTTTGTGTTATTGCTCTGCTATTGTCCAACCCGTTTGATCTTGAGCTCCTTTGAAGGCAGTGACTTATTTTTTTGCCTTATATTTGTATCTCTGGTACACTTCCTGGCACAAATTTACTTTTGTTCATCCATGTTTGATTCTTCGTGACTTCATTTGGGATTTTCATGGCAAAGATATTGTGGTTTGCCACTTCCTCTTCAGCTCAGAGGAGGAAACAGGTAAACCGGGTTAAATGACTTACCTGAGATCACACTGCTAGTAAGTCTTTTAAGGTCACATTTGAACTCATGTTTTCCTGATTCCAGCCTAGGTGTTCTATCTACTGTGCCATACAGTTTCCTGGGCATATATCAGGTCTGCTTAATAAATACTTCTTCACTTGATTAAGTCTAAATTTGTTTCTCTGCATCTTTCAATCCTTATTAATGAACTTTGGGAGAGAAGCAACACAAGACTATGTGCTCCATTACAAAATGTTTTATGTTCATTCTTTCTGTTCTCTTCACAATAAGCATATATCAAGTGCCTACTTACTGTGTTCTAGGAAAACATGTTCTCCTTCCCTCAGGAGCTCATAATCAAATGGGGAGGCAGCAAACAAACAAATATATACAAACTATGTGCAGGATAACTAGGGGAAAAAAGAGGAAAGGAATTAGAGAGGTTTATACAGGCTTTCTTTTAGACATGTTTAAATGTTTCATGTGTACATATCTTGTCTAGATTGTAACATCCTTGAGTGTTGAGACTGTTGGATTTCTTGGGTGATACTTTGTTGCTCTTCTTACCTTTTTTTTCTTTACTGTGTTGCTATAGTAGTTGTTTCAGAAATAGTATGGTCAACTCTTTTTACTCAAGATAAGTATATTTAATAGATTCTATCGACTAAATGAATTGTGAGGTATAGTTCAAATCCAATTCATCAGCAAATATTTATTGAACACTTATGCCAACTATTATGTTAAGTTCTATGGATTAGAAGGCAAAAATAGTTCCTGACCTCAAGGAATTCACATTCTTACAGGGGATACATCATGTAAATAAATAGGTACATAAAGAATATACTGGATGTCCCAAAAGCTTTAATAGTTTAAAACTGCACTAAGACCTTTAGGACACTCTGCATATAGAATAGGCAGAAGACAGTCTTAGAGGGAAAGGCCTTATATAAAAGCTGAGATTTGAGCTAAATCTTGAAGGAAGCTAAGAAATGGAGGGAAGGAGGGAGAGAATTCCAGGCATGTGGGAGAGCTAGAGTCAAGCAGATGGCAGATGGAGTGAGGAACATTTTTTTTTTAATTAAAACTTTTTATTTGCAAAACATATGTATGGGTAATTCTTCAACATTAACACTTACAAAGCTTTCTGTTACAAATTTTTCCCCCCTACTCCCCACCCTTCCCCTAGATGGCAGGATATCCACTACATGTTAATTATGTTAAAATACTTGACAAATTGAATATATGTATACATATTTCCACACATCATTTTTGTGCAAGAAAAATTGTATCTACAAGAAAGAAAAATCAGAGAAAGGAAACAATGTAAGCAAACATCAATAGAGAGCATGAAAATGTTATGTTGTGGTCCACATTTCACATCTGGATGTATATGGCTTTCTTCACTGAACAACTGGAAGTGGTTTGAAACATTTCATTGTTGAAGAGAGCCATGTCCATCAGAATTGATCATCATATAATATTGTTGTTGCTGTGTTTAATGATCTCCTGGTTCTGCTTATTTCACTCAGCATCAGTTCATGCAAGTCTCTCCAGGCCTCTCTGAAATCATCCTGCTGGTCATGTCTCACAGAACAATAATATTCCATAACATTCATATACCATAATTTATTCAGCCACTCTCCAATTGATGGGCATCCATTCAGTTTCCAGTTTCTAGCCACTACAAAAAGGGCTGCCACAAACATTCTTGCACATGTGGGGCCCTTTCCTTCCTCTATGATTTCTTTGGGATATAAGCCCAATAGAAACGCTGCTGGGTCAAAGGATATGCAGTTTGATAACTTTTTGAGCACAGTTCCAAATTGCTCGAGTGAGGAACATATTAAGGCAGAGTAGTCAGATGGTAATAGTCATGGAGGAAAGCAAAGTGTAAGAAGACTATATTTAAGTATTCTCATCCTTGCCATGGCCTGTTTTCTTACACACACACACACACACATGCACACACACGCACACACACAATATGCATTAGTTATGTTACATATAAACCCTTTTGTGTTTTTTAATTTTTTTATTTTTTTAATACTTTTTATTTGCAAAACATATGTATGGGTAATTCCTAAACATTAACCCTTACAAAGCTTTCTGTTACAAATTTTTCCCCCCTACTCCCCACCCCTCCCCTAGATGGCAGGATATCCACTACATGATAATTATGTTAGAATACTTAAGAAATCGAATATATGTATAGTTATTGCCACACATCATTTTTTGTGCAGGAGAAATCGTATCTACAAGAAATAATAATCCAATAAAGGAAATACAATGCAAGCAAACCTCATTAGAGAACATGAAAATGTTATGTTGTGGTCCACATTTCACATCCCTCTCTCTGGGTGTATATGGCTTTCTTCACTGAACAATTGGAATTGGTTTGAAGTATTTCATTGTTGAAGAGAGTCATGTCCCTTAGAACTGATCCTCATATAGTATCGTTGTTGCCGTGTATAATGATCTCTTGGTTCTGCTCATTTCACTCAGCATCAGTTCATGCAAGTCTCTCCAGGCCTCTCTGAAATCGTCCTGCTGGTCGTTTCTCACAGAGCAATAATATTCCATAACATTCATATACCATAATTTATTCAGCCACTCTGGAATTGATGGGCATCCATTCAGTTTCCAGTTTCTAGCCACTGCAAAAAGAGCTGCCCCAAACATTCTTGCACATGTGGGGCCCTTTCCTTCTTTTATGATTTCTTTGGGATATAAGCCCAATAGAAACACTGCTAGGTCAAAGGGTATGCATAGTTTGATAACTTTTTGAGCATAGCTCCAGATTGCTCTCCAGAATGGTTGGATCCGTTCACAGCTCCACCAACAATGCATCAGTGTCCCAGTCTTCCCACATCCCCTCCCACATTCATCGTTATCTTTTCCTGTCATTTTAGCCAATCTGACAGGTGTGTAGTGGTACCTCAGAGTTGTCTTAATTTGCATTTCTCTGATCAATAGTGATTTGGAGCATCTTTTCATATGATTATAAATAGTTTTAAAAAATATGGAATGCTTCCCAAATTTGCGTGTCATCCTTGCACAGGGGCCATGCTAATCTTCTCTGTATCGTTCCAATTTTAGTATATGTGCTGCCGAAGCAAGCACCCTTTTGTGTTTTTTTATGACTGGGAATTCTGTGTTAACATCAAAAAAGCGTTTATTAAGAGCCTACTATGAGCTGTCCTGAAATCTGGCAGAAATTAGATATATACAAAAATCCAGCACAACAAATATAAGAAATGCATAAATTGCAAAAACTTTAAACATAAAACAGTAACTCATTATACCTTTTGTTTTCCTGAGATGTGAAAACATTGATGGGCCTGTTGAGCAGCTGACAATGCCCAAATCGGGCTTCAGGCCTGACAGTCAAGGCTTTCTAATTCCTTCAGTTGTAGGATTACCCCATTAATAGTTACTTCCTCAGAAAAACCCTGTACTTGAAAAAAGTATTCATTAGGGACCTGATACCAACAATGGAACAATGGAATTTCCTGGGAAATTTTGAGTTTACTAGGGAATTTTCTTCCCTGTTCCTCCAGTTTGCTGATAGTATGTACATTATATAATTATGTATCCTTATGTCCATTTGAAGCTTATTTTGGCATGTTGTGTTGCTTATTTGTATAAATAAAGCTAATTTCTCTCCAGCTTTCTTTGGAGTCTTGAGATTGTTAGGCCTCTTTCACAATTTGTTTTTAAATTTTTGATCTTTTATTTCTCCAGATATATTTTATCATTTTCCTAGCTCTATAAAATAATGATTTATTAGCTTGTTATGAATAATTAATTTAGGTATATTATCATTATAATTGTATTGGTATAGCCTACCCATGAGCATTTAGTATTTCTCCAGTTTTTAGATCTGTTTTTTTCTGTAGAATATTTTGTAATTATTCATATAGTTCCTGTGTGTATATTAGTGAACTCCCAGATATTTATATTTTCTCTCCTTCTTTTAAATGGATTTTTTTTTATCTCTTCCTGATGGGTTTTGTTGGTGATATGCAGAAAGACTGGTAACAGATTTGTTTTTATTTAGTATCCTGTAACTTTGTTGGTTACCATTTCAGTTAATTTTTAGTTGACAGTACCTGCCCTCAGGAGCTCAAAATCTAATGGAGGAGATCAGAGGCCATCAAAAAGTAGTTTTTTCTTTGTGTTTTCTTATTCCTTTGGATTTTTTTTTTTTGTTAACTTATTGCTATAGCTAGCATTTCTAGAACTATTTATAGATGCCTCTCCTTTTTGTCCTTTCACTCTCTTGAATTTAGTTTCTAACCTCTTTAATCTAGTAAAACTGGAATGATCAAATTCAGTGACTTTTAAAAAATCCTTATTTTCCTTAATCTCTGACATCTTTTGGTATTGATCATTCTTTCTTCCTTGATATTCTTTTCTCTCTTAAGTGTTTTTTAGATACCACTTGTTCCTGATCCTTCTACCTATCAAATTAGTACTTCTGATTCTCCCTTGCTGGAACCTTGTCCAATCATATCCTCTAATTATAACTATCTCAAAGGGTTCTGGGCCCTCATCTTTCCTCCTTTTCCATTTGGTGATCTTAATAGATCTGTCAATCAAATTTGGTCTCCAAGTGCTAGAGTGCTAGAACTGAACAAAGCAGACTAGAAACAAAAGAGTCAGGAATCAAATAGAAGTTTAATTTCAAAGTATGGAAAACAGCTTGCAAGCAAGAATACATGTATCAAAGGGCTTCCTTCAATGCCTCTTTAGTGTGGGGAGATCTCATACCAAAGGCTGTGCAATGAGCCTTAGCCCTGACAATAGGGGTAATAGCAACAACATGACAAGTTTGATATTCATAACAGGGATTCATGACCTGAAACAGTTCTGGGATTTTGTTGTGGCTGAGATCATCCAGAGGGTGAGTGCAAAAGATTGTTATTTTGCCAAGTTCAGGGCACAGCCTGCTTGCTGGGCCTTAGCTCTGGAAAACAGGGTGTATCCTAGTATCTTGAAAGATCCCATAGATCTGTCTGCTGAATTGATTCCATTCTCCATTTAACTACCAAAATAATTTTCCTAAAATACAGGTCTGACTATTATTTCCTCACTTTGTGTAAGGTATAGTGGTTCTCATACCCTCCAGTCTAAAATACAAAATTTTCTTTTGGTTTTTAAATTCTTATATAACTTAGACCCTGCCTATCTTTCTTGTCTTCTTGTACCATTCTGTACCACAGGCCTCCTTGCTGTTCCACAAACAAGAAACTATCTTTTGGCTCCAGGCATTTTCTTCTGGCTGATCCTTTTACCTGGAATGTATTTCCTCCTCTTCTCCATCTCTTGGCTTTCCTGGCTTCCTTTATTATCCAATTAAAATTCCAGAAAAACAGAAAAAAATTTAAAGGAAAGAAGGTGATGGAATTAAGGGTTAGGAAAGACTTCCTATATAAGCTGGCATCACTTCCTCTTCCAGGATAAAGGCCAAACAACAAATAGTATCATGTGGGAAGTGGTACAGTAGACTGGGCCTGGAGTTGGGAAGACCTGAGTTCAAACGTGACCTTATTCACTTACTGTCTGTGTAACCCTGGGTCTTTATTTAACCCTGTTTATCATCAGTTTCCTCATCTGTCAAATGAGCTGGAGTAGGAAATGGCAAAGCACTCCAATGTCTTTGCCAAGAAAACCCCAAATGGCATCATGAATAGTTGGACGTCACTAAAAAATGACTTGAATAATTGTTCCCCTTTGCAGTCTGGTGAAGCTTAGGAATCCTTTCTTAGAATATTTTTTGAATGCTTAAAATACACGAGATTATAAAGGAAATCAATCATATAGTCAGTTATCAAAATATTAAAGCAAGTTCACAGATCCCAGATAATAAAGAACTTCTGTACTAGCTGATCTCTTAAAGGCCACTACTAGTTCTAAATCTTTAATCCTTGGTATTTCAAGGTTAATGAGTTGTGCTCTGTAGTAATTACATATATGCAAAAATAACTGCTATTCAAGAAGATAAGGTACAACATTCATAGGAAAACTTTTACATGAAAATGTTATCTTAAGCTTAAAAGGACTGATAAACATTGAAAAATACAAAAGTTAAGAGTTCAGGACCGAAATCTTTGTGTTTATTAAAATACATATATTACAATCACATGCTAATATAAGTTTTTGCATTTTTAACCATGGTTTGTCACAGAATTAATTTTGCAAGCACAGATACATGCTACAGAATTTCAGGTTTCAGTTTGGTTTTCCAATAATTTCAAAATGGTATTTTACTGATAGATTGGTAGATATAGAGATTATTTTCCACATTTGATGGTTAGGGTAAAATATATTTGTTCTCCTAAAATATAGATTTCCAATGCTTGTCTCAAAGGACAAAATTACTGAGCATTTCATGCATCCACATTAATGAGGGAAAAGATGTGATACCAGAAAACTACTTTCTAAGACTAAAATGTAGGCAAGAGTACTGAGGTTATTTCATTTTTCTTCCACGTATCAAATTAGAAATTTGTTTAACATTCTCAAAACAGGATGCATAAAGATTTCTAAACCAAGAATATACTGGATGTTATTTAAATGTGATTTAGCTTGGGAATTAAAAAAAATTCTTGAATACAAATGCATATGTAGATTTTCCAGTGCAGACTACAAATAGCAAACTATGTTATTCTGAATACACCATTAAGAAAAAGATGTCTACACATTTTGGGGAAATCATTACCCTGAAGATAAGAGTCTTTATTTTGAAAATCAATGATTATCTATATGCAATTGAGATTCTGTTTTTGTTTGGAAAGTTCCTTTACTAATTTTTCCAAGGAGAAGAGATGCTCGTCTGCATCTTCTGGCACAAGATTCCTAATGGAATTTGCAAGTTCAAAAAGATATTCAGTATTTCTTCCACTAGGACCAACTGCATTTAAAATCTGTTCAGCAATGTCTTCCAGAGGGGCTGGTCCAAGATAATTAGGATTGTCACAAGTTCCAATATATAATAGTACACTGAATGGTTTCATAGTGTGGTCTTTTGGGTAGAAAATGACTGTTGTAGTTCTGTAGCCTCCTTTCTCTCTGAAATCCAGATAAGCTTTTACTTCCTCTTCTTTTCCTGCTGGCAGTCGGTATGCAACACCCCATACACAACCCTATAAAAGAATAAAAGTGGGTAAATCCATCTTATGTTTTAAAAGATGTATAAAATATTTATAAAACATGGGGAAATGTTATATTCAGAGTATTTTCAGCATACTGAACTGACACCTGTAACTCCTGCTATAGTTCTCTTTAGTTATTTGGCTACTGGTAAATAGTTTGTGCTATTGTTTGTTTTTTTTCTACTCTAATATAGGATTGAAAAAGAGGGTCCAGTCACTTAGCCAAAGTAAGGGATAACCAGAGAACAGCACATATTTTACACTGGTGATGTCAAAAGGCACCCAGCATGCTGGTTGGACTCCATTGATGAATTTACGGTAGGACAAGGACATAATACAAAATGAACAGGCATCTGGATATAACTCCAAAACAGTGGGATCATAGTTTCATTGGAGCATTTTATATTGATTCTTAATTTGTATTAGTAGGGCTGAAATTAAAGTGAATATATATACATATATGCAAATATATATGTACCTGTTTATATATACATATACACACACACACATACACATACACATGTGGGAATAGAGAATAAAAACAAAATTGTTTTTGGCAATAACAATAAAATTGTTTTGTTTTATGTCTATTTTTGTATAAAGATTAAGACATAAAAAATAAAAATTAAAACTAAAGCAATATACTTCCAACATTGGATTTTTATTTCACTGAACATAAAGCATTATTTTTTTCATTTCCTGTGTTTGTTTAAAGAAAAAGCTAAATTATTATTTATTAGGAATGTTGCCACAAAAGTGGAAGCTATTTCATAGCTGTAAACCTAGTAAAAAGCCTTTAATCAGTAAAGTCTGAGTTGCTAATCATTTTAATAGCCAAATTGATTTAAATGGCTTATAAAATCCAATGTCACTTATTAACTGTTTAGTTTGAGATTTATATCTACAATAAATATTTTAAGTTTTTACCAAAAAAAATATGCATCAGGAAAGCATGTCCTACTTTATAGCATTTACTTGTTCACATTATGAACATATTATGAAGCATGATGATGCATTTGCTTTGCTTATAGCCACATTTTTTTTTTTAAACAATACTTTCTCTAAGAATACTATAAATGTGAAGTGCTTAAACTTTTCTACCACTATCTTGGGAGGATCATAAGCATTTTTAATGAACAGAGGAAGAACTTTCAAGAATAGATTAGGGAAAAGACTAGTATTTATGTAGCTACACTCTTAAAAATTTATTCTTGAACCATCTTTTTTGGGGAAAACTTTTGTGAAATTAACTGTTAATATCCCAAAACTGGTAAGTAAAAAATACCTGAGAGTGAGGAATATGAACAACATAAACATATGTGGAGTTGTATGCAAAAACATTGTTCTTAGTAATGTTAATAAAATTGAATCAATAAAAGAATTTAGAATTGCTGGAGAGGTTATTAAAGTAATGATTAAATTATCTTTGCAAATGGGGAATGACTGTTAAGATTAATTATTAACAGTTTACCATTCATCAGGCAGTTACAGTAATAAAAACGAGCTTTAAACATCAGGAGGCTGGAACTCAACTCAGTTACTATTTTGTAACTGACAGATTTATGGTAATGCAGAAATTTACTGTCTAATAAAAAGAATCAGCACAGTGACAATGGTAGTCAATTTGAGATGTCATACGGCATAATAGGTGGAGGGGCTAGTTTTAGAGACAGGAATACATATATATTATCTAGTTATGTGAAGTTCCTCATACAGATGATATCATAGACCTGCTCCCACCTCCACAAAAAGTCTTTAACATTTATTGATTTTGTGAACTGAGTATCTCCACTTAATTCAAGGACTGTTGTAAGTTTTTTTTTAAATTGTCCTGTCCCTCATAGTGCTTTATTTCATTTTTAAATTTATACCATGTCTGCCTCCAGATAGCTCTGCCCTCTACAAATCTGAAATCAAACATGGAGAATCAAAAAGTTGCTTTAACATAAAAAAATTGGGGGAATCTTAGAACTAAGATAATTGTCCTTTTTCCTTCTATTATGCTATCTCCCTTGTAGAACTTCTCTGGTTGTCTGTTTTGATTGTAGTGGTAGAGAAGGGATATATTTCTTATAATTTTACATAGACATCTTTATATAAAAACTGTACCATACCCCAGGATCTTCAACAAGAGTCACAACTCTTCCAGGCTGGAAAAAAAATTTCAATAAATAAATAAATAAATATGCTTAACTGAACATCAGTATCAACCTATAGTTAAAATGGAATCACTACATACCAAGTTAATACAACCATGTTTCAGCAAAGGACTTCATATGTTGTAATGTAAAGGGTATTGAATTAGAAAAATATGCTGTTTTCTAAAAAATAATTTCAGTGAACTTACATTGGATGTATTTTATATGAATAAAAACAAGAAAACATGTGGACAGCCAGAGACTACTTCATAATTAAAGACGGTGAGGCAGACTGCAAATAAGATAAAACATCTGGTCACTTGCTTGTTACACGAGTAAAAGTATGACATTCTATGTATCATTTGACTGTTAGGGAGCACTGACAGAATAAAAGGAGTTCCTATTAGAGAACTAGATGGCCTGTACTTTTCAGTGGTCACAAACTAATCTCTTCATAAGAGCTGACAGTTATATATCACATTTTTAAGATTTAAAGCACTTTACATACATTATCTTATTTGATCCTCACTGTGAGGAAGGTAACTGAAAGTGTTATTCTCATTTTACAGTTAGTATTATTTGTCAGGCATGACTTGAATCTCATTAAGTCTTCCTTGACTCCTTTTAAGAAATGGACTTCTTTTAAAAAAATGTAACTCAATTTAACACTTAAAAAAGTAAGTATTGCTAGTTTTCTGGCATGCCACTCATAAAAATTCTGAGTTTTAATAACTGTGCTCAGTCATGAAGTTTCTTGGATTCCATTTATTTAGTAAAAAATTTTTTAAAAAAAGTTTATTTCATTATTTACTTCTCAGATGAATAACATACTCAACAAGTAGTTGTCCAGTTTTTGCTTTATGATCTCTAGGGAGAGGGATCCTGCTGTCTCTGTAGACAATCTTTAAGACAGTTTGGGCAGTTTTAATTTTTATGAAGGTTTTCCTGTTGTTAGACCTAAATTGTCCCTTTGCTATTCCTACTCATTATCCATGGCTTTCTAAGGCCAAAATCATATCCTCGCTCCAAAAGACAGCCTTCCAAATCCTTGAACAAAGCTATCTATGTCTCGAAGTCCCATGGATCCTCTTCATGAACTTAAGACTCTTTACCCTTTGGACCCTTTCTACCTTATCAATGTGCTTCTTTAACTTCAGTGCACAAAACAGATTTCCTTGAAACTATATGCCCTCCTAAATGCAACCCAAGATTGCCTTTTTGGTTGCCATATCATACTATTAAATTATATTGAATTTGCAATTCACTAAAACCCTTGTATCCTTTTTAGAACAACTGCTACCCAGGCCTTTTCCATCTTATATTTTTGGAGGTGATGTTTCATTTTTTATATTCAAGTGCAGATTTTTCATTTATCTTTAATTTTCTTAGATGTAGTTCAGTGCTGTAGCTCAGCTTAGAAATGTGAGACACTGGAGGCCTGAAACATTAAAATGTAATTGGGAAATAAATTAACAAAATAAAACACAGATAACATTAAATTTTAAATTAAGTCAAAATGTGGCTTACAGGGATCCTCACGTAGGGATTAGTGGGCCTCATTTCTATTTGATGTGACTATTTTAATGTCCTTTTGGATCTTGAATTTGTCATCTGGGGTTAGTTATTTCCCTCAATTTTGCAAATTTGATGAAACTATCATCTGTAACTTTACTCAAGGAATTGATACAAATAATACAGCACAGAGCCAAATAAATAAATACCTGGGGTATTCCATTAGAGATCTTCCATTATATTGATATTGAGCCACTTATAACTATTCTTTGCATCTGCAATCCAATTAGTTTAAAGTCCATTTTACTGTATTATCCCATATCTGTCTACAAGAAGATTATGAGATATTAGCTTTGCTAAAATAGGTAAAGTATATACAGCATTGCTTTCATCTAGAACTAGATGTTAGTTTGGCATAATTAAGATTATTCTTTGTAATCACTTCTTCCCTATTTAGATGTCCAAGTGAAACATTTGTTATAATCTTTTGGTAACACTTGTATTCTATGTTTTTTTCTAATGTTACTGAAAGTGCCTCAACAATCATATCTGTCAGGACCCAAAGATAGAATTAAGCTAGCCAGGAAATTTGAATGCAAGAAGAGCAGCTATGTGCTTATTTATTGTTTCCTTAATTTTCCCTATTTTTCTGTCTTCAGCATTAAGAATTTAGGACCTTTGCCTTATTTCTATTGTCAGTTATCATACTATCCACACCAAGAGAAGATCCCATCCCTTCCTTGATTATCTTTTTTCTCCAAATATAACAATAACAAATCTTTTTTGTTATCTTTAATTGGAAAGCAGGTGCTAATCTGCATTAGTAAAAGTTTGCCTCATCCTGGGAACTCTTGATACCCTGGAATTACATCAGAACCAAAAATTTGTAGGTGGAAACAAGGCATAACCCTTATTCTTAATGAAGTTGGGGAGACAAAAACATATAAGAAATAGATATTAAGTACTAAATTGCATAGTCCTGATTAGAATTACTCTAGGACTTTATAAAATGATAGTGAGTGTTTATGATTAGGATTTCCTTAAGGTGATCCTGGGTCTCATAAGATGTAAAGGACTCAAATAGGCAGAGTGTTATAAAGATGTCACTAACTAGGAGAGGCATAAGTGGTATGTCCAGAAAATATCCAGAAAACCAGCCATCCCATTTTTTAAGACTTTGCTGTCTCCTAGTTTTCCTTCTCCCTATTTGACCACTGCTTAGTTTCCCTAGCTTAACCTTTATTTTTCTTCAGTCCCTATCAACTAGGTGTCCACTAAGGTTTTGTTCTGGGCCCTTCTCTCTTGGGGATGTAGGACTTCTTAAAGGTTCAATTTTCACCGTGTACATGACTCATATCAAGGGTCAGATTTTAGTTATGAATTACTACTTTGAAAACTAGGTTTTCAAAGATATCAAACTCAATCTGTTGAAATGGAGTTCATTTTTCCTTTCTCAACCAATTCCTCCCTCAAACCTATTTCTTTTGAGAGTATGTCTACCATTTTTTTTGTCCCCCAGGTTCATAACTTCAAGATGCATCCTCATCTTACAGATACTACTTCCACAACATCTCTCATGTTCCATACACTTCATTCACATCATCAGTTAACATTTATTAAGCATCTCCTATATACCAGGCATTGTGCTAAGGATAAAAAAAAGAAAAAGACAGTCTCTGCCTTTGGGGAGTTTAGTCTAAAGGTACCTACCTAATTGGAATTTTGGTATTTAGTCTTTCGTCTTTCAATTTTCTCTCTTCTAATGGCTATCAAAATTATATTTCTTGAATAAAAGTCTGGCTATGTATAGTAAAAATCTAACTGTGGCTCACTATTATTTCTGGGATCAAAAACAAAAACCTCTGGCATTAAAAACCCTTCACAAAAATAGCGCCAGCCTATTTCCCCCCCAAACTTTATGTACTTTACTCACTTTTTTCCACTGTCAAAATGGTCTGTTTGCTTTTCCATCCTCAACTTCTAAGTGAGTACCTAGGGCGTAGGACTTGATTCATTTTTTAATCAAATGACCTGCAGGTAGCACTTTGTGGGCTCAAAATAGTCTTTTTATTTATTATTATTATTATTATTATTTTTCTGAGGCAATTGGGGTTAAGTGACTTGCCCAGGGTCACACAGCTAGGAAGGGTTAAGTGAGACCAGATTTGAACTCAGGTCCTCCTGACTTCAGGGCTAGTGCTTTATCCACTGTGCCACCTAGCTGCCCCTCAAAATAGTCTTTTTAATAAATTATTGTTGATTGGCTGAGTTTGTATAGGCTTTTGGCTAGAATTCACTCCTTTTCTGCTTTTTAAAGTCCTTAGATTCTTTCTAGGCTCAACTTTTCTGCTTCCAGTGGGAAATTTCTTTATCCCTTTAGTAGATAGTACTCTCTCTTTCCCTAACCCTTTAAAGTTGAAAAAGCAGTCTTAAGCCAATGGAATGGGAATGTGTATTCCCATTGTTCAGAAAAGCAGCTTTTGAACCATGTGTAAAGGCCCAGATGGAGTCCAAAGAGATTAGTTAGTGCCAGAGATTGGTTAGTGCCAGATAGCTAATTTGTATCAGTGCTGGGATTAGAATTCTAGTCTAAACTCTAAATCCAGTATTTCTTCCCTTATACCTTTACTAATAAATGGCAATATTAATCTTGTTTAACAGTTTTGAAAAAGGTATAAGATGATGATCATACGATTTGAAGAGGGAAGGATCATCTAGTCAGTTCTTTCACTTTATGGCACAGGAAGCTGATGCCCATTTAAAAACTTGCCTTAGTTAATTCCAAATCCAATTACATTCTGATTAGTTCATCTCTTGAGGACTGGTCACTAAATGACTTGTTTTTTTCTGTCACTGCTACTCAAAGATTTTTTATTAAGGTACTCACACGCATGAAATCACATTTTAAGTTCCGAATTATAGACCTAATATTTAAAAATTTTTTCCTTTGTAAAATGAAAAGGGATAATCTAAAATGAGATTTAAGTTGTCTAGATTAAACTAGATTAAGTCACCTTGTGGTTTTGCAAAACTTTCCAAGGAGTCAGTTTTTATTTGACCAAAAAAAAAAAAAAAAAAAAAGCTTTATATTCATAATAGGAATAGAAAGGGTAATCAGCAAATATATCCTGCATATTAACCTCTTTCTTTGTTTTGATATTATGTAAAAATGGATAATTTTAAAAATTGTTTTAAAACTACCAAGTCTTCTAATTTGTACTTTTTCTTCTATGTTATTGATGCCGTTACCAATTTCACTTTACAAGATTAGTATGTATATTAGTGCTAGCTAATAGTCTAGTGAAAACTAGTATATCATATACCTTTTACTATATATATGTATAAAATGTGATTTTGTATAATTTGTGTAATGTGTATAATTTCCTCAAGATGTTTTTTCCCTAAGGATTTAAAAATTAATTTAAATGTGGAAAACTTAAATGTTAAGTAGTCTTGAATAGTTTTCAAAAATCATTATTTGTTCCCTGGAATTTCTCTTGGTCTATATTTGTACTGGCTCCACCATTTAAATAGTATCTTATTCACAATTTTTAACCTTTCCCTTGGCATATCAATCTGAGAAAGTAATGCCTCCATTAAATTTTAGATGGAGATTGACCAGTTTTTAATTAATTTTTTGATATCTTTAAATTCTGCCTCCCCATTTCTGATTAACTTCTGATCTGGTATAAAATGCCTTTTCTGCTTTCAAGTTCTGCAGTTTAAGATTAGTTTGAATCGTGTCTCTGACACTTAATAGTGATGTGATCAAACAGATCAGTAAACTTGGAGGATAAAAAATGGGCAATAAGCTCAGGTTGTGAGCATCAAAAGAGGTAACATTTGTATATCTAAATTTTAAAGTCTTAAACAAGTGTTAGCAACTGTTATTATCCTGGGTAGAGCCTTGTTATTTTTCTCCCTCCCACTTGTCTATAAATATATGCCTTTAAAAAAAATCCTTTCCCTTTCTTCTGTTGTCTCATTTATCAGATAGATTTAAAAAGTTTAAGAAACAAAAATAAATTCTGGGCAATGAAAGGTGAGTAGAAAAAAGATGGTTATTCTCTATCTAGGTTAAAATCCCAGCTCTGATACTGGGTAAGTAACTTTCACTCTTCTGAGACTAAATTTCCTAATCTGGAAAATAAGGATGACTCTTGCCCTACCTACTTCATGTTTGTGAGGAATGTACTTTGCCAAAAGTAAACAATTAAATCTCATTAACTGTTATTTTAAGAAAAGTTTCATCCATCTACTTGATTTCAACATTTAGAAGGATAAAAGGGTTCATCAAATTCAGATCGCGGTTTTCAAACTTTATTTCCTTCAAGAATAGAGGATGTAAATCAAACATAAGGCAACACAAGGCTGGTTTAGATAAACAGTGGCTAATTCTGTGTATGTTTTATGTGTACAAATGAATGCTTATAAAAGGATAACAGTTGAGGAAGAGAGAGGAAAGGTAAAAGGAACAAAACTTCCTTAATTTAGGATTAGTGAGAAAGTAACAGAAAAAATACACATTGGTAAATAGTGATTCCATATTTATCATCACCAAGTACATTCAGGAAACAACTGTTCAGTTATGATAACAAAATTGCTTTCTTTTTTATCATTTAGGCAAGTCTAAGTAACTTGAGTTTGGAAAGGTTAATGATTTGTTATAATATATAGTTGAATTTAAACTTATTTATTTCAATAGCAGAATGTAGAAATTTCCAGGCCTTTAATTCCTGAAAAGTAAATTGTGTACAAGGTGATTTCAGTGCTGCCTGATTAAAGACAAGTGAATTAATCTATTTCTCCTGTTTGGTCTGTTGTGACTTTATCCCATGAGATCTTCTCTTTAGCACCAATACCCAAGTAAGTGTGTGTGTGTGTGTGTGTGTGTGGGTCTTCCTAGACTACAAACCCTACCAATTTTGCTTCTGCTATAAAGACTTTTTAAAAAGTGGACAGTACCGTCAGATAACAGTCAACACTCTCGGTTTTCTTAATGCATTTTGGAGAGAGTTTAGCTAGGGGTTGGACAAGGAAGATGCAGATAGGACAGAGTATAATAACTTTGTCTTGGCGTCCCAGAAGCCTCAACGGTGTAGGATGGGGGGAGGGTGTGTGCAGTGGGGGGGAGGGGAGAAAAAAGGAGGGGTGGCACTAGGTGAGAGCTAGAGCTCCCGGTGGGAAGGGGCAGCAGCGAAGGTCGGAGCTGGTTCCTCACCTTGCCAGGAACCCCGCGGTGATCGGTGCTGCCCTGCCAGAAGCGCCGGCTGTAGCCTGTGATGGACCCGACCATTTTGTCCTGATACGGGAAATCCACTTTCCAGATGAGGGAACCATATCCGAAAATCCACATTTTCCTCCGCACCTTTTTCCTTAACTAGAGGTCTGAGCTCCTAATCTCTCCAAGCCGCAACTAGCCGGCTCTTCAGGCGCAGGCGCGACGGCTGCGCAGCCGCCGAGTATGCAAGGCATTCTGGGAGATCTGTCCTTAAAACTGAGCCTCTTGTTTCCTCAAAGTTTAATTTCTCTTTATTTCTAGAGGAACTGTAACTTTACTTTTCGTAAAACCACAGTCTCTTCAGTACTTTCTATTGTCTCTTCGCCATTCCGTTCTGTGTTTGTTTGTTTGTTGCCCGAAACTACCATGCCCACTATGTCTTTTGCAGTGTGGGCTTTTCCGTTTCTCCTCCCCCGACTTTCTGAAGTTGTTTAAGCCCCGAGGAAAGAAAGGAGGAGGAAGTGGGGGATTTACCGCTTGGTGCTGTTTAGTTTGGGTTGAGAGAGGTGCCGGCTCCAGGGTTTGAGAAGTTGTATAATGCTCCTGAATTTGGATTTCTGCCCAGCCCACACCTCTCTTGAAGGCAGTTTACAGCAAGTTCTTTTCCCTTTCAGCATTTCTCTATGTTTCATATTAAAAAGCAATTTTCTGTTGAGTTTGTTTAGCACCCATAGGTTCTAATCATCTCCTCCCCCTCTTCTATGTGGCACTGTAAGCTTTACTAATTGGCCTTTTTTTCCCCCACGGTAGGGAGAGGTGGGGCTTAGGGTGAAAAATGCTATTCACTTCCAGAGAAAGAACTGATGTAGAATGAATGCACCTTGAAGCATACTTTTATACTTTATTTTTCTTGGTTTCTGTTTGTTTTTTGCTGCACTTTTACGACAAGGCTAATGGGGAAATATTTTTTCGTAACTGCACGTGTGTAATCTATATCAAATTGCCTTCTCAAGAAGTAGGTAGAGAAGAAATGGAAAAAGAATTTGGAACTTACATGTAATATTATTAATATTATTTTTTATGTAATTGAGAAAAAATAAATGTGGAGGGGAGTTGATACAAAGTTCTATGAAAATGTTTAATTAAACTGGTATAAGACTACTTTTACCTAAAAGTCAGGACCAAATGACTTCATAAAAAATTACAGCCACAATTTAAAATGCAACATTTTAACACTAAAATAGCTAAGAGAAGAGGCTTGGACTTGTAGTCAAGAGGCTTAAATTCCAGCTCTGGTATTTATGAATATCAGGATAATAGATCATTTGGCCTCTGGACCATCTTCAACTATAAAACAAATAATGGGGCAGCTAGGTGGGGCAGTGGATAGAGCACCAGCCCTGAAGTCAGGAAGACCTGAGTTCAAATTTGACTTCAGACACTTAATATTTCCTAGCTGTATGACCCTGGGCAAGTCATTTAACCCCAATTGCCTCATCAAAAAAACAAAAACATCCTCAGAAATAATAAAATACTTTCACTCATAGGTCTAACATTTATATAAGCACTTTAAACCTTGCAAAGGGATGTATGTGCATTATCTCATTTGATCTTCAAAGCAATTCTATAAGATAGATCTTTCAGGCATTATAATTTTCATTTTATCACTAAAGAAAATGAGCACACAGGGCTCCTGGCATCTCTACACAAAGGGCAGAGCTCTTTCTCTGTGTCCTTTGGGTATAGTTCCAAAATGTTCTCCAGAATGGTTGGATCAGATCACAATTCCACCAACAGTGCACTAGTATCCAAAATTTCCCAACATCTTCTCCAACATTTATTATTTTCCTTTTGTCATATTAGCCAATCTGAAAAATATGAAGTGGTATCTCAGAGTTGTTCTAATTGGCATTTCTCTTATCAGTGGTGATTTAGAGCATTTTTTTCTGTATTGTCGATAGCTTTGATTTCTTTTCCTGAAAGCTGCCTTTTCATATCCTTTGACCATTTATCAATTAAAGAATGACTTATATTCTTTTAAATTTGATTTATGCTTCAACATATTTGAGAAATGAGACCTTTATGAGAAAACTTTGCTATAAAATATTTTCCCGTGGTTTCCTGCTTTCTTTTTATTGTAGCTACATTGGTGGTGGTGGTGGCGACAAAATCTTTTTAATTTAATGTAATCAAAATTATCCATTTTTCATCCCATAATACTTTCTTATTTCATTTGTTCATAAATTCTTCCATTATACATAGATTTAATAAGTAAAATTTTCCATGCTCCTCTAATTTACTTTTGATACCACTCTTTATGACTAAATCCTGAACCCATTTTGACCTTATCTTAGTACACAGTGTAAGATACTGTATTCTGATTTTCCCAGCAGTTTTTCTTGTATGGTGAGTTCCTATTGAAAAAACTTGGATCTTTTTTTTGGCCCAATGCTATATTACTATGGTCATTTAGTACTGTTGTATTATATATTTAATCTTTTCCACTGATCCACTATTCTATTTCTTAGCCAGAACCTGACGGTTTTGATGGTTACCACTTTGTAATATAGTTTGAGATCTGGTATTGCTAGGCCACCTTCCTTCACGTTTTTTATTTTTTATTTTTCTTTGATTGCTTTGATATTTTTGACTAGATCTACTTTTTTTAATCATATTTATTTGTGTACTTGTACTAAATCCCTGTTGAGTATGAGAGATTTCTATGCACAATCTCTCTCTGTCTCTGTCTCAATCTCTCTCTTTCTCTTGAAATTCAAATGCACACTCACCCTTCCCCTCCCCCTATCATTTTCCCCTCTACTGTAAAACTCTTCCTGTCTACCTTTCATGTTGGATAATTTTTCCTATCCTTCCTTTCCCTTCCCTCTTCTCCCAATGCATTTCTCCTTCTCACCACCATAATTGAGTTACACCGTGCCTTCTGCCTATGTAGACTCCTAACTGTCTGATAACTGCCTGATGATAAAAGTACTTAGGAGTTATATGTATCATCTTGCCCTCTAGGAAAGTAGTTTAATTTTATTGAGTCCCTTGTTTCTCTTTCATGTTTAAGTTATACTTCTCTTGAACCTTGTGTTTGAATGTAAGACTCCTGTTTATCTCTGGTGTTTTTTATCAGAAATGCTTAAAAGTTCTTTATTTCATTAAGTAACAATTTTGCTTCTGTTTGATTGTATTCAGTTTAATTGGGTAGATGATTCTTGATTGTACTCCTACCTCTTCTACCTTCCAGAATATTGTATTTCAAGCCCTCCATTTCTTTAAGATCATAGCTGCTATATTTTTGTGTTCTTGACTGTGGCTCTGGTGTTTGAATGATTTCTTTCTGTCTGCTTGAATTATTTTCTTCTTGATCTGGGAGCTCTGGAATTTGGCTGTGGTATTTTAGGGAATTTTCATCTTGGGATCTCTTTAAGATGGTAATTGGTAGATTTTTTCAGTTTCTATTTTTCCCTGTGATTCTAGAGTATCAGGGTAATATTCTGCTAATAATATCTTTAAATAAGATGTCTAGTGCTTTTGATCATGGCTTTCAGGTAGTTCAGTAATTCTTTAATCTGCTTTCTAGGTGAGTTTTTCTGATGATATACTTTGTTTCTATTTTAATTCTTTTGATTATTTTATTGTTTCTTGATGTCTTGTGGAGTCATTAACTTCCACTTCTAATTTTTAAGGAGTTTTTTTTTTTCTTCCTTATTTTAAGGAGTTATTTCCCCCCTCCCCAAGTTTGGCTAATTCTTTTTTTTTTAAGGAGTTATTTTCATCAATGAAGTTTTGTACCTCTTCTTCCATTTGGCCAATTTTATTTTTAAGATTATTTTTTTTCAGCATTTTTTTGTGTTTCTTTTACCAAGCCATTAAGTGTTATTTCATAATTTTCTTGTGTCACTCTCATCTCTTTCTCCAGTTTTTCCTCTACTATTCTTATGTGATTTTGAAAGCCATTTTTTAAAAACTCTGTCAGAAATTCTTGTTGGACTTGTGTTTGACTCACTCTTTTTTTTCTTTGGAGGTTTTGCTTGTAGCTATTTTGACATTGTCTTCTTCTGAGTTTGTGTCTTACTCTTCTTTTGTCATTATAGTAGATTTTTGTGTTCAGATTCTTTGCTCATTTTTTCCAGCCTATTTCTTGACTTTGAATTTTATGTTTAAGTTGGGCTCTCTTCCTGGGGTGGGATGGGATGGGAGAACATTGTTCCAAGCTTTAAGCTTTTTTACACTGCTGTTTCAAACCTATTCTAGGGGTTTGGATGTTTTTAGTACTTCTAAGGTAGTGTGGTCATTGTTACTGCTCTTCTGGTCTGTACTATTTTTCTTTACCAAGGAAAGGTCCTTTTTCCTTTGGAATTACAATTGATATTGTTCCTCAGTAGCAATATTATTCTTCAGGGTTCTTGCTCCTTTGGGATAGCAAGTACTGTTTTCTGCCCAGAAATGGGGCTAGGCAGTGTAGTTGCCAGAAATTGTCATGTCCTGTGCTTAGTGACAGAAAAGGAGTTCCCTGTAGTTTCTTTCTGAAAGTTTCTTTTTGCCATCTCTGACTTGAGAATTTCTTAAGCTGCTGCTTCACTACCATTAAGCTCTACCACAAGTATTGCATCCATGTAGGTTCTTTACTTTATGTCATAGACCTTTCCTTTTGATCTTCTAAGTTGTCTTGGGCTGAAAGAATATTTCACTCTGATTTTTTGTTGACTTTGCTATTCCAGAATTAGATTTGAAATATTATTTTAAAATTGTTTGGAATATTGGGAGAGTTTGACTATAGTACTTCCTTTACTCTGTCATATCGGCTCTTCCCAAACACTATATCTTAATGCTACTTATTCTCTGGTTTGACAGACAAAAAAATAAGTCAGTAAAAAATATTTATCATATGCCTATTATGTTTCAAGTACAATTCTAGTTACTGTGGACATGAAGACAAAGAAGAAGCAGTTGCTTCCCTCAAGAAGCTTACATTCTATTGGGGAAGATATCTACAAAGAACTTTTAAAATATAACCCTCCCTACCCCCAAATTTCCTAAAATTGCTGAATAAACAAATTTAAATTAGTTCACAAGATTTTACAAATCGCCAAATGTAATTGCAAAGCATTGGTAAAAAGGAAGCCTGTAAATGGTGAGGATCTGCCTTGTTAATTATTTTCCCATTTAAAATCACTTATACAGAGCTAAAATTTTTTAGAGTAGAGAAAAAAAACTGTTAGAAATTGAGTTTTGTTAGCAATAGAAAAAATTGAAGTCTGTCACCTTATAGTATAAAACTTTTAGTTTTTAGTATTCTACTTTTCTCTCTTCACTTGTTCTATATGGTATCACATGTTACAGAAAATACTTCAATTTTATCATTATTTGCTGTTGGGAAGAACCAAACATTTTTGTATTACATAATTTTGTGGAATAATTGACTTCTCAAGTTTCTGAAAAAGAAAAAAAAAATCAACTTTCTTAAAAGTAGAATGCCAGTTAAAACTAATTTACTTACTATGTAAATTAAAAGAACTTATCCTGGGGCAGAGCCAAGATGGCGGAGTGCAGACTCCTCTCTGTGGCCTCCTCTGATCTTCCCTCAAACCAAGACAGATTAAGCCTCTGAACTGGTTCTGGAGTGAAAGCTCCCTCAAACACTTGGAGTACAACACATTTCCATCAAAAATTACCTTGGAAGAATTCCAGAGTAGGTCTGTTTCAGACAGGGAGGAGATTGGGCCTCTTGCTGTGCTCAGGCGTCAGGGTGCAGCAAGGGCGGGAGACTGGGGCTGGGACAGAATGTGTCCCTGGGACAGAGGAAGTCCCTGGGAGACACTTGGGCCACTTTGCTCTGCTTGCGGGCAGGTGCTTTGGCAGATCTGCCTTTGGTAAAGGGTGGATTGAGAGCAGCTGAGAATGTGGATCTGGCCCTGCACCGGAAGTCAACTACGCGAACTGCCCCAGGACAGATTGAAGCAACTGTGGATCCCCTGCTTTCAACAGACCTCAAACTCTAAAAAATGAGTAAGAAAGAGAAGAGAACTCTCACCATAGACAGCTTTTATGTAGAGAAAGAAGGGCAGACCTCAGATCCTGAGGTTTCTAAAGGGAAAGCAACACCAGAGGTAACCACAAAGGGAGACATGAGCTGGTTCCCATTTCACAAGGCTTTCCTGGAAGATTGCATAAAGAATCTCAAAAGAGAGTTAGAAGAAAAATGGGGAAATGAATTGAGATCAGTGCAAGAAGGATATAATGCCCTACAAAAGAGATATGAAAAAGAGACCAATTCACTGAAAAGCAAAATTGGTGAAATGGAAAAAGACACCAACTCACTGGAAAACAAAATTGGTGAAATGGAAAAAGACACCAACTCACTGGAAAACAAAATCGGCAAAATGGAAAAAGACAATTCACTGAAAAACAAAATTGGTGAATTGGAAAAAGACAACAATTCACTGAAAAAACAAAATTGGTGAATTGGAAAAAGACAACAATTCACTGAAGAACAAAATTGGTAAAATGGAAAAAGAATACAATGAACAAGAAAATTCAATTGGCCAGTTATAAAAGGAGCTAAAAAAGGTAACTGAAGAAAATAATACTTTAAAAATTAAAATTGGACAAATAGTAGTGAATGACTTAATAAGACTTCAAGAATCAATCAAACAAAAACAAAAAAAAATGAAAAAATTGAAGAAAATATGAAATATCTCCTAGGAAAAATAACTGACTTGGAAAACAGATCTAGGAGAGACATTCTAAGGATTATTGGATTCCCTGAAAGCCACGATGAAAAAAAAGAACCTAGATGCTATCTTCCAGGAAATCATGAATGCAAACTGCCCTGATGTTTTAGAATCAGAAGGCAAAATCGCCATCGAAAGAATTCACTGATCACCTCCTGAAAGAGACCCCAAAATGAAAACCCCAAGGAATATCGTGGCTAAATTTCAGGACTATCGCACCAAGGAAAAGATATTGCAAGCAGCTAGAAAAAAACAATTCAAATACTGAGGAACTGTAATTAGAATCATACAAGATCTGTCATTTTCCACATTAAAGGCTCAAAGGGCCTGAAATCAGATATTCTGAAATGCAAAGGAACTTGGATTTACAGCCAAGAATAAGTTATCCAGCTAGAATGAGCATCATCTTCCAGGGAAGATGGTCATTCAATGATACAGGAGAATTTCACCTATTTCTAATGAAAAGACCAGATATGAACAAAAAATTTGACTTCTAAACACACAACTCAAGAGAAGCATGAAAAGGAAAGAACTCTTGAGAACTATGTTTCTACTATGGGTATACTCAAAGAATGAGGGTATAATTTGATTTTACTTTGATAATAATGGAAAAGAAATTAGAGGTGGAAGGGCTATCATACTGGAAAAAGAGGGGAAAGGAGGTAAAAGTAAAAAAAAAAAAGGAGGCAAAAATAAAGTAAAATTTCATGAAGAGGCATAGAAAATTAATATAATTGAGGAAAAAAAGGGAGGGTGATGAGCATTGTGTGAATCTTACTCTCATCAGATTGGGCTCTAAAGTGTATCAGGCACATTTAGTTTCACAGAAAAAAAACTTGTCCCTCCTTATAAGGAGGTAGGAGGGAAAGGAGGAAAAGAAAGGGATAGACTAATAGAAGGGAAAATAGAAAAATTAGGGGAAAAGTGTAAAAAAGAGGGAGGGCTTCTAGAGGGGGGAGGACTGTTACAGGGAGGTCGTCATCAAAAACAAAATACTGGGGAAGGGGGAAGGGAGAAAGGGGAAAGGGAAGAGAAAAACATAACTTTGGGTAAAAAAGATGGCAGGAAATACAGATTTAGTTATTTTAACTGTGAATGTGAATGGGATGAGCTCTCCCATAAAATGGAAGCGGATAGCAGACTCTATTAAAAGCCAGAATCCTACAATATGTTGTTTACAAGAAACACATCTGAAACATAGAGATACATACACAGTGAAGGGCTGGAGCAGAATCTTTTACTTTTCAGGTGAAAAGTAAACAACAACAAAACAAAACAAAACAAAAAACGGGTAGCAATCCTTATCTCAGATCAAGTAAAAGCAAAAAGAGATCTAATTAAAAGAGATAAGGAAGGAAACTATGTTTTACTAAAGGGTAGCATAGATAATGAAGTGGTATCAATACTAAACATATATGCACCAAGTGGTATAGCATCCAAATTCCTAGAGGAGAAACTAATAGAGATGCAAGGAGAAATAGACGGTAATACTATACTAGTGGGGGATCTCAACCTTGCTCTCTCAGAATTAGATAAATCAAACCACAAAATAAATAAGAAAGAAGTTAGGGAGATAAACAAAATGTTAGAAAAGTTAGGTATGACAGATCTCTGGAGGAAATTGAATGGCGATAGAAGGGAGTATACTTTTTTCTCAGGGGTTCATGGAACTTATACGAAAATCGATCATGTGTTAGGGCATAAAAACCTCAAAATCAAATGCAGAAAAGCACAAATAGTAAATGCATCCTTTTCAGATCATGATGTAATAAAAATCACATGTAATATAAGGCCAGAAGAAAATAGACCAAAAGTTAATTGGAAATTAAATAATCTAATTTTAAAGAATGAATGGGTGAAAGAGCAAATCATAGACAATAATTTCATCCAGGAGAATGACAATAATGAGACAACATACCAAAATTTGTGGGATACAGCCAAAGCGGTTATAAGGGGTAATTTTATATCTCTAGATGCTTACTTGCATAAAATAGAGAAAGAGAAGATCAATGAATTGGCTTTACAATTTAAAAAGCTAGAAAAAGAGCAAATTAAAAACCCTCAATTAAATACAAAATTGGAAATTCTGAAAAAAAGGGGATATCAACAAAATTGAAAATAAGAAAACTATTGAATTAATAAAACTGAGTTGGTTTTATGAAAAAATCAACAAAATAGATAAATCTTTAGTTAATTTGATTAGAAAAAGGAAAATCAAATTGTTAGTCTTGAAAATGATAAGGGAGAACTTTCCTCCAATGAAGAGGAAATTAGAGTAATAATTAGGAGTTACTTTGCTTAGCTTTATGCCAATAAATTTGATAATCTAAATGAAATGGAGGAATATCTACAAAAATATAGATTGCCCAGGTTAACAGAAGAGGAAATAAATTATTTAAATAGTCCCATTTTAGAGAAAGAAATAGAACAAGCTATTAATCAACTCCCTAAGAAAAAATCTCCAGGGCCAGATGGATTTACATGTGAATTCTACCAAACATTCAAAGAACAATTAATCCCAATTCTATATTAACTATTTGAAAAAATAGGGAAAGAAGGTGTACTACCAAATTCCTTCTATGATACAGATGTGGTGCTGATAGCTAAAACAGGTAGGGTGAAAATAGAGAAAGAAAACTATTGACCAATTTCCCTAATGAATATTGATGCAAAATTTTTAAATAAGATATTAGCAATGAGATTACAGAAAGTCATCCCCAGGATATTATTATCCTGACCAAGTAGGATTTATACCAGGAATGCAGGGCTGGTTCAATATTAGGAAAACTATCAGCATAATCAATTATATTAATAACCAAACTAACAAAAACCATATGATTATCTCAATAGATGCAGAAAAAGCTTTTGATAAAATCCAACACCCATTCCTATTAAAAACACTAGAGAGTATAGGAATAAATGGGCTTTTCCTTAAAATGATCAGTAGCATCTACTTAAAACCGTCAGCAAGCATCATATGTAATGGAGACAAATTAGAACCATTCCCAATAAGATCAGGAGTGAAACAAGGCTGCCCACTGTCACCATTACTATTTAATATTGTATTAGAAATGTTAGCTTTAGCAGTAAGAGAATAAAAAGAGATTAAAGGAATTAGAGTAGGTAATGAGGAAACCAAATTATCACTCTTTGCAGATGACATGATGGTATACTTAGAGAACCCTAGAGACTCAACTAAAAAATTACTAGAAACAATTCACATCTGTAGCAAAGTTGCAAGATACAAAATAAATCCACATAAGTCAGTAGCATTTTTATATATTACCAACAAAGTTCAGCAGCAAGAGATACAAAAAGAAATTCCATTCAAAATAACTGTTGATATATAAAATATTTGGGAATCTATCTGCCAAGGAAAAGTCAGGAACTATACAAACTAAACTACAAAACACTTTCCACACAAATAAAGTCAGATCTAGTCAATTGGAAAAACATCAAGTGCTCATGGGTAGGCTGAGCGAATATAATAAAAATGACAATACTACTAAACTAATTTACTTATTTACTGCCATACCAATCAAACTCCCAAGAAATTATTTTACAGATTTAGAAAAAATAGTAGTAAAGTTTATTTGGAAGAATTTCAAGGAAAGTAATGAAAAAAAGTCTGATGAAGGTGGCCTTGCTGTACCAGATCTAAAACTGTATTATAAAGCAGCGGTCATCAAAACCATTTGGTACTGGCTAAGAAATAGAGTAGTCGATCAGGGCATAGGATAGGATCACAGGACAAACTAGACAATAATCATAGCAATTTAGTGTTTGATAAACCCAAAGCCCCCAGCTTTTGGGATGTGTACCCACTATAGGACAAAAACTGCTTGGAAAAATGGAAACTAGTGTGGAAGAAATTAGGACTTGACCCACACCTAACATCACATACCAAGATAAGATCTAAATGGGTTCATGGTTTGGATATAAAGAGTGATATTATAAGCAAATTAGAGGAACATAGTATAGTTTACCTCTCAGACCTGTGGAGATGGAATAAATTTATGTCCAAAGAAGGACTGGAACTCTTAATTGAACACCAGATAGATAATTTTGACTATATTAAGTTAGAAAGTTTTTGTAGAAACAAAACTAATGAAGACAAGATTAGAAGGGAAGCAATAAATTGGGAAATCATCTTTACATTTAAGGGTTCTGATAAAGGCCTTATTTCTAAAATATATAGACAATTGTCTCATATAAGAATTCAAGCCATTTTCCAGTCAATAAATGGTCAAAGGCTATGAACAGACAATTTTCAGATGATGAAGTTAAAACTATTTCTAGTCATATGAAAAGGTGCTCCAAATCACTATTGATCAGAGAAATGCAAATTAAGACAACTCTGAGTTACCACTATTCACCTGTCAGATTGGCTAGGATGACAGGAAAAGATAATGACGAATGTTTTTGGGGATGTGGGAAAACTGTGACACTGATACATTGTTGGTGGAATTGTCAACTGATCCAACCATTCTGGAGAGCAATTTGGAACTATGCTCAAAAAGTTATCAAACTGGGGCAGCTAGGTGGCGCAGTGGATAGAGCACCAGCCCTGAAGTCAGGAAGACCTGAGTTCAAATCGGGTCTCAGATACTTAACATTCCCTAGCTGTGTGACCCTGGGCAAGTCACTTAACCACAATTGCCTCAACAAAAAAGCAAAAAAAAAAAAAAAAAAAAAAAAAA